>JAJJWW010008675.1:0-587102 GCA_023531295.1 Papaver armeniacum | reverse complement strand
TCTTCTTCTTGACTTTCAAATATATTTGCTATAAAGTTGTCTTTATAGTTATTCTCTGAGGCTTTTCTAGGCTTTGGACAATCAAAAGAAAAATGTCCAAAATCTCCCATAATTGTAACACCGGAGTTTTGCTTTATCTATCGGTTTTCTTCCCCGATAACCTCCATTATTTGATCTTCCTCCATTGTTATATCTTCCTTGATAACCTCCCATTATTAGGTCTTCCTCCCGTGAGCTAGAATTTCTTTGATTGTTAGTCCATCCGACTTGACTTTGTAGTGCTTCTTCTACTATTTTTGCAATTTCTTTTTTTTCAAGTAATCTCTATTCATCACTTTGTAATGAACCTAATAACTCATTAAGAGTCATAGTTGTAGCAGTGTTACATTTCCTCTATAGCAATTACTTTTCTTCAAACTTCTCGGTAAGCTTCTTAAGATCTTTTGCCTTGTCTTCTATAGTGTCACCATTAACTTTCATCTCATTGGCAAGATTCAATGTCTTTGAGAAGAACTCGATATAGTCTCGATGATTCCATCCATAACGAGTTCATATTTACGCTTCAAAGTATGTAATCTCACCTTCTTAACTTTGTCAACCTTTGTAATAGTTTATCAAACCATCCTATGCCGCTTTAGCTTCTTTTAATATAGATAAATCTATCCATAAGAGACTCATGAATACCCCGATGAAGAATATAGGTTGCTTTTTGAGTTATTCTTCCCATTTGTTGTCAAAGAAGTTTGTTGTTCTGTCACATTAAAATAGCTCCTCTCTTCTTTGGTTCATCATATCTGTATTAACAACATCCTATACTTCTTGATATATGAATATATTCTTCATCTCAGAACCTCCGATTGCTCAAAAGTTTTTACCTTCAAACACCGACACCTTAATAGAACTCAAACTTGATGCCATCTTCTATTCTCAACAACTCATACCCACAGCCCAAAATCGATACCGGTGCTGCGATACCAGATGTAGAAAATCGATATCAAAGACTTAATGAATAACACAACTCAAACGTAACTCAAACAAATCTCTCTATTGATGCAATTGAAACTCACGGCTCAACATCCTACTTATAGTTTAACAAACTCAAGCAAAGACACTTTCCTAACATATCAAACTCTAAAACAAAGACACTTCTATAATATTCTCAACTCTGTCGTAAATTCTTTACGTAACCAAACTCTAATAATAGCAAACTTGTTTCTCAAGTCTATGACACGTTCACAATACTGTGTCAACTAAAACTGTTTGCCTCCATAAGTCGCACCAACTCCTGCCGGTTACTTCCACTAATGGCTTCATTCGGGACGTAGCAACTCCACCTAGTTGCCTCCACAACCGCATCAACTTACACTAGTTGCTTCCATCAACTATATCTTGGTTTAATCTTCAACACATCTCGCATGGATCTATGGCCTCTAATATCGATTGTTGCATTTTGGATTACCAAGAATGCATTTTTGAAAATCTCAATCTAATAAGAATAAGGTCATTAAGAATGGTGAAGATTCAAATTCATCTTACACTCGCGATGATGAGGTTATAAAGGGTGTTAATCCCGATTTTATTATCAACAACATGAGAATTGTTTGAATATGTTCACGCTATGTCAAAATTAGTGCTTCATTGGTAAGGAGAAACCATATTCTCCCTAGTGTACTATATTATTATATTTACTAATGATACCACATGTGATTCTTTTAACAACACCAAATTTGATTCTATTTTTAAAACAATGGCATTTCCATAAATATGTAAATATTGATTGGTTTAATGTACATTTTTACCTTTAAGTACATATGTATATTGATATTAGACATTGAAGGTTATATTAATGTCAAGATTAGACTATTTTGTCTTTTTGTGACCAACGAGTAAGGGGTCTTTTCTTTATCATAGTAAGATTGGAATATTTATTTTAGTTTTCAATGTATATGTTGTGCTTGATTTTATCGGGGCTTTTGAGATCTGCCAAGAGCATATTCTTGACGCTTTGGTTGGGTTGTCACACTACAAAACAGAGGGCCTTTAGTGACGGTTTTTAAACCGTCACAAATAACAGAAAACCGTCACAAATAGCAAAAACACCGTCACAAAAACCCATTTAAGCGGTGAAAATCCGTCGTTACTCACTGGGGTCACAAATGTTTTTGTGACGTTTGAACTCATTTGTGACGTTTGGTCAACCGTCACAAATGTTTTCTTGCCGCCGTCGAGACGTCAGTCAACGGTTACTATTCTCCGGTGACGGATTTTAGATTCTCAGAATTACAGAATTCTCAGAAACCTTAAGCCATTCACATAAAAATTAAAAAGATTTTCAAAACTTGCATCAATCACACTGAACCAAAAACTTATACTATTCATAACAAAATTTTACATTGTTGCACCATAGAAACTTACATATCCTAAAAAAAATAACAAAAGATGGATCATCTTGTGCATCTAGTGGTTCTTGTCCAAGCACCATTACATTCTTCTCACTCAAACCAACTTTTGCACAACCGCACCCGCAACTCCATCATGCCTCTTACCAAGTCACCACCAAGACGCTTAACACCAACTGCCGCATTCAATTCTAGCTTCGGCCAGCCGCAGCTCTAACAACATACAAGCTTCCACACCAAGTTCATTCGCAGTCACACAAACTTGCATTAGTATGCCAACCCTAACATTCAGCTTCAACACTTGTCCTCAGACTCCCGGACTTGCAATGTTTGGCTAATTAACCACATAAACCCACTTAGCTCTTGAATGCGAAAATTACTCAATCCTTGCAACCCAATCGCACCTCATCTTGTTGTTTGCCACGACAACACAATCGCAAGCCATTCATCACTTTGGCTCCCACTCTCCATCTCGAATCATACCACTGTGTGCATCCAAAGCACAAACACTTGCTCTTCCGTTCTCAACACACAACAAGCACCCGGTAATAGTTCATTTCATAACCTTTTAACAAAAATCCTAGGCATACATCTAGATTCATTCCTAAGACAACACACAAGCACCACCGGCTTCGGTTCAATGAAGACAGAATTAACTAAAATTAATATCGATTCTGTTGAAGCTAACACGATAATATCATTTTCACCCGATTTCGGACAACTCGGAAGACTCCAAAAGTAAATATGGAAACACATAAATCCCTAAAAATAAGTACGAGAACATCATCAAGAATAACTTTAAGAGCAAATACACGGTAGCAAAACAAGTTAAAGTAAGTAACAATCATATATCGAAAATATCGAATTACTCACAGAGCTTCCTATTTTATCCTTCAACACAAGGTCATCATCAACTAAACTTTGTATAACATCTTTAATGCAGATTGGTGATAACTCCCTTCTTAGGACCCAACTTCTCCAGTTCTTTAAGCTGAAAATCAAGACAGGACACGAAACAAGACACACACATTCAGCGCAACATACACATCATAAAGTGTCTCTCGCTGCAAGACAACCATAAAAACAAAGAAACTCAAATGAATATACACATAACCTAACAATTCCCATACCAACACTGACCATTTATACAAACAGGTTCATAGACGCTACGAAAACGTATCTCGATTATCCAATATAGACTAGGTCGAGCTCAATTTAGACTATTGTAATCGACATCGACAAGATAGAAGTCCTGAATCATAAAAGATTTCTAACATCTTCTCACTCTTCTCTTCCATTAGAACCATCTTCTATGTCACTATCCAACCAAAACCCTAAACTACGAGAAATTAAATCTAATAACCCCATTCACGATTTTCAAATTCCTTCACCACAACCATTTTTCCTTTCAACCAACCTTAATTTATCATTTGAAAGAATGGGGAAAACCCTAATTCTCAAAGAAAATAAAATTAAACTCTTCCTAATCAACACAACTTCAATTCAAGCAATACCCATCTAAGATTTCATCAATTATAATCCAATATACAAGAAATAAATTCAAATTGAGGAACCCTAATTTACTCGATTTTGTGATTCTTCACCATAACCGCTTCATCTCATCAATTCATCAACAACCCTCTTAATTTTCGGTTACAACTCGATATCATCCTCTCTACCACTCGCAGAACAAACCAACTTGAAACCTAACTCATCGCTTCCCGATTCTTCTTCCTCTTAACTCAAACGGCCAACAACACCTCCACCATCTCTTAAACAAAGAAACTAAAAATTAAAACTCGATACAAAAAAAGAGGGGAAAAATCAACTTCGATTGACTCTTAAGATCCTGCGAAAAACAAAGAAATAAATCATCAAAAGTTTTATTAAGCAAAAAAAAAAAATCATTAATATATGAGAGTAAGCTCAAGAGTAGTGATGGTTACGTAAGAGATGGACGAGATGGAGAGAAGGTAAGAGAAGGAAACCTGGGTGAATAAGAACCGGAAGGTAGGAGAAGAGGAAACTGATCTGTTTTGTAAGAAGATAAGAAGAGAAAAAATATAAAAGGCTGAAAAATTTTGGTTTGTCGGACCCTAGAAATCGACCAAATTGGACTTTGACTTTGACTAACTTAGGTATTTGTGGCGGTTGGACATAAACCCTCACAAATAACCCTTATTTGTGACGCCCCTCTTTAAAAAACCCTCACAAATAAGACCTGTTTTTGTAGTGTCAGTTTGTAACTCTTGAACTTGTTTTCTTACTTATTATAGGTATTTAATCTATTTTTAACCTTTGCTGATGGAAAAGCGTGCAAAATAATATAAGAAATAATATTTTTATACATAAGTAAGGATGAAACTGATTCATCCTGACTTAAACTTAAAAAATAGCAAAGATGAAAACCTGGATGCATCCGATGTAAATTAAAAATAAGAAAAAATTATTTGAAAATAAGTAGGATGAAATTGTTTACATCCTGGCTATTTTTTCATTTTGTCCATTTAAACAAACATCAAAATCTAAATATCCTTTTCACCCAGGAATTATTGATTTTGGTCTTTTTAACCAATTTTGTGAAGATACAAAGACCCCATTAGCGCTAGACTCGCACAACCTTAGCTAGCTGATAATCAAAATGGATGAGAGCAAAACAGTGGGTTGTATATTACGCACGTATTTGAGCAGTTGATATTAAATTGTCGTAGGATAGAGGAGGGTGGTTGAACTACATGTTTATAAGGTCACAAGAAAGGCATATTCTCGTCATTTCATAAATAATCCCATCGCATGGCCATCATATCAACTGTCTAATTCAAACATATTTTGTCTAAGATTTGCTATCACTTCATGGGAGAAGAAAGACAAGAAATCAAGAGACAGCTGGTATATCAATGGGGCTCAATCAAGAGACAGCTGGTATATCAATGGGGCTCAATCCACTCTCGGTTCAATTTTATCAGTTTCAATGACTTGATCTTCATTTGGAAGACATGCTTGGATAGTGGATAACGGTTTCATTAACTGTATTTCTCCCAATTTATGAACTTGAGTTATGTTGTAATTGGTGATACCTTCTCTTTTAATAAAATCTTACATAAGCCATAAATCTTTGAGTTCACAGCTCCATGTTCCTCAAAGTATGCTCACGGGGATAGTGTAGACGGTTAGACCAAGCTGTATAATATGGTGAGTTAAAAGTTCTCTACTATCCTTACATAAGCCATAAATATTTTGGTACAAAAATAAATAAAAAATAGGGGTCTTTGATTAGTTTGTATCTGGGCTAGCGTTTTCTCGAAAATGTAATCGTATTCTCCGTTATGGCTTTTCCGGTGGAAAAGATAGTAACACTTTTCTCAATCTGGCGTCTTATTTTACGACCGAGACTGAACTGTTGGAGAAGACTTCTTCCTCGTCATCGTGATGCACGAGCCTGCAGATAAATCATATGGATCCGTTTTGAAAGATATATTGTTTACAATAAGAAAAAGTTCAGTGGTTCCATCCATGTACCTAATTACTAACTAGGATTAACGTGTTGGTTTGGAGTTTGACTTCGACTCACGTCTATAGTTCCAGATTCCGTTTCTCAATCCACGCATCCAACTCGATCGGTTAATTCAGAGTTCTGGAATTACCATTAAGAATCATATTTCCAAAATTATTGATCATCTAGTGGGTACTTGCTCTTACAAATGATCGTAGATGAGTTTATGTAGAAACTTAAGTTTGGCTGGATAGACTAAAGGCTGATGACATAACGAGTTGTTTTCTATTTCTTTAAACATTATTCAATCAATGATATCTTGTGACAACAAAAGATTATTTGAGAGTGAGATATATAGTACTTAATTACTAAATTACAATGGCCATATCATTGATAGCAATGTCTTATATCATGATGATCGTGAGACAGTTAGCTAGCTAGGCTCAATTTAAATTTATCCTATTGAGTTGTGTCCTGGTGTTATCATTTAGATGAGCAAATAAGTCTTATTTTTTCTCAATCAATCTAGTTTGCAAGCTCCATCTGGGAGACACAATTACCAACCAAAAGTCAAGAGAGACTTTTTGGGCATTTTTTTGATAAAAACAGCAAAGCAGGTGGATAAAACTACATGTTTCAAAAGTCAAAAGAAAGGTACATTCATTATTCCATCTGTTAATAATCAATCAATCAATCAACCCCACTTTCGTGATTCATGCGATGGAGACTCCCTCATCGTGATACATGATGGCCAAACAGTAGCAGTTGTGTAGTTGTGGTTGGGGCTGCACAGAACCGAGCCGAACCGAGCCAAGTGGAACCGAACCAAAACCGCACCGAACCGAACATCCAACGATCGGCCTCAGTTTCTATAACCAGAACCGTTGATCTCTCGGCTCAGTTTACGGTTTGAATATAGAAACCGACCGAAACCGAACCGAGAAACCGATTAATATAGACCCTTGATTTTAATTACCCTAATTAATCCTAGCCATCTATTCTTATAAAACCCTAACTACTTAAACTCAACAGAGTCTCACTTCTTCTTCAGAAACTGATTTCTTCTTTCACTTCTTCACTCACACTGTCGCCTCCACCACCACTTCTTCAGAAACCCAAGCCATCTCTCCATCGAGCGCGCCACCACCTCTCTACCTAGTAACGAGTAAGTAGTTTCCTCTTATATTTCTCCTTCTCGTTTCTTATTTAGTTTGATTTGTTTTTTTTCAATTTCTAGGGTTTCTTTAGATTGATTTGTTAGGTTTTCTTCTGATTGCAAACAAACATGTTTTTCAATCGATTTTTGTTAGGGTTTTGATTATCTTTTCCTTTTTTTTCTTTCTCTTTTTTTATGCAGAAGACTGAGAGGAGCGGCTGGAGATCTAGAGTTGTTCATCGAGTAAAGTTGTGTTGAGAGTTTGAGGACTAGCAGGTAATTGTTCCTTATTTTCGTTCTTTGTTTTCAATTTCTAGGGTTTGTATGTTTTGTTTCACAGATTTTGATTTTTTTTTTAGACTATTTGTGTGACTTGTGTCCTGTAAAATCTACAAGAAGACCTATTTGTTTGAAACTGTGTTTGAGGAATTTTATTAGGGTTTATATATCTTAGATTATTCCTGCTATTGTTTCTTTCAGTTTTATTTTCTAACAGACATAAGAGACATGAAATGCTATTTGTTTGAAACTGTGTAAGACCCATGAACTGATGATGTTGCAGAGATTCAATTTCTTCCTGATTTTTTACTAATACTGTTGACAGATGATGACTTGAGTTCATAGTATTATAGTTTAACTTTTTTGAGTTAACTTAGTTTGATTGATTCAATTTGTTTACATTTCACAGGTGCACTGCTAATGGTTGGAACAAGTTAAGTTTCTATATCAAGCAAGAGGAGCAAGATGTCAACTGCATCTCCAGCCTCTTTATCCCTAGCAGATGGGTCTATTGAAGTGACACCTTCTGAAACACCTGAAGTTGTTGCCACACAAGTAACTCAGCAGCCTACAGAGGACCCTGCACCTGAAAATGAACCAAAGCCAAAGAAGAAGGGTAGAGCTACATCTATAGTATGGGAGCATTTTACTAGACTGAGTCCTAAAAAAGTGAATGTAATCACTGAAAGAATAAAATGAAGGCCATAACTCAAGGAAATGGAACTTCTAGCATGTTGGCACATCTGACTAGATGTCCTAGCAATCCCAACAAGAAGAAGAAAGGACAACAAATCTTGGTGTTTCCAATGCCAAAACATGGGCAATCTTCCCAACTAGTTGCTCATAATTATAAAAAAGATTTGTGTAGAAGGAGATTGGCTGAGTTTCTGATAAATGATGAGTTACCTTTCAGATTGGTAGCAGGAAAAGGGTTCAAAGTATTTTGTCAAGTGTTAGAACCTAGATTCAAGGTGCCAAGCCGTATGACAATCTGCAGAGACCTTTTAGTCATCTACAAAAAGGAGAAATACTTGTTGAAGAAGTATTTCAAGGACAACAAACAAAGAGTATCTCTCACAACAAATACATGGACTTCTCCCAATAAATTTAATTATATGTGTGTGATAGTACATTTTGTGGATGTTAATTGGAAGCTGCAAAAGAGAATCATTTTGTTCTGCCAAGTCAAGAGTCATACTGGAGTGGATATTGGAAAAATGCTAGAGAGATGTTTGCTGGATTGGGGTTTAGAAGATGTTTGTGCTGTGACTTTAGACAATATCAGTGCAAATAATGTGGCAATCGAATATCTTCAGACCAGTGTCATCAATTGGACAGGAGCAGATGTTCGAGCTCAATACATGCAGGTTAGATTGGTTTTCATTGTTAGCTTTTGGATAGTTTTTTTCATTGTTATCAATTTATCATCTATGTGACCATCTATTTATGATATGTTAATCATCTGTGTGTACTGTGTGTACTAATGAATGATGCTGATGATGAGAACTGGTAGTAGTTGAAACTGAACCCTAATATTTTCAGTTCAATATGTTATCACTGTTTTGTCATCTGTGTGTGTACTAACTACTAATATGATATGTTTTATCATCTGTGTGTGTACTGTGTGTACTAATATGTTATAAGTATTTTGTTTCATTCTTATCAGGTGAGGTGTGTCTTTGCGCATGTTCTTGCCCTTGTTGTTAAATATGCGGTCTATTGTATCACAAGTCGATTAGCGTAATAAGGTCAGAATAAAGTATGTGACTGGTTCTCCCTCTAGGTTAGCTAAATTTCGAAAATGTGCTTCTTTAGAGAAGATTGAGTGTAAGAAAACGGTCTTCTTAGATGTGAAGACCCGGTGGAATAGAATATTTTTAATGCTTGAAGATGCAATTCCATATTAAAGGGCTATCAAGAGGTTAGAAATGGAGGATAAGAACTTCAAAAATAAGTACATTTTCAAGGAAAATCCTGAGGAGGCTTTACCTGATACTGATGATGCAGTTATAATTGATTGTGATGATTATTTTGCTGATTCTTCATCTAGTGAGTCTGAATGTGATGTTGCTGTAACTAACAAGATGAGTAAGAATAAGAAGAACAACAAGCCCCGTCACCATGCTCCATATGCTGCAGACTGGTCATATGCTAAATATCTTGTTACATGTTTGAAGATTTTCTTTGATTCTACAGTTAAGTTCTCAAGCTTCAAAACAAGTCACCACACATGAATTTTTATGGAAATTAGCTACGATACATGAACAAAATGGTTCTTCTCGAGACGTATCATAGGAGATCCACATATTTCTAGGATGGCTGATCTAATGTTTCAGAAATACAACAGTTATTGGGGTGAGTATGAAGACATGAACTCTGTTATGTGGGAGCTTGGTGCAATTTCTTGACCTTGTTCTATTAGGTGATTGCTGGATTGTGGGTTCTATCCATTGTGGGAGCTTGGTGCAATTTCTTGACCTTGTTCTACATAGGTAAGAGAGAGTAGTTGCATTACTTTGCAAGTTTCTTGGTCACATGTATTATGTCTTATTCGTGTGAGTTAGGTATAACTACTTGTGTTGATAGATAAGCTAATTTAGTTTGGCAATTATAAGATAACATGAATGTGGTTGTGTAGAAATTACAGAATTCTGGGTTCATTAAATCTCTTCTCTAAGACTAAGATTGAATTGTGATCAATGTTTTTAAAAGTCTCTTCTCTTGTCAGTGATGGATGCATCAATTCCAGCTAGGGTTCCGAACGAAATATGGCGCCATTTCACTAGGAGAAATGTTAAAGAAGCCACTTGCAATTATTGTGGAAGGACTTATAGGGCTAACATGTCCAGAAATGGAACTTCTGCCTTGTGGAAGCACTTTAAAAGATGCCCCAACAATCCTAATCATAACAGAGCTCACATAAATAATGCTTAGAAGTTGTAACTTATGCAGTTATGCTTAATGCAATTATGCTTAGAACTTATGCAGTTATGCTTGTGCAGTTCTGCTTAGAACAATGTCTTTAATATTTATGAACTTTTATATGTATGATACTATGATTCTATTTCTATGAATTCACTTTTATTTTCAGTTCTTATTTTTTATTTCCTTTGAGGTTTTATTTTCAGTTCTTATTTGTTCATCATTTTATAAGTATGGATGCATCAAGTTTCTTATTTAATTTTTCAGTTGAGTTCTTATTTCATTTCAGTTTCATTTCAATTCTTATTTCATTTCAGTTTCATTTCAGTTCTTATTTCAGTTCTTATTTAATTTTTCAGCACTTAAATTTGTTTTCTCAGTGATAAACTGGCATGGATGCATCAAGTCAAGCTCATGGAACAACTACTCCTACACATACAACTGCTACACCTACCACTGCCACAGATACAGTTGTTGGATCCTCAATCCAACCAACAAATGAAGCAGCACAGCCAGAGACATCATCAGTAGATGTAGAAGCTACTTCTACTCAAATGGGCGGTAAGATAACTTCTAACATTTGGAATCATTTCAAGAGGTTGAATGTTCAAGATGCTTTGCATGCAATTACCGCAAGAAGGTGATAAAGGCTCATCTTGGAAGGAATGGTACAAGTGGAATGTGGAAGCACTTCAACAGATGCAAGCAAAATCCTAACAAGCCAAAGCCAAAAGGACAACAAACTATGACATTAAAACCTGCAGAACTGGGTGAGGATGAAGGTCAGTTAGTCTCTACTATTTTCAGCCAAGAGAAATGTAAAAGGGAAGTTGTTGAATTTATTATAATTGATGAGATGTCGTTTAGAGCAGTTGAGGGTGAAGGTTTTAGGAGAATGATGCATGTCCTAGAGCCTAGATTTGTTGTGCCAGGTAGAATGACTATTTATAGATGTTTATTAGACATGTATGTATTAGAGAAAGAAAAGTTGAAAAATTACTTCAAGTCAACCAAGCAGAGGGTTAGTTTGACAACAAACACATGGACTTCACCAAACAATTACAACTACATCTGTGTAACAGTTCACTTTATTGATCAACTGTGGAAGTATCAAAACAGAATTATTATGTTTTGTGAGGTTAGTGGTCACAAAGGAATTGACATTGGTGAGATGTTAGAGAAGTGTTTATCAGATTGGGAGCTTAAAGATGTGTTTACTGTCACTTTGGATAATGTGAGTGCCAACAAGGTAGCAATGGATTATTTGAAGACTAGTATTGTTTCAAAGACAAGGGCAGAAGAGAGAGCTAAGTACTTGCATGTAAGTATATCTAATACTTTCTACTTAGGATTATGTTTATTAGTTTTGTTAAAATATCTAATACTTGTTTGAATTCACCTTTTCAGGTAAGGTGTGCAGCTCATGTACTTGCACTTGTGGTAAAAGATGCTGTGAGGGTCTACAAAAAATCAATTGCAAGAATCAGGTCAGTTGTCAAGTATATAAAGGGTTCTCCATCTAGGTTGGCTAAGCTTAAGCGTTGTGCAAAATTAGTTGGAATAGAGTCTAAGGTAACATTGATATTAGATGTTAAGACTAGGTGGAACAAAGACATTCTTGATGCTACAGTCATGTATGTTTGAAAAAGCATTTATTAGGTTAGAAAGGTATGACAAGGAATATCGGCAGTTGTTTTATTACCCAAAACAGAGTGAGAAAGATCTACCTGATGCTAATGATTTTGATATTGATGTTAATGTTGGTGAAGAAAAAGAAGAATTTAGTGAAGAAGAACAACAAGAAGAAGAAGTTGAGGTAATAGGGAAGAAGAAGAAGGGCACAAAAGAAGAAGAAGAAGGTAGTAGTGAGGAAACCTGCTCCATGTGAAGAGGACTGGATCTTTGCCAGAGGACTTGTCAAATGTTTGAAAGTATTCTTTGATGCCACTGTTGCATTTTCAACCTCAACTAAGGTAACAACAAACACTTTCTTATGGAAATTAGTTATCATATATGAGCAACTAGTTGAGTTTAGAGATAATGTAGATGAAGATCCTTTTATTGCTACTATGGCTGGAAAAATGTTTAAGAAGTATAACAAATATTAGGGTGATTATGCAAAGATGAACCCTACAACCTTTTTTGCCATGTTGTTGGATCCTAGATAGAAAGAAAAAGGACTACAATTTGCTCTTTAGCTCTTGTATGGGAAGAATTCTTCTAAGGTTGAATCTGTTATGAAGCTTGTTAAGTTGGATTTTAAGATTCTATTTGAAGAATATAAGGATGTCTATTCAGTTCATGAGGAGAGTCAAGTAGTTCTATCCAGGGACAAGCCAAAGCAGTGGTAAGTAAACCAGTGGCAGGGCCAAGTCGTATGAAAGAGTTGATGTCAAGGAGTAAGAGGTTCAAGAAAAGCCCAAATGATGAAGAGGGAAAAACAGAGTTGGATAAATATTTCATTGACGAGTATGAAGAAGGTGAAGGAGAAGATGATGATGAGGAGTTTGACTTATTGGGTTGGTGGAAGACCAACAATACAAAGTATAAGATACTTGGACATATGTCTAAGGACATATTAGCCATTCATGTGTCTTCTGTTGCCTCTGAGTCTGCTTTTAGCACAGGAAAGCGAGTCTTAAGTCCTTGTAGAAGCTCTTTATCTACAAGGACAGTTGAGGCATTGTTTTGCACACAAAGCTGGCTAAGGAAGCCAATACAACTTGATCTTCTATCCGATTACATACCGGATGATGATGTTGAAATTGAAGAAGGTAACATATTACATTATTACTTGTGTTTGGCGTAATAGATATAGTCTAATAGTTACTAACTCGCTATTATTTGTTTTTGCAAATAAGTTACTTGGTCCTATCAACACTGATGACACCACAAGTGCTGCTGACATGGATTAGAAGATCAAGATTCAACACTACTGCAACACTAGCTGCACTACTAGTTGTTCTTTTTTCAGATTTTCTCATTTTCAAGACTTAGTGTGTGTGTCTGTGGCTACTGCCTATTGCTACTTGTTGTTTTTTCAGATTTTCAAGACATTGTTTGTTTGGTTTGCTAGGAATATTGCTACTTATTAGTTGTTGCTTTGAATGATAATTTGAGATATTAGTATTACTTAATATATTGAAAAACAGGTAAAAAATAGGTACTTAGATTGTCAGAGAAAAAGACATATTTCTGTCTGTAAAAGTACCGACTGGTACCGAAACCCTACCTGGTACCGGCCGTGTACCGAATGGTACCGGAACCGAGGTACAAGGTACAGGTACCGGTCCAAAATTTGGGAACCGAGGCTAGGGAGGTACAGGTACTCGGTCTCGTCAAGAACCGAGCCGAACCGTACCGTGTGCACCCTTATACATTGTTATCCAACAGTTGTGAGACTTTGTCAAACCATGTCAAAGAAGAGGGCTGTCAAGGGATCCGCCCTCTAATTAAAATTAATATTTTCTGACCGATATCTTTTGGTAATGGACATAAGCGTCCTTGGAACGTATATAATATTATTATTTTTTAGTTTGAAGCAATTGCAGACGAATATGACCCGTTTTTATCGAGCTGATGGATTGTAGCAATAAATAGGGACTGCCAATCTTTGAGTATCAAATCAATATTGAAAAACGATAACCAAATTTGAGTGAATTCAATTAAATTGAAAAATAATTAATTACACCGCACTTTTTTTAGTTTTTCAATTTGAATTAATTGAAGACCAATTCAATGTGTTTTGATCGAGTTGATGAAATTTAATTACAACTGGAACTGTGAATCTTTAATTATCAAAACAATTTTGAAAAAAACTGATCAACTGCTTTCCAATTTGATTGAATTCTAAAAAGTAAACCTAAATTGCTAGTCAGTCAATTGCATTAGTCGCACTTTACATTTAAGTGACCGCATTGAAGGATTTACTTCAGTCGTCCAATTATAAGAAAATCTCATTCCAAAAAAGCACGCCAACAATAATTGGTTCTTAAATAATCACGGCTGCAAAAAGTTGGTTTTTTCTCTGCCTGGTGTTTCAGAAAGCTCTAGGGAGGTAGGCTTCTTGTCCTAGTTAGCACTTCGGGATGCAGCAAACGTACGTAACGGCAAACATACGTGTATTATTCGGATTTGTAAAAATCAGATTCGGTCAAGAATCCGGTCAACGGTTCGTAGATCGGCAATAGTTCAGAATGGCATACATACGTGTATAATTCGTTTTAGAGATATGAACTCTGAATGGAAAGTTCGGCTTAACATATGAAGTAAATTGATAAGATTTTGTCGCCTTAAAAGATTAATTTTTATATATATTTGGGAGTGAGTTTGGAAAACACACTTTAATGTGATTTTGCTCCGGTAAGGTATGAGAATTTAGTGGTGTAAATACAATATCTATAAAATAAATATAGTATTTAACAAAAATAGGCCATCGGAACAGTGGTTTGGTGGCTGCTGTAGGAAACTAGTTGCCCTGAGTTCGAATCCCACAAAGACGCAGTCAAATCATACCGAATAAGTCAGACGAATTATTCGCGAATCCGAATAATTCGCGTATTATCCAGGAAGCTCACATTGTATGCGTATTGGGTTCATAGTTTGATCCGGACGCATATAGTTCGTAAAACGTATCAGTTCGGAATAATTCGCGAATCATTCGCCGAATTTCTAACTAGGCTTCTTGTTGACGGATCACGGATGTTTCTTATGTTGTCCCCACAAGAATCAAAATCGGTGATCTGCGCCCAAGTTTCGAATTATGTTGTCCCCACGGATGTCTCTTATGTTCCACGGAGTTGGTCTTCTTTGGATTTTAGCATATTACATAGACTCGATAATCTAAAGTTGGAGATGTAAAACAATCCATTCCATATTGTAGAAAATCTGATATCAAAGACTTAATGAATAACACAACTCAAACGTAACTCAAACAAATCTCTCTATTGATGCAATTGAAACTCACGGATCAACAACCTACTTATAGTTTAACAAACTTGACTCTCAAGCAAAGAAAATTTCCTAACATATCAAACTCTAAAACAAAGACAAAGACACTTCTAGAATATTCTAGACTCTATACGTAACCAAACTCTAATAATAGAAAACTTGTTTCTCAAGTCTATGACACGTTCACAATACTCGTGTCAACTAAAATTGTATGCTTCCATAAGTCGCACAACCTCCTGCTGGTTACTTCCACTAATGGCTTCATTAAGATAGTTACTTCCTCAATCAACTAATCAACTTCTACTAGTTGCTTCATCAACTATATCTTGAATCTTCAACATCCTCCTTAAACCAAGATATTCTTTACCTGATCATTCCAAGTTTTTCAGGCAAGTAGATGAAAGTGTTAGACTTTAAAGACTTGGTGAAAATCAACTACTTGGTTCTCACTTTCACAAAACTCCACTGCTATTTCTTTGTTACTGACAAGTTCTCTAATGTTTATATTTGATGTCAATGTGCTTGCTCCTTCCATGAAGCACTGGATTCTTTGTTAATGAAATTGAAGACTTGTTATCACAAACTATTATTGTAGGTGTTACCTGCTCATGGAAAAGAGATTTCAACATCATTCTCAACCATACATCTTGTGTAACATAATTTCCAGTAGCAATATATTCAGCTTTTGTTGTAGACAATGAAACAACTTGTTGCTTCTTTGATGACCAAGAGAAAAATCATGTTCCTAAATGGAATGCATAACCTGAAGTACTTTTTCTTCCTTTTGTATCTCCAGCCCAATCACTTTATGTATATCCAACTAACTTTGGATCTTATGAAACTGTATAAAGAATTCCCATACTTTTTGTACCTTTAGCATACTTCAAAATACGTTTTGCTGCTTGTAAGTGTGACTGTCTTGGTGATTCCATAAACCTACTAACCAATCCAACTGCATACATAATGTCATGTCTTGTAGTAGTTAAGTATATGAGACACAAGACATTTAAAGTCTGTTGGATTTATAAGCTCTCCTGATCCATATTTTGTTAACTTCAACCTCTCCTCTACTAGTGTTAGAATTGGATTGCAATTATCCATCTTGAAACGCTTAAGTATTCCTTCTGCATATCTTTGTTGATTAATAAAAATATCTCTTTATGTTTGTTGTACTTCAATGCCAAGAAAATATGACATTAATCCCAAATTTGTCATCTCAAACTCCTTCACCATATCCTCCCTGAATTCTTTTATCATCTCTGAATCATTACAAGAAATATAAGATCATCCACATATAAACAAACTATAATATGATTTCCAAGAGAATCAGCTTTCAAATATAGTGTATGTTCATATGGACATCTTGTAAAACATTTCTCAATGAAGTATGAATCTATTCTTGTATACCAAGCACGTGGTGCTTGTTTTAAACTATACAAAGCTTTATTTAGCTTGTATACTTTATTCTCCTTCCCCTCCATAACATAACCTGCTGGTTGTTCAATATACACTTCTTCTTCTAATACACCATTTAAGAATGCACTCTTCACATCTATCTGAAAAATCTTCCAATGCTTATGAGCAGCTAAAGCAATGATCATATGTACTGTATCTAATCTTAGAACTGGTGCCAACACTTCTGATTAATCTATTTTTTGTTTCTGTCTATATCCTTTAGCAACTAATCTTGCTTTCAATCTTTCTACTTCACCATATGACTTGTATTTTGTCTTGTAAACCCACTTAAAACCTATTGCTTTCTTTCATTGTGGAAGTTCAGTAAGCTCCCATGTATTATTCTTCTCAATAGACTTCAATTCTTCATCCATGTCTTGTATCCATCCTTGTTCCTTAGAAGATTCTTCATAAGCTACATGGTCACAATCTCCAAACAATGCAAAGTTAATCACTTCATCAGTATCATCATCATATCTAGTTAACACATAATTATTCATTCTTGCTGTTGTGACAATATTTCTTCTTGGTCTTGCAGTTTCTTGTTGTGGTGCTATATCAGTTCTTACCTCTTCAGTTGTTGCTTCTTCAGTTTTCCTTTATTCTTGTTGTTCAATAACTTCATCTTGAGTGTTTACTTGTTTTTCAACTACTATTGGAAGTGTTCTGGCAGTATTTGGATCAACATTGTTTGTTGAACTAGTATTCCAATTCTATTGTGATTCTTCATCAAAGATCACATCTCTACTTGTGATTACTTTTTCTGTTTCTGGATTAAAAAGTTTATATCCTTTGGTTACGGGGCTATAACTAACAAGAATACACTTCTCACTCTTATCATCCAATTTCTTCATAAGTTCTTTAGGTACATGTGCATATGCAATGCACCCAAAAATTCTCAGATGTCTTACACTAGGTCTTATACCTCTCCAAGCTTCTTCTGGTGTTTTATTATTCAAACTATTTGTAGGACATCTATTAAGTAAATACACTGCTGTATCAACTACATAACCCCAAAATTTCTTTGGTAAATATTTTCTTGCCATCTCCATTATAGTTCTATTCTTTCTCTCAAAGAACACCATTCATTCGTTGAGGTGTATATCTAGTCAAGTTAACTCGATGTAGAATACCATGTTCTTCCATGAAATTATCAACAATAGTATATTATGTTCCTCTATCAGTTCTCAATATCTTGATGCTCTTACCAATTTGTTTCTCGGCATATGCTTTAAAACTTTTAAAAGCATGAAAAACATCATTTTTTTGTCTAAGTAGATACACCCAAGCCTTTCTACTAAAATCATCAATGAAAGTTATGAAATAGTTATTACCTCTATGTGGTGTAACTTTAATAGGACCACACAAGTCACTGTGTACAATCTCCAAATGTTGTTTAGCTCTTCTTACGCTTTGTTCCTTTGGGAATGGATCTCGTGTTGCTTGCCAAAGATACAATTCTCACACCTTGACTTTCTGAAGCTCTATAATGGGTAGGCTGAAACCATCTCCTTCTTAGATAAAACTTGTAAACTATTAAAGTTTACATGACCCATTCTCTTGTGCCACAACCAACTGTCATTATGAACATGAGTACTGAAACAACTTTCCTTTTGACGCTGAATATTCAAAGGAAATAATCTATTTTGGTCTTTTCTACCCTTGCTATCAATCTTCTTTTTCCATCTCTGATAAAACAAACACCATTATAAATGTTCATAGCATATCCTCTTTCAGAAAGTTGACCCATGCTCAACCAGTTTTGATGTAATCCTGGTACATAAAATACATCCATGATGTATGTCTTTACTCAATTCTTAAGTACAATCCCTATTCTCCATTTTCCCATAACTGGAATGGTAGAGTTATTACCAAACTTCACTGTTGATCTTATAGACTCATCAAGATTGTCAAATAAGTCTTTTACGCACACATATGATTACTACAACTTTGTATCTAAGTACCACTTAAGATGAGGTTGTTCTTCAGCTGTATGACATGCAAGTAACATGTTTTCATCTTTCTTCTTCTTCTTCTTCTTCTTGACTTTCAAATATATTTAGTTTAAAGTTGTCTTTATAGTTATTCTCTGTTATTTTTCTAGGCTTTGGACAATCAAAAGAAAAATGTCCAAAATCTCCACAATTGTAACACTGGAGTTTTGCTTTATCTACTGGTTTTCTTCCCCGATAACCTCCATTATTTGATCTTCCTCCATTGTTATATCTTCCTTGATAACCTCCATTATTAGGTCTTCCTCCAGAGCTAGAATTTCTTTGATTGTTAGTCCATCTGACTTGACTTTGTAGTGCTTCTTCTACTATTTTTGCAGCTGCTGTTTTTTCAAGTAATCTCTATTCATCAGCCTGTAATGAACCTAATAACTCATTAAGAGTCATAGTTGTAGCAGTGTTACATTCCTCTATAGCAGTTACTTTGCTTCAAACTTCTCAGGTAAGCTTCTTAAGATCTTTTCCACAATTGCTGAGTCTTCTATAGTGTCAGCATTAACTTTCATCTCATTGATAAGATTCAACGTCTTTGAGAAGAACTCTGATATAGTCTCTGATGATTCCATCTATAACAGTTCATATTTACGCTTCAAAGTTTGTAATCTCACCTTCTTAACTTTGTCAGAACCTTTGTAATAGTTTATCAAACCATCATATGCTGCTTTAGCTTCTTTAATATAGATAACTCTATCCATAAGAGACTCATGAATACCCTGATGAAGAATATAGGTTGCTTTAGAGTTATTCTTCCTGTTTGTTGTCAAAGCGGTTTGTTGTTACTCACATTAAAATGACTCCTGCTGCTGGTTCATCATATCATGTATTAACAATATCCCATATTTCTTGATATATGAATATATTCTCCATCTGTAACCTCCAGTGCTCAAAGTTTTTACCTTCAAACACCGGCACCTTAATAGAACTCAAACTTGACGCCATCTTCTATTCTCAACAACTCATACCCACATCCCTAAAATATGATACCAGATGTAGAAAATCTGATATCAAATACTTAATGAATAACACAACTCAAATGTAACTCAAACAAATCTCTCTATTGATGAAATTGAAACTCACGACTCAACATCCTACTTATAGTTTAACAAACTCAAGCAAAGACACTTTCCTAACATATCAAACTCTAAAACAAAGACACTTCTATAATATTCTGAACTCTATACGTAAATTCTATACATAACCAAACTCTAATAATAGCAAACTTGTTTCTCAAGTCTATGACACGTTCACAATACTCGTGTCAACTAACACTGGTTGCTTCCATAAGTCGCACCAACTCCTGCTGGTTACTTCCACTAATGGCTTCATTCAGACAGTAGCAACTCCACTTAGTTGCCTCCAAAAACCGCATCAACTTCTACTAGTTGCTTCCATCAACTATATCTTGGTTTAATCTTCAACACATCTGCATGAAGCTATGGCCTCTAATATCGATTGCTTGCATTTTGGATTACCAAGAATGCGCTTTTGAAAATGTCAATCTAATAAGAATAAGGTCATTAAGAATGGTGAAGATTCAAATTCACTGTTACACTCGCGATGATGAGGTTATAAAGGGTGTTAATCCTGATTTTATTATCAACAACATGAGAATTGTTTGAATATGTTCATCACGCTATGTCAAAATTAGTGTTTCATTGGTAAGGAGAAACCATATTCTTCCTAGTGTACTATATTATTATGTTTACTAATGATACCACATGTGATTCTTTTAACAACACCAAATTTGATTCTATTTTTAAAACAATGGCATTCCCATAAATATGTAAATATTGATTGGTTTAATGTAGATTTTTACCCTTAAGTACATATGTATATTGATATTAGACATTGAAGGTTATATTAATGTCAAGATTAGACTATTTTGTCTTTTTGTGACCAACGAGTAAGGGGTCTTTTCTTTATCATAGTAAGATTGGAATATTTATTTTAGTTTTCAATGTATATGTTGTGCCTGATTTTATCGGGGCTTTTGAGATCTGACAAGAGCATATTCTTGATGCTTTGGTTGGGTTGTCAGTTTGTAACTCTTGAACTTGTTTTCTTACTTATTGTAGGTCTTTAATCTATTTTTAACCTTTGCTGATGGAAAAGCGTGCAAAACAATATAAGAAACAATATTTTTATACATAATAATAGCTCATTCGCGCATGATGAGGTTTTTATTACACACAGACTACATAAACTTAAATGACTTGGGCTCATATTTATACGCCTTAAAACAGAAGATAATACGTAATGAGAAGAACAAAACAAACCAATCAGAGGATGATACATAATGAAAGAAAATAAACGACCCAGACATGTGTCATCCGTGCATGTAAATTACTAGGAGGAGTATTGTGAAAAGAATTCACATACTATTTATTATCACACAAACATCATACACACAGGAATCGATCGACTGTTGTTGGATGTTATCGGTGTATGTACGGCAGATGAGAATTTATTGAGTAGCACAAATATGAGAGTTCAAGTCCTCGATTATCGATTGGAAGAAACCTAGATAGTCAATTGGAACGGGAGAATCCTCGTCAATCTTCTCATATTTGATAGTCCAGCTCACAATACTCCCACGTCCATTAGCCTTTGGGTTAGCACGAAGAATTACATCAAACTTCTTGTATATCTTCATCACTTCTCCATCTATAACATCATAATGAATCATCCTTGTTTCGTCATCATGTGTTATTTTCGTGTGGACAAATTCGTGTCTACCCTCTGCGTACACATGCAAAAATGATATTCACTTGCAGGTAGTGGTAATATAATTTAGCAAGCATATGTTAAACGCACAGTATGAAAAGAAAGTACAAAATTTAATTAAGTTTAACTAATTGTGCGCAATTTTTGTGCTTCAAATCGTAATAAAGGCATACCAACAATATAGTTCCATTGCTTGACACAACCCGATGTAGTGGTATGTCCCTCGATCACTTTGGCGCCAGTGTAAATATGTGGGATTGCCTTAGGAATGTCTTCATGTTCCTTAAACATTTCGTAATATTTATCAAAGATTGCGGTTAACCTCCGATTCAAAGAATAAGCTTCCCAACTAACCCGAAATGGTATGATGATGAGCCATATTGATAATACAGGTAGTTTGCAACAACAAAAGATATTCAACTGATTTTGATGAATTTGATCTTAGTCGAATGGGTTTATATAGAAACTATATATGGTTGGATTGGTTTAAGGATAAAGACCTGTATTCTATTTCTTTATAGGATATCTTTTTTTATTTTTCAATCAAAGATTTTTTGACAAGAAAAGATTTTATTTTTAAAACATGGTTTAAATGAACGACTAAAAATTAGTACGGGTGAAATGGATACCAAAAAAATAGCAAGGATGAAACTAGATTCATCCTGACTTAAACTTAAAAAATAGCAAAGATGAAACTGGATGCATCCTGATGTAAATTAAAAATAAGAAAAAATATTTGAAAATGGGTAGGATGAAACTGTTTACATCCTGGCTATTTTTACATTTTTGTCCATTTAAACAAGATCAAAAATCTAAATATCATTTTCACCCAGGAATTATTGGTTTTGGTCTTTTTAACCAATTTTGTGAAGATACAAAGACCCCATTAGCGCTAGACTCGCACAACCTTAGCTAGCTAATAATCAAATTGGATGAGAGCAAAACAGTGGGTTGTATATTACGCACGTATTTGAGCAGTTGATATTAAATTGTCGAAGGATAGAGGAGGGTGGCTGAACTACATGTTTATAAGGTCACAAGAAAGGCATATTCTCGTCATTTCATAAACAATCCCATCGCATGGCCATCATATCAACTGTCTAATTCAAACATATTTTGTCTAAGATTTGCTATCACTTCATGGGAGAAGAAAGACAAGAAATCAAGAGACAGCTGGTATATCAATGGGGCTCAATCAAGAGACAGCTGGTATATCAATGGGGCTCAATCCACTCTCGGTTCAATTTTATCAGTTTCAATGACTTGATCTTCATTTGGAAGACATGCTTGGATAGTGGATAACGGTTTTCATTAACTGTATTTCTCCCAATTTATGAACTTGAGTTATGTTGTAATTGGTTGGATCTTTGGATCAACCCGGTGATACCTTCTCTTTTAATAAAATCTTAACCTTTTTTATCAAAAAAAAAAAAAAAAAAACACTCATTTTCTTTGAGTTACGGACAACTCTCATTAACGCATTTTGAGTTCACAGCTCCATGTTCCTCAAAGTATGCTCACGGGGATAGTGTAGGCGGTTAGACCAAGCTGTATAATATGGTGAGTTAAAAGTTCTCTACTATCCTTACATAAGCCATAAATATTTTGGTACAAAAAATAAATAAAAAATAGGGGTCTTTGATTAGTTTGTATCTGGGCTAGCGTTTTCTCGAAAATGTAATCGTATTCTCCGTTATGGCTTTTCCGGTGGAAAAGATAGTAACACTTTTCTCAATCTGGCGTCTCATTTTACGACCGAGACTGAACTGTTGGAGAAGACTTCTTCCTCGTCATCGTGATGCACGAGCTTACAGAAAAATCATATGGGTCCGTTTTGAAAGATACTAGAATGCTCCGCACAGATAAGAAGAATCATTTATGGTCCGTTTTGAAATTTGTTGTTAATAACATAAATTACCAATATATCTTCAGTTTTATTTGTAAACATTTTTTTTGAATGAGAGCTACAGGGGCAAAATGGTCCAAAATATTTTGCAGCTTCACTGCACTGTTGCTAAGGGGAGTTCCCTTTATATAATATAGAATAGATATTGTTTACCATGGTTCCATCCATGTACCTAATTACTAACTAGGATTAACGTGTTGGTTTGGAGTTTGACTTCGACGACTCACGTCTATAGTTCCAGATTCCGTTTGTCAATCCACGCATCCAACTCGATCGGTTAATTCAGAGTTCTGGAATTACCATTAAGAATCATATTTCCAAAATTATTGATCATCTAGTGGGTACTTGCTCTTACAAATGATCGTAGATGAGTTTATGTAGAAACTTAAGTTTGGCTGGATAGATTAAAGGCTGATGACATAATGAGTTGTTTTCTATTTCTTTAAACATTATTCAATCAATGATATCTTGTGACAACAAAAGATTATTTGAGAGTGAGATATATTACTTAATTATAACAGGCACATCAATAATATATGAGATTCTTGTATCATGATTGTGTTAGATATATAGTACTTAATTACAATGGCCATATCATTGATAGCAAAGTCTTATATCACGATGATCGTGAGACAGTTAGCTAGCTAGGCTCAATTTAAATTTATCCTATTGAGTTGTGTCCTGGTGTTATCATTTAGAGCAACCACAGTGCTCGACTAGAACCAAATTTTTAGTCGAAAATACAGACACTATCGAGTGGAGTAAAGACTAAATACTAGACTAAAACTAAAAACCAAACCAAATTTGGTCTTTGGTTTAGTTATAGTCTCAGCGTAATTTGACACTACGCCCGATTGGGGCGTAGGCGAATTTGCGTTTGGTAATGAGACGTAGCTGTAATTTACGCTGATTGAAACGCAACTTTAGACTCGCCCGGTGGGGCGTAATTAACATTTGCGCATGATACCAAGCGGCACCTTAATATTGCGCCTCATTCAGCGTGAGTCACAAGTTACGCCCGAATCGGCGTGATTTTAAAGTCACTTTGTAGTCGTAGCAATTATTAGTACTTTGTTGAATGCATGGGGCGCAATTATAAGTAACGCCAAAAAGTTAGTCTGGTGTTCTTCATAATTATAGATGTTATCAACTTTTAGTTGATTTAGAATATGAAACTGCATGGGTTGAAGGTGCCAAGGGGATGACGCATGAGGCATGAGGCATGAGCAATTAAAAGACGATATAGCATGGAAGAAAATATGTAAGCCAAGAAGTCAGGGTGGTTTAGGCATTCGAAATCCAAGGTCTGCAAACAAATCTCTTTTGGAGAAGAATTGTTTGTCACAAAAGTGGTTCAAGTCGTAATTTTTTGGTTCATGCATGCAGAAACAAATTGTACGAGAAAAGAAGCATGTGGCTAATGATTCTTAAAAGTTAACACAAGGTCGGGCGTCACCACAAGTTGCGCCCCATCAAAGCAATCCCAAGTTGCGCCCCATTAGGCGTAATGTAATATTTGCGTCCCATTCAGGCGTATTTTGTATTTGCGCCCGTCAGCGTAGTTCTCGATTACGTCTCTCCACTGGGCGGTTTTACAAATTGTTCCACACCAAACGCAATTTTAGACTCCGCCCAACATCACGCGTAAGTTAAAGTTGCGTCAACCCAAACGCAGTTAACAACTACGCCCCCCATATCATACGAACCATTCTAACTCCGCTCCACCAAATTTACTCGAAGTCAACGTAGTGTCTCACCACGGACTAAAACCATATCTTTTACTTTTTTTTGGTTTTTAGTCTTTAGTTTTACTCGTCCCACTGCAGTTGCTCTTAGATGAGCAAATAAGTCTTATTTTTTCTCAATCAATCCAGTTTGCAAGCTCCATCTGGGAGACACAATTACCAACCAAAAGTCAAGAGAGACTTTTTGGGCATTTTTGATAAAAAACAGCAAAGCAGGTGGATAAAACTACATGTTTCAAAAAGTCAAAAGAAAGGTACATTCATTATTCCATCTGTTAATAATCAATCAATCAATCAACCCCACTTTCGTGATTCATGCGATGGAGACTCCCTCATCGTGATACATGATGGCCAAACAGTAGCAGTTGTGTAGTTGTGGTTAGGGCTGCACAGAACCGAGCCGAACCGAGCCAAGTGGAACCGAACCAAAACCGCACCGAACCGAACATCCAACGATCGGCCTCAGTTTCTATAACCAGAACCGTTGATCTCTCGGCTCAGTTTACGGTTTGAATATAAAAACCGATCGAAACCGAACCGAAACCGATTAATATAGACCCTTGATTTTAATTACCCTAATTAATCCTAGCCATCTATTCTTATAAAACCCTAACTACTTAAACTCACCAGAGTCTCACTTCTTCTTCAAACCATTTCTTCTTTCACTTCTTCACTCCACTGCCGCCCTCCACCACCACTTCTTCGAAAACCCAAGCCATCTCTCCATCGAGCGCGCCACCACCTCTCTACCTAGTAACGAGTAAGTAGTTTCCTCTTATATTTCTCCTTCTCGTTTCTTATTTAGATTGATTTGTTTTTTTTTTCAATTTCTAGGGTTTCTTTAGATTGATTTGTTAGGTTTTCTTCTGATTGCAAACAAAAATGTTTTTCAATCGATTTTTGTTAGGGTTTTGATTATCTTTTCCTTTTTTTTTCTTTCTCTTTTTTTATGCAGAAGACTGAGAGGAGCGGCTGGAGATCTAGAGTTGTTCATCGAGTAAAGTTGTGTTGAGAGTTTGAGGACTAGCAGGTAACTGTTCCTTATTTTCGTTCTTTGTTTTCAATTTCTAGGGTTTGTATGTTTTGTTTCACTGATTTTGATTTTTTTTTTTTTCTATTTGTGTGACTTGTGTCCTGTAAAATCTACAAGAAGACCTATTTGTTTGAAACTGTGTTTGAGGAATTTTATTAGGGTTTATATATCTTAGATTATTCCTGCTATTGTTTCTTTCAGTTTTATTTTCTAAATGTACATACGAGACATGAACGCTATTTGTTTGAAAATGTGTAAGACCCATGAACCGATGATGTTGCGTAGATTCAATTTCTTCCCGATTTTTTACTAATACTTGAGATGATGATGACTTGAGTTCATAGTATTATAGTTTAACTTTTTTGAGTTAACTTAGTTTGATTGATTCAATTTGTTTACATTTCACAGTGTGCACTTGCTAATGGTTGGAACAAGTTCAGTTTCTATATCAAGCAAGAGGAGCAAGATGTCAACTGCATCTCCAGCCTCTTTATCCCTAGCAGATGGGTCTATTGAAGTGACACCTTCTGAAACACCTGAAGTTGTTGCCACACAAGTAACTCAGCAGCCTACAGAGGACCCTGCACCTGAAAATGAACCAAAGCCAAAGAAGAAGGGTAGAGCTACATCTATAGTATGGGAGGATTTTACTAGACCGAGTCCTAAAGAAGTCAATGTAATCACCGAAAGAAGAAAATGAAGGCCATAACTCAAGGAAATGGAACTTCTAGCATGTTGGCACATCTGACTAGATGTCCTAGCAATCCCAACAAGAAGAAGAAAGGACAAAGAAATCTTGGTGTTTCCAATGCCAAAACATGGGCAATCTTCCCAACTAGTTGCTCATAATTATAACAAAGATTTGTGTAGAAGGAGATTGTCTGAGTTTCGATAAAGGATGAGTTACCTTCGGATTGGTAGCGGGGAAAAGGGTTCAAAGTATTTTGTCAAGTGTTAGAACCTAGATTCAAGGTGCCAAGCCGTATGACAATCTGGCAGAGACCTTTTATTCATCTACAAAGAGGAGAAATACTTGTTGAAGAAGTATTTCAAGGACAACAAACAAAGAGTATCTCTCACAACAAATACATGGACTTCTCCCAATAAATTTAATTATATGTGTGTGATAGTACATTTTTGTGGATGTTAATTGGAAGTCGCAAAAGAGAATCATTTTGTTCGCCAAGTCAAGAGTCATCTTTGGAGTGGATATTGGAAAAATGCTAGAGAGATGTTTGCCGGATTGGGGTTTAGAAGATGTTTGTCTTTGTGACTTTAGACAATATCGGTGCAAATAATGTGGCAATCGAATATCTTCATACCCGGTGTCATCAATTGGACAGAAGCGGATGTTCGAGCTCAATACATGCGAGTTAGATTGGTTTTCATTGTTAGCTTTTGGATAGTTTTTTTCATTGTTATCAATTTATCATCTATGTGACCATCTATTTATGATATGTTAATCATCTCAGTGTGTAATTGTGTACTAATGAATGATGCCGATGATGAGAATCGGTAGTAGTTGAAACGAACCCTAATATTTTCGATTCAATATGTTATCACCATTTTTGTCATCTGTGTGTGTACTAACTACTAATATGATATGTTTTATCATCTCATGTGTGTATCTTTTGTGTGTACTAATATGTTATCACTATTTTGTTTCATTCTTATCGGAGTGAGGTGTCTTGCGCATGTTCTTGCCCTTGTTGTTAAATATGCGATCTATTGTATCACAAGTCGATTAGCGAATAAGGTCAGTAATAAAGTATGTGACTGGTTCTCCCTCTAGGTTAGCTAAATTTCGAAAATGTGCTTCTTTAGAGAAGATTGAGTGTAAGAAAACGGTCTTCTTAGATGTGAAGACCCGGTGGAATAGAACATTTTTAATGCTTGAAGATGCAATTCCATATGAAAGGGCTATTAAGAGGTTAGAAATGGAGGATAAGAGCTTCAAAAATAAGTACATTTTCAAGGAAAATCCTGAGGAGGCTTTACCTGATACTGATGCTGCAGTTATAATTGATTGTGATGATTATTTTGCTGATTCTTTATCTAGTGAGTCTGAATGTGATATTGCTGTAACTAACAAGATGAGTAAGAAGAAGAAGAACAACAAGCCCCGTCACCATGCTCCATTTGTTGCAGACTGGTCATATGCTAAATATCTTGTTACATGTTTGAAGATTTTCTTTGATTCTACAGTTAAGTTCTCGGCTTCAACACAAGTCACCACACATGAATTTTTATGGAAATTAGCTCTGATACATGAACAATTGTCTGTCCGAGATGTGACCGGGGAGGAGATCCACATATTTCTAGGATGGCCGATCTAATGTTTCGTAAATACAACAATTATTGGGGTGAGTATGAAGACATGAACTCTGTTATGTGGGAGCTTGGTGCAATTTCTTGACCTTGTTCTATTAGGTGATTGCTGGATTGTGGGTTCTATCCATTGTGGGAGCTTGGTGCAATTTATTGACCTTGTTCTACATAGGTAAGAGAGAGTAGTTGCATTACTTTTGCAAGTTTCTTGGTCACATGTATTATGTCTTATTCGTGTGAGTTAGGTCTAACTACTTGTGTTGATAGATAAGCTAATTTAGTTTGGCAATTACAAGATAACATGAATGTGGTTGTGTAGAAATTACACTGGGTTCATTAAATCTCTTCTCTAAGACTAAGATTGAATTGTGATCAATGTTTTTAAAAGTCTCTTCTCTTGTCGTTGATGGATGCATCAATTCCAGCTAGGTTCCGAACGAAATATGGCGCCATTTCACTAAGAGAAATTTTAAAGAAGCCACTTGCAATTATTGTGGAAGGACTTATAGGGCTAACATGTCCGTAAATGGAACTTCGCCTTGTGGAAGCACTTTAAAAGATGCCCCAACAATCCTAATCATAACAGCTCACATAAATAATGCTTAGAAGTTGTAACTTATGCGCTTATGCTTAATGCAATTATGCTTAGAACTTATGCAATTATGCTTGTGCGGCTTCGCTAGAACAATGTCTTTAATATTTATGAAATTTTATATGTATGATACTATGATTCTATTTCTATGAATTCACTTTTATTTTCGCTTCTTATTTTTTATTTCCTTCGAGGTTTTATTTTCGGTTCTTATTTGTTCTTCATTTTATAAGTATGGATGCATCAAGTTTCTTATTTAATTTTTCGATTTGAGTTCTTATTTCATTTCTCTAATTTCATTTCAAATTTCATTTCAAGCCTTATTTCAGTTCTTATTTAATTTTTCAAGACTTAAATTTGTTTTCTCAAAGATAAGTCGGGCATGGATGCATCAAGTCAAGCTCATGGAACAACTACTCCTACACATACAACTACTACACCTACCATGCCATTAGATACGCTTGTTGGATCCTCAATCCAACCAACAAATGAAGCAAAGACAAACAGAGACAAAGATTTAAGAGATGTAGAAGCTACTTCTACTCAAATGGGCTGTAAGATAACTTCTAACATTTGGAATCATTTCAAGAGGTTGAATGTTCAAGATGCTGCATGCAATTACCGCAAGAAGGTGATAAAGGCTCATACCGGAAGGAATGGTACAAGTGGAATGTGGAAGCACTTCAACAGATGCAAAGCGTAATCCTAACAAGCCAAAGCCAAAAAGGACAACAAACTATGACATTAAAACCTCAGAACCGGGTGAGGATGAAGGTCAGTTAGTCTCTACTATTTTCAGTCAAGAGAAAATGTAAAAAGGGAAGTTGTTGAATTTATTATAATTGATGAGATGTCGTTTAGAGCAGTTGAGGGTGAAGGTTTTAGGAGAATGATGCATGTCTTAGAGCCTAGATTTGTTGTGCCAGTGTAATGACTATTTATAGATGTTTATTAGACATGTATGTATTAGAGAAAGAAAAGTTGAAAAATTACTTCAAGTCAACCAAGCAAACAGGGTTAGTTTGACAACAGACACATGGACTTCACCAAACAATTACAACTACATCTCGTAATGGGCCACTTTATTGATCAGTCACGGAAGTATCAAAAGAGAATTATTATGTTTTTGTGAGGTTAGTGGTCACAAAGGAATTGACATTGGTGAGATGTTAGAGAAGTGTTTATCGATTGGGAGCTTAAAGATGTATTTACATGTCACTTTGGATAATGTGAGTGCCAACAAGGTAGCAATGGATTATTTGAAGACTAGTATCGTTTCAAAGACAAGGGCGAAGAGAGAGCTTGCAGTACTTGCATGTAAGTATATCTAATACTTTCTACTTAGGATTATGTTTATTAGTTTTGTTAAAATATCTAATACTTGTTTGAATTCACCTTTTCGTGTAAGGTGTGGCAGCTCATGTACTTGCACTTGTGGTAAAAGATGTTGTGAGGGTCTACAAAAATCAATTGCAAGAATCGTGTCACTTGTCAAGTATATAAAGGGTTCTCCATCTAGGTTGGCTAAGCTTTGCCAGTAAAATTAGTTGGAATAGAGTCTAAGGTAACATTGATATTAGATGTTAAGACTAGGTGGAACAAAGATATTCTTGATGCTACAGTCATGTAAAGTGTTTGAAAAAGCATTTATTAGGTTAGAAAGGTATGACAAGGAATATCGCAGCTTGTTTTATTACCCAAAACAGAGTGAGAAAGATCTACCTGATGCTAATGATTTTGATATTGATGTTAATGTTGGTGAAGAAGAAGAAGAATTTAGTGAAGAAGAACAACAAGAAGAAGAAGTTGAGGTAACATGGGAAGAAGAAGAAGGCACTAAAGAAGAAGAAGAAGGTAGTAGTGAGGAAACCTCGCTCCATGTGAAGAGGATCGGATCTTTGCCGGAGGCCTTGTCAAATGTTTGAAAGTATTCTTTGATGCCACCGTTGCATTTTCAGCCTCAACTAAGGTAACAACAAACACTTTCTTATGGAAATTAGTTATCATATATGAGCAACTAGTTGAGTTTAGAGATAATGTAGATGAAGATCCTTTTATTGCTACTATGGCTGGAAAATGTTTAAGAAGTATAACAAATATTAGGGTGATTATGCAAAGATGAACCCTACAACCTTTTTTGCCATGTTGTTGGATCCTAGATAGAAAGAAAAAGGACTACAATTTGCTCTTTAGCTCTTGTATGGGAAGAATTCTTCTAAGGTTGAATCATTATGAAGCTTGTTAAGTTGGATTTTAAGATTCTATTTGAAGAATATAAGGATGTCTATTCAGTTCATGAGGAGGAGTCAAGTAGTTCTATCCAGGGACAAGCCAAAGCAAAGTGGTAAGTAAACCAAAGGCGGGGCCAAGTCGTATGAAAGAGTTGATGTCAAGGAGTAAGAGGTTCAAGAAAAGCCCAAATGATGAAGAGGGAAAACAGAAGTTGGATAAATATTTCATCGACGAGTATGAAGAAGGTGAAGGAGAAGATGATGATGAGGAGTTTGACTTATTGGGTTGGTGGAAGACCAACAATACAAAGTATAAGATACTTGGACATATGTCTAAGGACATATTAGCCATTCATGTGTCTTCTCGTTCTCCGATCCGCTTTTAGCACAGAAAGCGAGTCTTAAGTCCTTGTAGAAGCTCTTTATCTACAAGGACAGTTGAGGCATTGTTTTGCACACAAAGTCAAAGCTAAGGAAGCCAATACAACTTGATCTTCTATCCCACACATACCAGATGATGATGTTGAAATTGAAGAAGGTAACATATTACATTATTACTTGTGTTTGGGCAGTAATAGATATAGTCTAATAGTTACTAACTTTGTTATTATTTGTTTTTTTAACATTTTATGTTATTGGTCCTATCAACAACACACCACAAGTACCTTACATGGATTAGAAGATCAAGATTCAACACTACCGCAACACTAGTTGCACTACTAGTTGTTCTTTTCGATTTTCTCATTTTCAAGACTTAGTGTGTGTGTCTGTGGCTACTGCCTACTGCTACTTGTTGTTTTTTCAGATTTTCAAGACATTGTTTGTTTGGTTTGCTAGGAATATTGCTACTTATTAGTTGTTGCTTTGAATGATAATTTGAGATATTAGTATTACTTAATATATTGAAAATGATGCAAAAAATAGGTACTTAGATTGTTTAAGAGAAAAGACATATTTAACTTGTTAATTTTAATGGTCTGAACCGAGGTACAAGGTACATGTACTGGTCCAAAATTTGGGAACCGAGGCTATGTTGTCTCACAAGAACCGAGCCGACTCTTGTGATAATGTCCCACTTATGTATACATTAAGTGATTTCAAATTGCTTTATAAAGATCGCGAGTGCGCAGACCCGCGACAAAGACGACACGCTTATTCGTGTAAGCCGCGGCTCGCGGGTCGCTGTGCCGCGCTCAAGCCTTTTGACTAGTAAAGCAACAAAGACGGGCACAACACGTTTAAATCACGCTGGGCACAAAGATGAAGATCTTACACACGGCACGCGGAGCAACGCGATCATGGGTGTGCCCTGGCCGCGTGCCTCTGGCCCAAGACGTTTTACACCTCGTAGTACATATAGTCTAATAGTTACTAACCGCTATTACTTGCTTTTTCGCGAACGCTACTTGGTCCTATCAACACTAATGACACCACAAGTACTCGACGTGGATTAGAAGATCAAGACTCATCGCAACACTAGCCGCACCGCTAGTTGTTCTTTTTGATTTTCTCATTTTCAAGACTTAGTGTGTGGTGTTTGCAGGCTACCGCCATCGCTACTTGTTGTTTTTTCGATTTTCAAGACATTGTTTGTTTGGGTTTGCTAGTAATATTGCTCCTGTTATAGAGGCGGCATGGTTTATTAGAGGGGCGGCATTGTAATAGGACAAAAAGGGTCATTACATGATAATTTAAGTGTTCCTTATCCAAAAAAAAAACTGGAAATGACAAATTAACCCTCAAAATTGATAACCTAGTTTAGCAATGATAATCAAGTTTAGTGCTAATGATTAATTTCACTTATATTAATTCAAATCAAAACCAAAATCAGATTTTTAGAGTTAAAAAAAAATTTAGAGGAGAAGATCAATCTCAATCAATTGAAGAAATTAACCAACAAAATGAAGAACCAAGACCTGAAAATGACCGGGTATACTTCTAAATTAGTCCCAACTAGCTTTTTGTTGCTCAAAGTTATCTAAAGTACGTAAAAAAATCACATTTTCAGAGCTTATTACGGTAGGAATTTTGCTCATAACCAACCGTAAATCGAAGTTACGGTTCGTAAAAGATGAACTACCAACCATAACTGGTTAAATTTGAAGAAAACCAATCGTAAAACCAGTTACGGTTGGTAACTAAATGCTCGATATGAACCGTAACTCAGTTACGGTTGGTAACCAAATGCTCGATACGAACCGTAACTGAGTTACGATTGGTAACCAAATGCTCGATACCAACCGTAACTGAGTTACGGTTCGTAAACTAAAATGGTTACCAACCGCAATTGAAGAAAATTCTCAGATATAAGAACATACGGTTGGTAATTGAACTATTACCAATCGTAACAACATCAAAATCTCCAATTACCCTATATAAGTACGGTTCGTAAACTAAGTGGTTGAGATGATTTTTGATAAAATTAGGGATTTGTTAGAGTATATTACCCTATATAAGTAGCCGAGGTAATGGTGCAATGGACCGAGGCAACCGTGTGGTCAAGGAAGATGCTAGAAAAGAGGATAGTCAGTTTACACGATCCTGTAATATAGTTAAACAAGTATTATATAGTCAAGTTAGTTATCTTCTTAAGTTATTGGTTTATCCTCACTATAAATATGAATCCTCTAATGTAAATGTAATTATCCCAGCAAGCCTGGAGATCAATCCAATTCACCCTACGGGGTTCTGTCAGTGGATGTAGGCGTTAGTGCCGAACCACTTAATTCGTTGTCTTCTTTCTTCATTTTTGTTTGATTTGCTTTCCATCTAATCGATGATCCGTCTCGATACCATAATTTATTATGGTATCAGAGCGGGGAGATCCGCTCATTTTGCTTCCGCTTCCAATTTTTTTAATCATTTTAATCAATTTTGTTCGGATTAGTTATCATCAAATAACTTTTTCGAAGTCATTGTTCTTATGCCTTTAATTCCCATGAAAGACCTTTTACATAGGTTTCCTCCATGTCAACAGTAGGCTTATAAACTCTAATGTGATTCCAATATTAGTTTCTTGTAAAGCTAAAATTACCTTTTCACTATATATTTTTCAATAACTAATTGATGCAGTGAAAAGCGAACAACATTGATTTGCATGTTCACTCATCAACAATGTTTCAATTTTTATCACATATGTTCGTTTTAACGAGAACATTCAATTCGATTCTTGTAATCAATTTATATGTGGAAATATTTTCCATATTCTCAGAAATCAATGGTGTATCGAGTTTCTTTAGTCAAAGCCAGTGATTCTTCAATATCAATAATTCAGTTATCAAACTGATATTGATTCAACACAGTAAATGGTATCTATTCTTCCTGACATTGTTTTTATCCTGGCTTTTATCGGGCAGTTGAACTGATAATATTTTCAACATTTTTCGAAATATTTTTTGGTTCAATTATCTACCAAAATTCTTATCTTATTTTTTTGATATGAGTTTCTTTTTCAAAATAACTTAAACTCCAACAATAATGGTTCTCAGGTTGTGATCCTAGATTCCTATTATTTCAAAGTGTTGTGATTTACCCAAAGATGTCTGATTTCAATCTCTCAATTCAGATCTTTGATATATTATTTTTCTTGCTGTTGTTGTTTACCCGCAAGATATAATCAACAGAATAGTTCATTGGGTTTTTATCTAATGGATATCAATAATTCTCCATCTTGCTCTGACATGCTCTAATTTATTATGAGCTAATAGTCCTGGAATTATTCTCCTTGTTTGCTTTCTTCTTCGTTGCTATTTTAGAAATTGGTTCAATGAACTTGTGGATGGTTAAATATACATCCACTGCAATTTTTTTATTCTTGGTTCATGTTTGCCAAGAAGATCCAATTATATTTATGTCAGTAATAATAATGGTTTAGTCTTGACTTTCAAGGAATACCATTTTGATGATATGAGTATCCCTTCTCGACTTCCAGATATATCTCATTTTGGATTTTTATCCAAGATTACATTATTCATTCTTTGTTATCACTGAACTATGATGTATTTGATTCACTTACGTTTCGGACGTCAACATTAATTGAGTTGACTCATTCGCAAAGATTAGATTGTTTTATCTAATTATTTTTGCTATTTCTTCCAAAGTTTGGACGCTACATATGGTGTTTTCTTGTGTTCTTTATGTGGTCTGTTTATACAGTGGAGTGAAAAATATAACGACTCTCCAGTTAATTGCATCAGATGTTTGATTTACAACAAATCATTCATTTTGTTTTTCAAGAATTTTGTTTGTTTTTTATTAGGGATTTAGACGGGGTACCATGGTGTTACATGGAGCGTTTGAGTTCCTTATTTCTTGCAACAATTTTTTTTCCTCTGAAGTGTGACGGGTAAACTTTAACCAGTAGTCATACTAAGTTTAATGCTGTACAGCTCCATCCATTGTTACGGAGCTATATATACACATATGATATCAATGATCATTGATGTGTTATCATGAGAATTTTTTTTCATGAATGCTTCTTTCACAAGTTCTTGACTTGTTCTTGGATTTTACTCTTGACTCCTTTAATTGATTTGTGGTTTATGACTACAACTATACACTCATGCTCATAAAAAGTATGGTGGTAGAAGATATGATTTCTTCCTTTTTTATCATCTCTGTAAAGAGATTTTGTTACGTTTTGTAATATTTTTTTTTTGTGCCATCAGTTTATGGCATAATGAAAATCTGACAGTGGTTGTTTTGTTCACCACCGATGATCCCAAATCAGTTTCTAATCTACAATTAAGCATTAGTATCGAAGTATATTGTTATTCTCTATTTTCTTTTTCTTTGCATTGAAATAAAATCTTTGCATTGTATTTTTCTCTGTGCTAACTTTGTTAGCATCTATCATGTGTTCCAAGTTGTTAGCATTTTGTCCATCTATTTTCTTGGACAGTCATTTACAAACCAAGAAAATTAAAGCCATCGTGCTTCTTTGAGGTCTTTTGATCCTTTTACCATAAACCCAATTTTCGGTGGAAGTTTTTCTAAATTTATTTTGGACACTGCTATTTATCACTTTGAATGTGATTTCGTGTCCACCCTTTCATTCACCCATGAATATCATCATTCCTTTGGCGCGTCTGACTGTTGATGCACATAAAGACTGACTCACATTTGTTTGAAGATCATTATTATTTTGTTGTTACTGTTGCTGCCTGCAAACAAGCTTGGGATATTATTGTTCGAGGTTATAACTCACGTTATAAGAGTTTGCAGATAAAACGACAACAATCTTGGAGTTCTGTTTACAAACTTGAGGTGTTAGACAACACGGTTCAGAAGATTTTACTCGAGTTTGTGATGCCTTGTTCAACCTACATAATTGAAGAGTGAAGACTGTTTCATTTTCTACTTCATCTGTTTGTGGGTGCCGTTCAAGATTGGCTCCTTTATACGAAGTTCAAGTTGTACACTTCAAAATTTTGCGTGTTCAACTTGAGGGGGGTGTTAGAGTATATTACCCTATATAAGTAGCCGAGGTAATGGTGCAATGGACCGAGGCAACCGTGCGGTCAAGGAAGATGCTAGAAAAGAGGATAGTCAGTTTACACGATCCCGTAATATAGTTAAACAAGTATTATCTAGTCAAGTTAGTTATCTTCTTAGGTTATTGGTTTATCCCCACTATAAATATGAATCCTCTAATGTAAATGTAATTATCCCGGCAAGCCTGGAGATCAATCCAATTCACCCTACGGTTTAAATGCTGGATGTAAGCGTTAGTGCCCGAACCACTTAATTCGTTGTCTTCTTTCTTCATTTGTGTTTGATTTGCTTTCCGTCTAATTGATGATCCGTCTCGATACCCATAATTTATTATGGTATCAGAGCGGGGAGATCCGCTCATTTTGCTTCCGCTTCCAATTTTTTTAATCATTTTAATCAATTTTGTTCGGATTAGTTATCATCAAATAACTTTTCCGAAGTCATTGTTCTTATGCCTTTAATTCCCATGGAAGACCTTTACATAGGTTTCCTCCATGTCAACAGTAGGCTTATAAACTCTAATGTGATTCCAATATTAGTTTCTTATAAGGCTAAAATTACCTTTTCACTATATATTTTTCAATGTGATGCCGAATAGAGATGAGTTTCTGTATCATCAGTGGCTTCCCCGTTGCTAACTAAGATGTTGAATCGGTTCATGCGAATAGTGGTTGAGATGATTTTTGATAAAATTAGGGTTTTGAAATAGAAGATACCAATTTTTTGATACACACTTGAATCTTGCAATGGATCTGACAGGTAACTTTGTGAGTATGTTCTCCTCTATGATATCCTCTGGTAAGCTTGACATTCTTTTCCTTCCTACAACCGTTACAGTCGTTTTAATTAATAAAATGAAATCTTCCTAACCCAGCTCAGAGTGTATCTATATCTTAAGAGTCCTACTATGTGCACCCTCGCTTTAACCGGGGTGCACGTTCCTCCTCCCCTTAGGCTAAGTCCTATGGGCTCAAAATGCCGATGGTTCGGCGCTCAGGAAAACGCCGAATGGTTCGGCTCTCACAGATGACGTGGATGGCCAAAATTTCATTGCCAACATGATCTTCATTAGTCGACCTTGCCGACTTTTCATACTTTCGAACTAAAAGTGTTGATTTATTCTTTGATTTTGAGTATGATTTCATATAACTGATTTGCAATCCCCTTTTTAGAAGTATTTCGGTTGTGCTTCATTTTCGTTGCAAGAGATATTCTCCAAAAAAAGAAAAAACAAAAAAAAATCATTCCACAAAAGTTCAATCAAAAACAAAATTTCATAACTTAAAATTCATAAGTTTTAATCTATTCAATCAATTTAAACTTAATTAATTAATCTAATCAAAATTTTAGTGTTAATTAAATGAGGGCAATTTTGCCATTTTGAAAATACAAGGATAAGGCGTGGCTTGGTTTTACTTCAAAATGACCTTATTTTGTCTTATTGGTATACCCCAATTAATCTGGATATACCCCAATCTAAAGATTTTTATTTTTCCCCGCCTCATTATTTATTTATTTTATTTATTTATTTTTTGACGGGACCGCCTCATTGTTTATGGATATGGCCTATTTCCACTTCCAATGAAGAGATCTTTTGCCATATAAATTAGGCTGCACAAACGAAAGATGACAAATTTTAATACACTGCAACCATAATCTTTGATTATTTTAATGTAACTATAAGCTTTGGATATTTACATGACAAATTTTCGGCCATGAGATCATTATACGACTTCTTACCAAATTTTAGGTAGCAGGGGTGATTCTCTATTACAGTACTGATTTTTGTGTCGATGGACATATTAAGAACAGGGCCAGGGAACAAATTTTGGATCCTAAGGAAATATTTGGTAAGATATATATATGATGATTTAACGAAGAGGAAGGGAGGAGCTTTGACAGCTCGCCGTCAGGTCATTTACCTAGTTGGCATGAGCATGATTTTATCCACATGTTGAGGTGCTGGAAATCAAAATTTCTCAAACTTTTTATCTAGGACTTCCTTCCAGTGACAATTCAGGTGGCAGCCAAAATGATTGGCAAGGTGTAACTGCAGTGTAAAAATAAAATATATCACACATCTTCTCAAAGATGATGTCTTCACAGAGTCGGTCAGCTCACTTTTTTTTTCCCTCCTCTAAAGCCAAATCCCCTATCCATATCTTAATCAAGAAAATACAAAAAGAAAAAGCGGAAAGAAAAAAATTAAGCTGGAAATGACCGACTTTTACATGCCGCCGTCTGTTTATCCTGCCTGCCTTTTACCATTGCAGTGGCGCAATGGAGGTAAGTGTCTATTTTTTCAATTAAAATGACTAAACAGATTTGAAAAAGGATTTACTTACGAAACCAATTAACCAGCTGTTTAACATTAGACCATTTACCAAAATTTTATAAAAAGGCCTGCTCAACTTATTGCAGAAATTGTCAGATGAAATGTAGGAATGATTTATTATGAAACTAGGAAAAACCACAATTTCCAAAATTAAAGTTGGGGTTTACGGCGTACTCCCATTGCATAAACAAGGGCTTCTTAAGGAGTATGCCAAGACTGCCGCCCAAGTCATTGTGTCTAACATTTCATGTTTTCACTCCCCATATATGTTCTTTAGGCTTTAGCAAACCTTAGCCTAGGCTGGTTGATTTAGCCTTACTACTCTACGAGCTGTACTGACTACTGTGAAAGCATAGCCAATTTGACACATGCCTGGTACGACAAAAATGACTAATTCTTAAACTTGCCACATCTACATGTATCTGATGTCCTACTGTTATTGGTTCAGTTCTACATTAGCCTACGCGGCCTACCTCCAATACTGCTTCACTTCTTTGTAATTTGTTTCTTCAAAAGAAAATATTAACCAGACTGCAATTTTCTCAGCAACACATGAAACTGCTGCAGCTAAGGTGTAGCACTTTACACATGTCCCTATAAAATCCACAATTCCACTATTTCCCTGGATTATAATTCATCATATCTACAGAAAGATGCATCAAAAACTAAGGAATCTTAAAAGTTTATCGTTGCCCATAAGTTGTTTTTCTACACAAGAGATGATTTCATTTATCCCTCCCACTAACTATCCTATCTTGCTGATCTTTGTTTTCATTTTTTGTATAATGTAAATGAGATTCACAGGGTTTGTTATTATGAACAAAAATAGCACTTGCATCTATACTTCCATATAAACCATAAGCTGCAAGGTTGCTTGGTGCAGGGCAAAAGCAAAAACAAGCAAAAGCATATTTTTTCAATGCAGTTCAGAAAAATTCACCTAATGGCCTAAGTTATAGTAATTCAAGGTAACACATTCACATATATAAATATCTAAGCTAGTACCAATAAACGAATACCAAATAGATCATAGAGGCATCACCTTTTTAGATTTCCAGGCAAAAAAGTGGGCACATTGAGGCCCTCCACAACACCCCCACAAACATAGAATGGACACAATATCCTAATCCTAATCTTTTAATTGGTAATACCAAACTTAGGTTTCAAAATTCTCTTATCTGCTGTGATCAGATGAATAAGGTTTAGCCCCCTCCAAATGGCAATAGCAAATCTACGTTCAGGAAAAGATATCTATAATTGCACTTTAACAGTTATGACATGATAAATTATTATGAGTCAACAGGGACAATTTCTAGATTCTTTGCCCTTTATGACTAAACAAACATCCACTCATTAGTATCTGCATAAATAATGCAACTCTAGGTATTGAACCAACTACCAGATCGTGTCCCTGAACCCTGAACCCTGAACCCTGGTGTCGTTCAACCTTATTCTATGGCATAAATACTACACAGACTTGACAAAGGTCCAATCTATTTGAGCAGATCACAGAATATCAGCAGTAGTACATACAGGTAAACTAATTAATATGTTTTCTTCTCAAAACATGCAGCAAATAATGGCCGTGAGCTACTGAGCTTACCAGGCCATTCTCAAATTTCAAAAGAAATTAATTATAAATGTCTAAACAACAAAGATTCAAGCATTGTATACGCAATATTCTAATTGATTATGTCTGCAACTCTATTTTTAACCAAGGCTGAACCAGCATGCCCTAATTCAAGAAGCTACAAGCGGCTCACATAACAATTTGAGACACGATACAAAAAGCTTTAATTTGTCTGCTTCTTTTATGACTCCCAAGGAAACACAAACAAACAGATAATAGCTTAATGAGAGGACCTTACTTGAGTTGATAAAAGAAAATACATGTGATGCTGTGCTTGCCAAATTACTCGCATACAAAAGTTCCAAACACCAACACAAAATACTAAAGAAAGCCGAAATATAGATAAATAAAATATATATCATGCTTGGTTTTTATATTTAGTTGCATACGAAAATTCCAAACACTAAAAAAGCAAAATCCATTGAATTTACTTGGTTCGGAATTTACCCAAAATGCCGTTATATCACAACTATGCGCCAACTGCTACAGATACCAGATCATCTCCCGCAATGAACCATTCACGCTTCCATTTCATTAGTGCACCGACATAAAAAAACAAAATCGACACCATCCCTTTCTACCTTATCTTCCTCTCTCTCTTATCTACTCCAATACTTTCTTGGTTCATTGTTCCGATTCTGCATCAGTCATTATTATCTGTGTCTTCTCTTTCTTGCTTTACTTCTCTGTTACTCTTTTAGTTATTGCCCAACATAAGTACCAGAGTTGAGTGCTACTAAGGTCTCAATATAAATTTCCACATCAGACTCATACGGGAAACCATGTATCTTCAGAGCTCGAGCTCTTTCAAGCTTAGGGTCATATGATATCAAACCACTTCCCACATCCCAACCCTCTGGTCCGCCTTCAAATAGGATCTCACCATTCTGTAAAGTTTGAATTGGCCATTGATAGCACATATCTGTCATATTTGCAGTAATCTTCAAATGCTTACTCCACTTGTTATCTATCATTGTCCACACATCAATATGCGTACATAAATCAGGATCCTCCATGTAATTCGTACGAAGTAGGCAAAGCTTCCCTTCCCAAACGCCCAACTCTGACATGAAACAACGGTTCCCAATCTCCTTTGGATTTTCGGTAGGTATTGACACATCATGGAATGTCTCATCAGAAATATCATAACAAACAATAACATTAGATTTGAGTCCAGCACGAGGATCAGTAGCAATCCAATGAAGAACACCATTAACACGAAATCCCTTATTTATCACAGAAGAGAAATTATAAGGAATGATACCAAGTTCCTTCCATGAATTTGAAGCTAATGAGTAAACACTAGCTTCAGAATCTTCACCTTTTTCATGACTCTCAATTCCCAATACCTTATAATCATCATTCTTGCAATCAAAACCAAACCCATGTGCCCTAAAATAAGATTCCCAGTCGGGTTCTGGTACTTGTTTATATTCTCTGGTAGCCGGGTTCCAAATGCAGATACTACTGTCAGGAAATGGTTCAATGCAAACTAAACCATCACAAGAACCTAGAACATGAGGCACATGTTCTCGGGTCATAAATGGATAATCAATATTAAGAGCATGACCTAAAAATGGTGATGACGATGATGATAAAACACTATTATGTACATAATAAAGATAAGGGTCTGTAGTAATTTCATCAGCGCCTGCGTTGTCAGTAACCAAGATGTTGAATCGGTTCATGAGATTAGCATGGTTGAGATGATTTTTGATAAAATTAGGGTGTCGAAATAGATGATACCAACATTTGGAAACACACCTGAATCTTGAAATGGATTTGACAGGTAACCTTGTGAGTATGTTCTCAATGATTTCCTCTGGTAAGAATCTTGACATTCTGCTGCTGCCTCTTCTTCTTCTTCCAGAGTGAGACTGTGAGAGTGAGTATGAGTGGGGGCAAAATTCTAAGTCTTGTATGAGTTAGCGGTTTTTTTAGATTGCCCAAAATGACCTTACTGTTTGATATGGCTACGGGCCACATACGGCTAACCCCTACGGGCTAGACTTGGAGTGCTAGATTGGCCAAAAAGTGTTGCAGATCAAGAAAAATGTGTTGGAAAAAAATTAACAGTGATAGTTGATAGTTCTCTCACCTAGCAAGTGCTCGCAGAATTCAACTATCGTTGAGATTGAAACGCTGAACCGTTCGGCGCTCAAAAGTGACATAAACGCCAACCATTCGGCGCTTTATATTTGTTCTATTCAAATAAGCCATTGTTAGATTAGCAATACCATAGGACTTAGGAGGTTGCCCAGGCTGACGTGGATGGCCAATCTAACAGCTAGATATCTAGCCCATAGGACTAAGCCCAGGTCGAGACGGTTGGTTCCTTCACCTTCGAAAGGTTGGTGCTTAAAGAAATATGGTTGTTGGATTTTAATTTGATGATGGAATTTTTGGCTGTCCTTTGATTTGATATCAACCTTAAAAATTTTAAGCAACAAACATTTCCTGGAAGAAAAAAAAAAGAACTAATTTTTTGAATATAAAACAACGAAGCGGAACCAATTCTTAGTTTGAATCATGGGAACATGAGCAAATACAAATGAAATATGGAGCCACAATTATTGGCTCTGTTGAGTTTATGTGTGTATCGGCTGTGTTACCACTGAGATTTATCAGAATTTACAGCCAAACTCTCCCCGCATTTGGAAGTACTATTTTGTTGTGTCTTTAGCTGTTAAATGGTGATGAGATTTCAATTTGAAATGGTGCTTCTTGCCGCAGAGTTACTGAGATTCATCAATAGCAATGTAATTCCTTTCTGTGAAAATTGGTAAAAGAATGGGTCAAAACGGATAAATCCCAATTCCCAGATTACACAATTATAAAAATGATGCTTCAAAAAAAAAAAAAATTAATCCCATTTTATAAAATGGACGAGTCGAGTTCCTCTTACACTAATTCTGTCAGATTCAGACGCAAAGCCTCAAACCAGGGATCCAAGAAAAGAATCTAATCAAATTTATTCAAGTTCAATCTAACTCACTCATTGTTCAGCGCAATGTGCATAAGCGTGGATTTTGTTTGTTCTGTGAAGTGAAGTTGGGCTGCAAGACATTTCTTCCCATCAATCGATATGCCATAGAAAAGCGCTGCACAACATCAAAAACCAAAATAGTGCAGGTTCGAAACTTAATGATAACCGTCTCCATTTCAACAATTACCTGTAGCAATCAGAAGAGCGTAGTTTCCGACGACCAAAGTCTGCCTACAATAAGTTTTAGCATCATAAACTGCTGACATTCCAAGCTGATCCGAGTGCCTGCATATTTTTAGACATTTGTAATAAGGCTTGATTAAAAAATACAATACACCTTATCCGGTTTGAGAATAAACAACTCACCAGATGCCACGCCCAAATGAATTAGTGACTAAAAATAATACAAATGAACTTGTATTCAAGCTCAAAAAGTGTATATTTGCATCACTTTTAAAAATAATAAGGAAAACATGTAAGATTGCACTTATTATGTTATAACTTTCCGTAATTATCAAATTCTTAGACTACAGTTGGTTATAATGAACTGTGGTGTTTCTTTATCAATACTAATCTTTTGTTTACGACGTGCAAGATGGTTTTGACAGAGGCATCAATGTTTGGAATTCCATTCAACCACCTATATTAGTTGGTATAATTTTGAGAAATTCTCAATATTAAATTTCGAATTAATGGAAGGTGCTGCTAACTGTGCACATGAAAATAGTGAGTCGATTTTTCTTACAACTGAGAGAGAGAGAGAGAGAGTTCATACCAAGTTCCCAACCATAGATGGTGTAGTTTTTGTCAACTGTGTAACGAATAAGAGCGGCAGCATTATTGAAATCTCAAGGCCCTACTGCAGAATGATCACGTGTAATAGTACTCCTTCCATTGAGTGTGTTCAACCCAAAAATAATCGACACCCTGAATAGATATAACAAAAGAAACAAGAAGAGTTAATTCATTGACATGATGAACAATTCAACCTTGCCAAATGAAAATGAAAAAGCAGAATAAAGAAAAAAGAAAAAATCTATCTACCCAGCCTTTCGAGGAAATTGATCAACCCATCCGATCTAGACATGGGTAAGCAGCCATCAGTATATCCAAATACTATAGAATCACGGGTGTTTTTAACAAATTGGTTACAGGGCGGTCGAGGTAATCCAACATCATATAAGACCTTATCTTGTAAAGTACCTCCCACTCTAAGCTTTAATGCTGAAAAGGCGGCACGAATTTCAAGTTTATATATAATAAATTCATCGATACGCTTGTCAGTGGTGAAAAGGCTGCAAAAACTTCAAGGAATATCAATAAGACTGCCTGAAAATAGTTTTTATGTTTGACAACATTTAACAAAATTGTGTTGTCAGGGTCCTGCAAAAGCACAGATTGAACAAAAGTTAATTGGATTACAGAGAAAAAGAGTTGGTATACCAAACACTAACAGTTTATGCAATTACCAAATTAAGAGGAGAAACATGACCCAGACAACAAGTTCCTTAATCACATTTCTCAGGAGGCCACCAATCCATAGTAGCACAAATGAAATTATCATCAGTACTTCCGACGGCAACTCTTCCATCAACGAAAACATTTCATTTAACATTTTCTTCAGCTTCTCCATTAAAAATTAAGAAAAGAATCCAAAGAACTCATCTTGAGATTTGACCAAAACTTGAGGAAATCTCACGAAATGTTTATGAAGTGAGTCTACGAGGAAGCCATGAAATACAAAACTAACTTGATGAGTTAAATACAGAAAACACCCATTGGAGAAAAGCACACTTTGAACTGTGTTACACGGACAAAGATAATTAGAGAAGTTGAGTAATTTCACTTCAACCTAAAGTCAGTATGGTTAGCTACTTCGTGTAGTGTAGAACTAGAACCTTAAAAATGAAGTACAAAAACGAGTTTGAGGTTTTATGAGTGCATCCACATGAAATAGCTACTTGTGGGTGCTCTGAGTTCATCCACTAAAGTTGAGGTGCCCTAACACAATCAAATTTCAACAGAATAACATTATGAATTCTCAACCACGATATCTAACAAAGCTGAGAGAGTTATCTGGTAGACACAACTCCGTTTAAAAGAGCAAGTGCACCTCATTTCAACCTTGATCCCCATGATTATCACTAGCACTAGATCTAAGAATTGAGGTTGAAAGAACTCAACTACAATAACAAGAACAGCAAATATCTCTAGAAGGAACAAGTGCCCCTAGCTAAGCGCCTTGGCGTTGCACCAAAAAACCATGTACGATAGCATATCTAAATAATAGAGAAAAGTTGCAATTACTGAACCTGCAATTACCTTGATTCTTTTCTTGCCTGCAATCTGAACTGCCTCCATTAATGCAATTTCTCCATGGAAAGATCGGGTCTCCGTCTACCAATGGAACAACGTGTAACAAAAGTTACCCTTGAATTTGCATCAGTAGGAGCAATCAAATCAGGATATATTCAGGTAATTAATCAAACAAAGGCAAGTAACTCGATGTACTTATGACTATTAAACGCTTATTGAAATGGTATACCATCCAGTGTGTAATGCCGTGGTGCTACTTTACCAATTTTGACAGAGCTCATTATTTCAAGATCATATGAGATAACTACTTCACTCTCATGTACCAGTAATACCATCACCAACCAAGATTTCTCCAAAAGTAATGGTATCTGAAAATAGGTTATATTGTTTTTGGAAGTTGGTGCATTTCATTCACAACTAAAAACAAAATTAATGCTCAACACCTTATATTATTTTCATATAATATAAAAAAACTATGCTGGTAACAATAAGTGAATACCATATTAATCAAAGAGGCAACATTTTTCTAGATTCTCACGCAAAAAAGTAGGCACACTGAGGCACCTTGACGACACCACAGGCAAACACATCACTGAAACAATATCCTAATCTTATTTTTGTCAATACCAAATTTAAGTTTCAAAATTCTCTTATCTATGATCCGATGAGTAAGTTTTAGCCTCCTCCAAAGGGCAATAGCAGAATGAATCGATTCTCGAAGAAGCGATGCTCCTTTTATCTGGTTGTGATAATTTTTGGGGATTTATCTACACACCAAGAAACAGTAACTAGGCTGCAGATAGATTGGCAAAAGAGGCTTTCAAATCTTCTCTTCATCAGAGTTGGAGTTAAATCATGCCAAATTTTCTTTCTGCAATTTTAATTTTAAATAAACTAAACTGTAGGTCTAATGCTTTGTCAAGTTCAGTTTTAGAAAACTCCATTTTTTCCGAGGAAGAATATCTGTTGGCAGGTTGCAACATTAGGGCGTCAGCCGCCTTGATGGGGACAATCACCAACACATGATATTCTCCTTTTCTTAGGGGACAGTCTGTTGATTCCTAGTTTTTAGTTTTCTCTTTTAATATATGATCAATTCACACACACAAAAAAAGGGGCAATAGCAAAACCACATTAGGAAAAAAAATATCTACAGTTTCAGTTTGATAATGATGGCATAATAAACTACAGAGAGTCAACTGGGACAATTTCCAGATTCTAGCCTTTACGGGTAAACAAACATCCACTCATAAGTATCCGAATAAAAACTCTAGGGATTAGACCAACTACCAGATTGTGTGTCGTTCAAGTATCAACCTTTTTCTGTGGCATAGATACTTATGTCCAATCTATTTACGTAGATCATAGAATTCAGCAGTAGTATATACAAGGTAAACTAATTAATATGTAAAAATGTGCAGCAAATAATGGCCGTGAGCTACTGAGTTTACCAGGCCATTTTCAAATTTCAAAAGAAATTAATTATGAATGTCTAAACAACAAAGATTCAAGCATTGTATATGCAATATTCTAATTGATTATGTCTGCAACTCTATTTTTAACTAAGGCTGAACTAACACGCCTAGACTGAAATAATAAACCGTATTCAAGAAACTACAAGCGGCTCAAAAAACAATTTGAACCACGATACAAAAAGCTTTAATTTGACTGCTTCTTTTATGAGTCACAAGGAAACACAAACAAACAGATAATAGCTTAATGAGATGACCTTACTTGAGTTGATAAAAGAAAATACATGTGATGCTTGGTTTGCAAAATTACTCGCATACAAAAGTTCCAGACACCAACACAAAATTCTATATCATGCTTGGTATCTATATTCAGTCGCATACGAAAATTCCAAACACTAAAAAAGCAAAATCCATTGAATTTACTTGGTTCAGAATTTACCCAAAATGCCGTTATATAACAACCATGCGCCAACTGCTACAGATACCAGATCATCTCTCGCAATGAACCATTCACGCTTTCATTTCATTAGTGCACCAACATAAAAAAACAAAATTGACACCATCCCTTTCTACCTTATCTTCCTTTCTCTTATCTACTCCATTACTTTCTTGGTTCATTGTTCCAATTCGGCATCAGTCATTATTATCTGCTTCTTCTCTTTCTTGCTTTACTTCTCTGTTACTCTTTTAGTTATTGCCCAACATAAGTACCGGAGTTAAGTGCTACTAAGGTCTCAATATAAATTTCAACATCAGACTCGTACGGGAAACCATGTATCTTCAGAGCTCGGGCTCTTTCAAGCTTAGGGTCATATGATATCAAACCACTTCCCACATCCCAACCCTTTGGTCCGCCTTCAAATAGGATCTCACCATTCTGTAAAGTTTGAATTGGCCATTGATAGCACATATCTGTCATATTTGCAGTAATCTTCAAATGCTTACTCCACTTGTTATCCATCATTGTCCACACATCAATATGCGTACATATATCAGTATCCTCCATACGATTCATACGAAGTAGGCAAAGCTTCCCTTCCCAAACGCCTAACTCTGACATGAGACGGCTGTTGCCAATCTCCTTGGATTTTTGGTAGGTATTGACACTTCATGGAATGTCTCATCAGAAATATCATAACAAACAATAACCTTAGATTCGAGCCCAGCACGAGGATCAGTAGCAATCCAATGAAGAACACCATTAACACGAAATCCCTTATTTATCACAGAAGAGAAATTATAAGGAATGATACCAAGTTCCTTCCACGAATCTGAAGCTAATGAGTAAACACTAGCGTCAGAAATCCCACCTTCTCCATAACTCTCAATTCCTAATACCTTATAATCATGATTCTTGCAATCAAAACCAAACCCATGTGCAATAAAATAAGATTCCCAGTAGGGTTCAGGTACTTGTTTATATTCTCTGGTAGCCGGGTTCCAAATACAGATACTACTGTCAGGAAATGGTTCAATGCAAACTAAACCATCACAAGAACCTAGAACATGAGGCACATGTTCTCGGGTCATAAATGGATAATCAATATTAAGAGCATGACCTAAAAATGGTGATGATGATGATGATAGAACATTATTATCTACATAATAAAGATAAGGGTTTGTATTTATATCATCAGCGCCTGCGTCATCAGTAACCAAGATGTTGAATCGGTTCATGAGATTAGCATGGTTGAGATGATTTTGATAAAATTAGGTGTCGAAATAGATGATACCAATTTTTGGAAACACACCTGAATCTTGAAATTGATCTGACTGGTAACCTTGTGACTATGTTCTCAATGATGCCCTCCGGTAAAAATCTTGACATTCTGCCGCTGCTGCTTCTTCCGAGTGAGAGTGAGAGTGAGATTTTTCTTGAGATTACCCAAAATGACCTTACAGTTTGATAACAAAATTCAGGTTTCACAGTCACACTATGTCTTAGGCCTCTTCCTATGCACATGCCAAAACATGGTATTTGGCATATATGCACCCACTATGGGTATGCCAAACTGCCAAACTCATATGCCAATATGTTTTTCCTGGCATATAGGCATACACGATTAGTAGCTTCAAATGAGCGATAGAGTCTTCTGTCATTCGATGGTCAAACTATCGTTCGATGGTCATTCACTCGACAATGACAGAACAAGCTATCGCTCGATACTATGATAACCGCTCATCGATCTTCATCCAACGGCTAATATTTCCCCTCTATAAATACCTAATTTTAATCTCATTTCAACTCACACTAATTTCTTAATCTCTTAAGAATTTCTCAATCTCTAGAATTTCTTAATCTCCAATTCTTTTCATCACTCTACTACCGAGTGCATGGCAAACCACCGTATTATCCAAAATCGAAGAGCCGCTTTGTCGTGCAATTGTAGACAAAGAAACTAGGAGAAGTCAAATTAGGAGATGTCAAGTGAGGCGAAACCTAAAATTCAAAACTTCAGAAGATGAATGTATTTGCAGGAATTATATTGATTTGACAATGGAGCCGATTTGATCACCAACTATTGTGGGAAAGGATTTTTTTTTTAAATTTCAAGAACAAGCAATGAACCTACGCTACGGTCGGAGTGTTTCAGATTTGGTCCAAGCCGCTTCGGTATAATTAAGGTGAAGTTACTAGGTATGTTGCTTTACTCAGCGAGAAGGTCCAACCTTGAGAAGTGGTGAAACCACTATGGAATTTCGTGGATAGGTGTCGTGTGGAATATCGTCGCATCTACGGGCAAAAATTCCATTTTGAAAGTTGTTTTAGGTTTTAAGATATTTGCCCCAATATTGTCCAACATTTGTGTTGTAATTTCTCAATTGTCCACTTTTAAAGTTTTAATATTTGTTTAAAATTTTTAAAGTATTAATATTTTTAATATTTGTTTAAGTTTAAATATTTATAATACTTTTAATGTTTAAGAATATAATTAATATTAATTTTCAACAATATTCGTCAAATTTTCAAATTCATTAAACTTCACAAAATTAAAAACTTCAATATAATTAAAATAGTCATTTTACAAGACATAAAACTAGACAATAATTGGAAAGACTCTAAAAAAAAATTTGGAACAATGTTCTTCATCTTGTTCATCTTCTTCATTTCACTAAACTTCCAATCAATGCGCTCATGAACAGAGTCTCCTTTGTTTATCTTCTTCTTTGGCTTCAAATTTGTTTTGCCTTGATTTTCCTTGCCTTTAACCTTTCTTGCCTTCTCTTAGTTGCGGTTTTGACTTGGTTGATATCCAAAACTTGAGACTTCTTTGCTTCTTACTTATTTCTTTGAATCTATCACATATCTTCTCAACGGCACCTTCAAGTACTACTACAGAAAAATCAAGTTGTGTTGCCGAATCAAACACCATTTTTTTGGCATGTGCATAGGAAGAGGCCTTATGGGGGTGATAGTCTAGCACCTAGATTAGCAGTCAGGTTTACCTCCTAAGTCTTATGGGAGTGCTAATCTAGCACCTGATTAGCATCCATGTCGCCAAATAATAACCATTCCACGTTTTAAATCTCAGCCGTCATATCAAAAATAAATCTCTCAGCGCTGAACCATTCCGCTAAAAGGTAGTTTTTCAAGCGCTGAATCATTCAGCGTAACTATCTAGCATGCTAGTTCACATACTAGCAACTGGTAGGAGAGAGAACTAGTGTTAACTTTTTTGCCACATTTTTTTTTGAATTGCAACACTTAAGTGCTAATCTAACACCTCCAATCTAGCCCACAAGACTTAGTCTTAGATGCTGGGTTGCACGGACACGGACGCGATGACGCGGACACGACACGATGTTGACGCGGACACGACCAATACTGAAAATACTAGGACGCGGATCTTGTGAAACTAGAAAATAGAGAAGGAGGCACAAAGTAGAGGGGAAGAAGAAGGGATAAATTCTATTCATATGTACTCTATCATAGACAAATATTAGAGCCTCTATTTATAGGCTAGATGGATACAAGGGCATCCCGGTAATAAACGTGATTCACCCTAGATATTCTTAACATAACTACACGTTTATACCCCATTGATGACATTGTGTCTAAGCTAATTGCCTCATTAAAACCTTGTCAAGAAATTCCAAAAAGGACAAAACCTGATCGAACGGAAAAGAGTACAATTAAGAAAACTTAAAAAAAAAAAAAAATTGGGCACGCAAATGTTGCCTCATTAAAACCTTGACAAGGAAAATCCAGTGGGAAAAAACTTGACGAAGGAAAAAGACTACAACATGATAGTCCAGTAAAATACCTTCTAATTTGATACTCCTCCTGATAAGTACTTCGGTTAAATCTTGGCTTGCAAATCTTCGAGTCGGGCCAATTTCGATAAACGATTTCTTGAATGCCGGAGATAGCAATGCTTTCGGGAGAAATTTTCCGGTTGATGAAGTCTTCTTTTGTGCTAGTCTTCTAACAGTAGTGTTCTCGAGTCTTCACGTTTCTTTAAATACATTGAGGACTTGCTTCTTGGATTGCTAGCTTCTCGGAGATGATTTACAAAAGTAATTAATGTAGTTTCTTCAACAAAGTGCCAATACGCATTTACAGTACCAAAGGAGAGCAAAGTTTGTAGTCATACCTTATATGGATTAGAATGATATCCAAATTCATTCTCGGAGATGGTTATGTTGATGTGGTTTAACAAAATGACCTAGTTAATGGTGGGAATCCATCAAATAACCAAAATCCATACAACCCCACCTTGGATGACCACCATGTTGAATTAATTTTCCTCACTAAAACCTTGCCATTAAAACCCAATAGGAAAAAATTTGGACGAAGGAAAAAGAGCACAATATCAACATTTTGAATTAAACGTCAGGGAGATGTTGCCTCATTAAAAGCGTTTTCAGGAAAACCACATGGGACAAAACCTGAATGAAGGAAAAAGAGTACAACTTTTGACGTAAATATTGATGGTAACCCAACTATACGAGTTTTACATATGACAAGCATCAAAACAATATCTCTAGTTTATCTCAAAAACGAGTTTAAGCTAGCATAATTCTAACTGCAGATTTAAGAAAGTAAAAAAAAAAATAGAAATTATGCTGCTAAAGCGTGGATTTTTGTGTTTTTAAGGACTCCTCAAGAGACCTATAAAAGTTGATATCATCAACTAATTAATCCGGATTTTTTGGTTCGTACCAAATTTTAAAAAACACATAGAGGATTGATAAACCTGATATAATCGAGTCAGGTGGCTGCCTAAATATAGATAATCTGAATCCTACAAGGATTAAAAATTTGAATATGTTCCAACCACATTTCTTGTGTGAATGCAAGATCAGTCCTTCAAAGACTACCACGCCAAATGCATTATATATATGGAACAAAATATTATTGAATCAATCCTAGGGTCTGGAAAAATAAAATGAAATAAATAAGACCCTCAAATCGTTATTACAATAAATATATTTCTCATACAACACATTTTGACTACACCAACCTGTAAGTAATAGGTTTGGCAATTTTAAGGTGTTAAGTCTTGGATCCAAAATTGCGTTAAGTGAGAAATTAATCCAACCTAATTGGATTGTATGCCACCCAATCACATATGTCGATACTCCTCTATGAGAGGTCGGGGTTCATAACCACCATCATTTATTATTTCAAAAGCTAACATAAATGAATATGCGACAATTTATAGCTTACTACGATCCCAAATAATTCCCAAATGTATGCATACTTTGAAAATTTCAAAATTTACTGGTACTAGTACCCATTGGGCGTTATAATCTCCTATTATTCAAATGAGGAGATATGAATTTTGAGAATGTGAATCGTATTATCATAGACTCTGTTGAAGCATATTAAAAATGCTACATGCTTGCTAGATGTGATTGGATTTACCTTTTCAAATGGCATAAGCTTATTGGAAAGTTAAATGAGATTTTTTTCACGCCTATTTAATGGCAACCTTTTTCGATTTGATCATGATGGGAGAGAAATGATATAACTTTTTTAAGTTAATTAATGCCAACTTCTAATAGCATAGAGTCTCCCCCTGATTCTGGAGGCAAATATTGTCATCTCATATAAGAAAACAAGTTTCATGGAGCATAATCCGATTAAATTGAGGACATATACTCATAATAATTTCTGGATGTTAAGAATACCAGGTTGGACAGTAGATACTGACTCCAAGAGGCATAAAAAAATTGTCCCAAAATTGTAATCTACTTGAGATGCGTAATGAACATCAACCATGGATTTTATTAGGTATATCCATACAAATAAAATAAATCTCCTAAAAATAAAAATCGTGGACCTATAAGGCCAATGGGATAATCGAATGAAATTATAGACACTTTTGGTATCAAAAGAAATTTATTTAAAGATTAATTTAGTCGTTTGTAAGGTCTAATAATATAGGCTAACAAGTCGGATGCGCACCCTTTGATCTTTTGTGTCCTACCGCATTCCAACTATAAGGTGGAGCGGTCCAAAATTTCGGAGATCATAACAAGAAGAAAAATTAAAATTGCTCGATATCCCTCAAGAATGCAGCAATTCTTTCATTCACTCGGTATTTGTAATTGGATTAAACCATAATAATGATACTTTGTCCCTCAAGATCGATAGGAAATCCAAATCTAGTTGTCTCGATACGTTTCTTCTTAATAAAAATAAAGAAATCATTATCATTACTCTATGAAGAGAAAAAATCCACTCTTTATGGTTGATGAATGGTTTCTTTGAAGGAATAGAAACCAATGGTTTATTATTTAGATAAAACCATATTGGATGGTCATATAATCTTGTAATTAAGAAAGCTATAAACTATAGATATCAATCACATGATCATTGTCCAACAGACAAAGGTACCAAATTAATTGGTCGTAGGTTTTTCAACCACACATGTGATTCATTATCGTAAAGGTGATCAAGTCCGAACCAACACCAATTTTTGGTGATTATAGTTTCATTAGAGTAATAGTAACTGTAAACCATCTTAGTTACGATGGATTTGATCTTTTTTTTTTCTTTCTTTTTTTTTTAATGAAAAATTAGAGAAGAAATAAGACACCAATTTTTGGTGATTACGGTTTCATTAAAGGTATGAAAACTGTAAACCATCTTTTGATGGATTTTTTTTTCTCTATAAAATACTATTAGAGAAGAAATGAGATCAATTATATTTTGAAAATTTGATCACCCGCACCTCATAAACAAATACCATGGATTAACCACTGGATTTAAGTGCACCAAAAATATATATATTTTTTTTTTTTACGAAAATAACCATGCATACTCTCATAATGCATGTCGGATATATAAGGAACGCGTAATTGGGGGATATGAAAACTAATTGGGGGATATGAATTACTTCCCCCAACCCATGATTTCGGCCAAGGGGTGACCATTGGTTATGAAAATACTAAAATACCCTTCCCACAAAATAAAAATCAAAAACTTAAAATCAAAAAACAAAATCATATCCCCCATTTCCATCTCCACTTATAAATCTTATTTAGGGGTGGAGATTTGAAAACACAAATATTTCCCATTCCCTTTCAAATTCTAAACTCTCCCCACTCTATATCAAATTCTCTTCTCCTCACTTTGGAAACCAATTTTTTTTTTTTATTCGGAAGTGATGAAGATCATGCTGAAAGTGATGATGACCTTTCAAATTCTAAACTCTCCCCACTCTATATCAAATTCTCTTCTCCTCACTTTGGAAACCAATTTTTTTTTTATTCTAAGTGATGAAGATCATGTCAAAGTGATGATGACCATGTCGGAATTGATGAAGACCATGCCAAGATCATGTTCCAAGATATGGTCTTCATCAATTCCCATGATGGTCTTCATCACTCCGCTTTGAATTTTTTCCGGTATTAATCACCCACTTCCGATAGAAAATAAAGCAACATGGTATGCCGAAAAACAATACCGTCATGGTCTTCATATCAACCGACCATGCCAGCGGGACTGATTAATACCGTAAAAATTCAAAATGGAAGTGATGAAGACCATGCCGGAATTGATGAAGACCATATGTTTGAACATGATACCGCATGCTCGAGAATTTCCTATCAATGCCTGTAGTCAAGTGAAAAAAAAAAATCAACATTCTCGATACTTTTCATCCTGTTCCGGATAGAAATTTAAGCAAAATACTATGCCGTAACATGTACCAAGATGCTCGAAAACCAGATTACCATGCCGGCACTGCTCAAAACCAGAAAAAAATCAACTTCTGAAGATCAAAACCAGAAAAAAATTTATGAACATTTCCAACAATTGCCCGCATGGGTTTTTGGCAAACAATTTATGAACATTTCCAACAATTGCCCGCATGGGTTTTTGGTTGAATACCATGCCGGCACCAAGCTTTTTTTCAAATGCAACAATGGTGGATTCAAAGAAGAAAAATCAATTTTTCAACCTCTTATTAGCGGTAATTCTCTCACAATCATCTTCCATTTTCAAAAAAAAAAATTCCACTCAATTGTGAGTTGTTATCATTAATCGAAGATTGAAGATATGGTTGTTGTTGTAATTGAGTTAAAGATTCAGCAGCTGCAAGTCTCTCATCACAATCATCTTCCATTTTCAAAAAAAAAAAAAATTCTACTCAAAATTTTTTCCCTCATTCTACTCTCAACTAACCCACACAAATTCAAATAAACATAAATACACAAATTATATCCCCCAAATCATTAATATTTTACTAATCAGGATTAATTACTAATTATGATTAGGGAGGGTTAGATTAGGAATTAATAATTTAATTATATAAGGGGTAACCCAGCTAGGATATTTGGATCCATATTTTGTCATTTAGCTATATCCCCCAATTAGTTTTCATATCCCCAATTACGCGTTCTATATAAGATCCATCATAAAGGAACGGTCCATCATGGTTAGGCCATTTTGACCGAGCTTACACATATAACTCCTTTTGTCTTGGCAAAAGAATATAGAATTGTTAAAACCAAAGAGTCACATGGCAAACCATCAAAATAACATAAAATAAGAATAAGAAAAAGGAATCAACTAACAAGAAGACGATATAAAAAGGTTTCTTATCATCGTGAGATGGATAACTTGCTGTGAGTGCCGCCAGATGCTTTGCAAGGTGTACATGATTATCATCCAACCACGGCGAGAGTACATACACAGATGAGAGCGATCAAATATTAGCACACAGTTGGAAGGAGAATAATAATAAAAAATACTACATAATCGTATCTAAAATCATACGACTTTCCGATTAAACTACTATGATATAATATAGAAAAATAAGAGATTAGAAAACCGATTTACGGTTTAGAAAGGTTAGATATGAATCAAATTAATCTTCCCTTGCTCATATTGGTGGAGCAACGTGCATGATAACGTCTTGTGAAACTAGAAAATAGAGGAGGCACACAATAGAGGGGAAAAAGAAGGGATATCTTGTAAATCTAGCAAGGAGAGAAGGAGACACAAAGTAGACAGAGAAAAGAAGAGAGAATTCTTATTATTGTGTGTATAGAATACAATGTTTAAGCCTCTATTTATATAGATAGAAGACTTGGTGTCCAAGATATGTAAACCCTAAACTTAGACACGAAGGGCATCTTAGTAAATAAACTTGGTTTATAACACTCCCCCTGATGACCACTGTGGCTAAGTCATTACAAATTTACCAGAAAACTCAAAAGAGAAAAACCCAAATTGCATAAGCATGTAAAGATTCAAACAAGTGTTGGACACGCAAATGTTGCTCATTAAAACCTTGACAAGGAAAACCTGGGACAAAACCTTGACAAGGGGAAAAGAGTACAACTCGATAAGTCCAAGAATGCACCTTTGATGATGGCGCCGCTCCCCCGATGAGTACTTCTGGTTAAATCTTGGCTTGCAAATCTCCGAGTCGTGACTTCCCAATTTGATGAATGTATTTCTTGAATGCGTAAGATTCTTCTTCTTTCACAACAAAATTGCTACTTGATGAAGTCTTCTTTTGTGTTAGTCTTCTAGTAGTAGTTTTCTCGAGTCTCTATGCTTCTTTAAAAACATTGACGACTTGTGTCTTGGGTTGCTAGATTCTCGGAGATGATTTGCAAAAATAGTTGATGTAGTTTCTTCAACAAAGTGCCAAGATACCTTATCATACGGGAACAAAAATCGTATTTGTGAGAAGGAAATCCAAATTCTTAGGAGATGATTAAGTTGATTTGGTTTAATCAAATGTGGGCATCCACTAAACAACCAAAATTGATACGACTCCCCTTGATGACCATCATGTTGAATTAAATTGCCTCACTAAAACCTTGCCAATAAAACCCAATAGGGAAAAATTTGGACGAAGGAAAAAGAGCACAATATCAACATTTTAAATGAAAATCAAATGTCAACAAGAAGTTGCCTCATTAAAACCTTGTCAAGAAAACCACATGGGACAAAACTTGAACGAAGGAGAAAGAGTACAACTTTTTACGTAAATATTGATGCTAACCCAACTATATGAGTTTTTGCAAGACAAGCATCAAAAAAATAACTCTAGTCCATCTTGAATAAGAGTTTAAGCTAGCATAATTCTAACTGCAGATTTAAGGGGAAAAAATAGAATATATGCAAATAAAGCGTGATTTTTGTGTTTTTATGGACTCCTCAAGAGACCTATATATAAAGTCGATATCATCAACTAATTAATCCGGATTGTCGGGCTTTGGTACCAAACTTCTAAAAACACATACATGATTGTAAACCCGACATAATAGAGTCAAGTGGCTGCTAGAATATAATTTGAATCCTCCAAATAATACAAATTTGAATATGTTCTCCAAGAAAATCACTTGTGTGAATGCAATACGAGTCCTTCAAGAACGACCATGCAAAATGCATCATATAGGAAGAACGATATATTGTTGAACCAATCCTCGGGTTTGAACTTATAACCTCAATCGCTTCTTAAAACGACTTATTTCTCTTAATACGCAATACGACTACACCAACCTTTAATTAATAAGCTTGGCAATTTAAATTGTTAAGTCTTGGATCCAAAATCACGTTAATCAAGAAATTAATCTAATCTAATTTGGAATATATGCCAACCAATCGCATTGTCGATATTCCTCTGCAGAGGGGTTAACAACCACAATCTTTATTATTTTAGTAGCTACTGTAATATTCGACAAAAAAAATTAGCTTACTACGAGCTCACACAATTCCCAAATGTATGTATACTTTGAAAATTTCAAAATTTACTCGGGTACCAAGACCAAGGGCATTATAATCTCCTCGTTTTCATGTAAGAAGATATTATTATATTTGAGAATGTGATTTTGGTACACTAATTGAGCACTACCCCGTAGCCTTTTTATAGAATGCTACTTATTTGCTAGATGTGACTGGATTTCCTCTTAAGAGGCAAAGCTTATATAAAAGCAAAATGGGAAAAATTCACGCCAATTATATAATGACAAAATTAAATCAAATTGATTGTGATGGGATAGATATTTATATAACTTTTAAGTTAATGAAAACTAACGTCCAGTAGTGCATAATCTCTCCTTAATTATGGCGTAAATATTTTCATTCATATACAAGTTTTATAAAGTATTATCCGATTAATTCGAGACATATACTTATGATGATTTCTGATTTTAAGAAAATTAAATATCAACCATGGATATTATTGGTTACAAGCAAAATTTGGAAATAAAATATCAAATTTCGTGACCTCGAGGGCCAACGAGATAATGGTTTAGATTGAAGTTATTTGACACTTTATTTATCAAAAAAATAAAAAAAAAATAATCAATCAAGATCAATATATATAGTCACTACAAGGACTAATGATATTGGCTAATGTCGGGTGCGCACCCCATTGATCTTGAGTGTCCAATTAATTATATTCTAATTCCAATTGGGACAATCCCAAAATTTGGAGATAATTACCACGTGGAAAATTAAAATTGCAAAAATATCCAACAAGAACGCAAATTAGCCTCATTTTATTGGTATTTGCAACTATCAATACCATAATAACGATATCCAATCTTTGTAGTACTGATAGAATACCAATTCCAATTGGTTTATATGTTTCTTTTGGAGAAAATAAAGAAATCGTAGTCGTTTTTCTATGTAGAGAAAAGAAAATAGCTTTTGGTTGATGAAGATTTCTCTAGGGGAATAGAAATCAAAAACCAAAATTGGCTAAAAATACCTAGAATTAATGCCAATTTTACATCTCATTATAGAGAATTAATGGAGAAAACTAATACCGATGGGTAAAACGATATACCAAAATCGTATCGACGACTGGAAAAATGTCGTTTGCTATGGAAAATCCATTGTGTGGTAAAAAAATGATTTATGTAAAGAACAGAAACCAAATACGAATCACATGATCATTGTCCAATGGACAAAGATACCAATATTAATCTGTCGGAGGTTTTTCAACCATGCACGTGATTGTATACCGTAAAAGTGGTTAGATTACGGTAACACCAATTTTTGGTGATTACAGTTTCATTAAAGGAATAGAAACCGTTAACAATCTATCGATGGGTTTTTGTTTTTTCTTTCTCTATGAACAAAATTAGAGAAGAAGGGAGAATCAAACTGATTACCCATGCCCCAAAAACATGAACTGTTTAACTTTTAGGGTTAACCAATGGATTTTAATTGCACCCAATAAAAATAGAGAATAACCATAATCATACATTCTCATAGTCGGGGTTGCAAAGATACGCAAACTCCATCACAAATAAATACACCTTCAGGTGAGTAGATAAGAGAAAATAAATAAATAAATAAAATAATAATCATTAATCATTGATGTTAGTGACAGTTAGTCCCTGAACATTAGAACAATAAATATTTGATCAAGTGATTTAAAAAAATAGAAGAAATTAAGAATAAAGACAATAAATTAACTTTACTGTATAACAACGAGTCACGTTGTGACGTCTCATGCTCATGCTTGTACTGGTATTCTGTTTGAGATCAAAAACGAGACGTGGTTCCCTAGAATCATCTTTAAGTTGCTGTCTTTTTTTTTTTTTTTTTTTTGGTGCGTGACCCATATTAGTCACCTTCGCACTTCTGTGGAGATCATACTCCTGTTAGTAGATTTCGTATGGTGTATCCCTATAATAAAAATCATAGAAACTTTATTAGAATCTTTAATAAATTAAAGAAAAGAAAAATCAGATTAATAGAAGAAAAGGTGAGATATAGGTATAGGGAATCTTCTCCGTTCAGTTGGTAGAACAACGTGCGTGATAACGTCTTGTAAATCTAGCAAGGAGAGAAGGAGACACAAAGTAGACAGAGAAAAGAAGAGAGAATTCTTATTATTGTGTGTATAGAATACAATGTTTAAGCCTCTATTTATATAGATAGAAGACTTGGTGTCCAAGATATGTAAACCCTAAACTTAGACACGAAGGGCATCTTAGTAAATAAACTTGGTTTATAACAGGATAAATTCTATTCATATGTCTATCATGGACAAATATTAGAGCCTTTATTTATAGGCTAGATACAAGGGCATCCCGGTAATAAACGAGATTCATCCTAGATATTCTTAACATAATTACGCGTTTATAACAGCGGACACACATATATATATAAATATAAAATATTATAAATGTATACAAATATAAATTTCATGTATAAAAGATAAATAATATGTAAATGTTAAGCAAATCTAAACTAAGATGTGATTAACCTTAATAATTAATGAATACAATAATGTAAATATGTATGAGGAGGGATCCCCTCACACTTTTATTATCACGCTATCTCACATGTTGGGTGTCATTTTTGCGAATAAAAACAAAACCGTAACGGATTTGAAGTTAATATGTTGGGGATATATTCCTCTTACCAAGTTCTACATACCTACCAAAAATAACCGTATTCCGAGACATATAACACCACCATGTAGCAACAATCCCATATACCCTGTGAATTTATAGCATTATTAATTAATGCATGAGCAGCCTTGTATTTCCTATACTCATTATCAGTGCGGCATGACGACTGAGTGTTGCTCTCAGTAGAGCAACACGAACCTCCAAGCATTATAATGAAAGCATGTACGAAATACCCGTGACAAAGTTGCAACTCTCGGTGTGTTATACTAGCCCGATTGAGAACTCTCGGTGAGTTATACTAGCCCGATTGAGCATCTGGACTGTCCGTATCAGTCTGGATATGATCTCGTTCATCCAACCTCACCAACGTGATTGGATGGCCCAGATCAATTCCATAACCCCCAAGCGGTATGGAATATTCACCGCCGAACCAACGCGGACCCCGCATGGCCCGGCCTCCTCAGATTGGCATAGCTTGCCAAAACGTCCAAACCGAAAGCAGGATGGGCGGAAAACCCTAAATTAGGGTTTGCGGCACATTACATGTGTCGCTAAACAATCTCAACCATACATCTTCGCAGGTATAGATGGAGGGTGTAGATGTAGATTCAAAGAGCCCAGAGCATATCAACACAATCACCGTGAGCCCGCCTACATACCTGACCAATCGGTCAGGACCAACTATGGTTGGTCATCTCTAATTCGTGCGCCCGAACAGAGCATGACGCACGGCCGTGAAACCCAAAATTAGGGTTTTGAGCATCACGAGCCCATCTTCTCCTAAGACGAATGGAGGGTCCCAGTTAGATTAAGGTGTCCCGTCATACCAAAGATGACCACCGTGGGCCAGTCCTATCCCCTCACCCGATCGGCCAAGGCATATCATGCCTTGCTATCCCAAAACGCACGTCCAAACCAGCATGGTCATACATCCAAAACTGCAAAATGATCTCGACCACTCAACTTCACCGGACGATTTGAATGGCTTAGATCACGTTTTCATGGGATAGTCAGGTATAGGCGTGAACACCAGCCTTACCACGCGCAGACCGATCGACCAAGACCGACCAAGATTGGTCGTCTTGGAACGCGTCAAACTAGGCATGTCACGTCTGTTTCCAATTCCTTTGCGGCAATGGATTTCACGCAAACCGATCTCAACCACTCAACTTTGCCGGTCAAATTGAGTGGCCTAGATCGCACCTTCATGGGACAAAGGAGGTACGGACGTGTACACCGGCATGTCAAGTCTACACGCATGCACAAAATGGTCTTTCCAAAACACCTCCCATGCTTGGATTCGACCAGTCAAGAGGGATGCTTACGCACCTCTTCTAAAACCCTAATTCCGTCAACGGTCGCAGATGAGTGTCTCAAAGATCATCTCGTCCGTCCAACTTCACCGGCTTGGTTATATAACACTGGTCAGGAGTTAATTGGTCAGTGAGGCCACCCATCACTCTACCACACCGGGATGCGCACTCGCATAAAATACACATGATACTTCACAAGTATCAACTTCCCGAATAATGCGATTTATTCAATTTAGCATTGCATGCTACCTTTTGTGGATCCCACGATCCACACACTCGAGATATCAATCATGTCACAAACCGAGGGATACATACACGGGGGTATTGGTCCGGGCGGTTTACACGGCGTGCGGCGTGCAATGCGCCATCACAAGAACGTGTAAGGAAGTCATGGACGGTTAGAGATGACAGAGAAGTGGGCAAGACCGGTCGTGTAACACCAAGACACACCTCCACTACTCCATCATTCCACTTCCTCCACTTCCCACGGAGACGTGAATAAGGCTCAAATGACTTGTATAAATAGGTTCTCCTCCCTATTTACCAACACAGGGAGAAAAACAGGAGACAAGAGAGAAACAACACAAGTCCGACGAGACAAAACCAAGTGTTAATACACAACGTATTCAAACACCCGAGCCTCGCTTGCATCAATCGTAAGCCTGCTCATCTTTCCTTCGTTACAAGTCATAAGCAAGCCAACACCTTCACAATCTCAACACCTTCTTCGCTTGCCTACCTAAGATCAACCCCATCTCCTTCACTTTGTGACCGAAAAAGTCCTGAACGGACATTTCTTGGTTTAGGCCGGACTTGCATGATTGATTTCCGAATCTACAAGCACTCACCGCGCAGTTGCATTTGTTTAGGGTTTAGATTCATTCCTCATCCACACACCCCAAATTACCAAATCCTATAGAATAGTTTTCACCCATAAACAATTGGCGACCACAATGGAGGTTGATCTTCGGTTGCAAAAAATTGAATTCTCAATTTTTCGGTTTTCATCTCGCGATGTTTCTCACCAGAAACCACAAAAGTGGTTCGGATACCATGGGAAGTATAGCTAGAATGCTGGAGGATGTCTTGTCAAATCAAGATCGGTATACGCTAGAGACAGAGCGAAACATTCCACCTTTTAGAATGACATAACAAAGACAATTACAAGGAGGGTCAATAGACATCTACTCGGACAAAGACGAGAAATGGGCCGGATCCTTGCCAGGGGTCACACCTTACCAAAGGAGAAGCAAAAGAGCGCGTAATCGCAGGAGACTCAAGAAATATGAACAACATGGTCCACTCGACAATGAAGACTCGAGGCTCCACGGAGGAAAAGGACTTGTCCTACTACAATGTCTCGCCGATAAAGAAAGGGAGCCCGCAGCCTACGGAGCCCCGCTAGAAGATTTATATCTCAAGACTCTTGTCAAGCCCTAAGACCGTCCAATCCGCATCGACCTTTCAACCAAGCGAAGAAATGCTTGAGGAAGGAGAGATCAATCAAGAAATACGTGGATAAAGAGGATGGGAGCGTTCAATTCGATCACTCAGCAGTGATATTACGACACCTTCCACATCCCTTTACCCAGGTAAACGATCCGCGGATATGATGACACTCACAAATCTTCCAACTTCATCTTCGGAACGTGCTCCACATCAAAGCCGCGAAGAGACATCACTACACCCACTGACACAGGAAAATCTAGACTCAAGGTACATACACTTTCCCTTCCCAATAAAGAAGATTTTGGAGTTCCTGGAGGCGTGGGTGCGAAACGGAGAGGTGGAGCTACCTCCGGTATGGCGTCCACCCACCGACCAAGAAGTAATGGACCCTAGGTACCGCCATTTCCACCCTGGTTCCTTCACCACCCTACCAAAGGAGTGAAACACTTTGAAGCGCATTGTTCAGAGAAAACTTGGTCCAGAGGGGATAGCTCTCATTCTCTAAAAAATTAATGCGACGACTTCCTTGGAGAGGCTACTCGGTTTGACGCAAGTGGAGACTTCAAAATCAAGTAAGTTCTATTCAAAATTTTACAAGAAAGATAGTTTTAGAATTCACCTGGGACTCAAAGATCCCGCACATGGAGAAAAGAGGCTCAAACATCAAACGCATGTTTCCTCCCCTTCATACCTCCATTTTACACGACATTTGCAATTTCATATGACATGTGCAATCATTCATGACCAAGATGCAAATTCCATTTAAAATAACCTCTTTCGGAAAAGTTATTCACAAAACTATCTCAAAATAAACCAATTCAATTACCTATCAATTCAAAACCTAAGTCAAATTATGAAAAGAAATCCTCACTATCACTCGAAAAAGAAAAAGAAGAGACAAGTGTATAGCACGAATCCTTCAAGTAAAATCCTTCAAAGAAGAACTCGTCCCCTTTTCCGGGCAAGAGCGACTTTCATCCTTTGAAGTATAGCCTCGCCGGCCTTCAACTCCCGAGACAACTTTTCAACCTCTTCTTCCCGGGGCGAGTAACACATTTTGCGTTAGGGGATTCACCTTGTAATTTCGGAGCTCCCCGAATCTCGGAGAACCCTTTGAGGAACCAAGGAGCATCAAGTCGTATTGCACAAACACATCTCGATGGCACTTCCAGCCTTCAATCATCTCCTCGAAACTGTCGACCAAATAACACTCATCCCATGATAGAAAAGAAAGCCTCTTGAAACGCGGTTGACCAATGCAAGACGACTTTTGAGCTTCGTAGTGGTAGCAATGTGGCCGTGTTTCTCCCATATTGTCGTGTACAACTCTTTGAACCGAGCCGGCACACTGAATCCTCCAACCAACACATGACCTGGATAAGGAGCGATGAAAGGAGGATCAAACAAAGCTCCAAAGCTGCGCTACCAATACTTCACCACCACATGAGCCTTTTCGGTTGCAGAGGTCTTTCAAGAAGTCACCACGATGCCTTTTATCGATTGGAACCCGCTCAACATTCTTCAAGGGGAGCCACCTCAACAATAGCGGATGTTGCCTCTCTTACATTCCTCCCGATATCTACTTCACTCTGGGTGCTAATTTCCATCACGACCCCATCGACAAGATCACTGAGGGAGGCACCTTGTCCAACCGAGCTTGCATCATCTCTGTCATGGTCTGAAAAAGAAGCGGTTTCGCCAGACTTCTCATCATGAAGATCAGTACCGCCAAACTTCTCAAGATGAAGGTCGACATTACCAGCCTTCTCATTCTGAATGCGTGCCAACCTTGTGAAGACATTCTCTTTCGGAATTCCCTGATTTCAAGCAAGGATCACTCTTAGAAGAATTTACTCTAGAGAAATGAAGGAATCAACAGAAAGAGATTTAAATACCCGTATATTGAGGAATTGAGGATCACCGAACCACATGCCCGCCTCTTAGATCTCTCTCCGCTTGGGGACTGAATCCTCGCCTCCCTGTTTACCGGGAGTGGCTTCAACCGAAAATGCTTATTCAAAACGTTAGAAGATGGCTCACCACGGAACCTCACAAACGTCCTCCGAGAACTCCCCGAAAAGACAACAGCTTGCTTGTTCCAAAATTCCTTATATTGATCTGGTTACCACCGAATTTCTCCCGATAGGCCGTAAAGGAAGACTCATCCGTTCAAAAACACGTTATTAAGAATACTCGAGAGAAGTTCTTTCTGAAGCCTCCCAAGGGCGGATAAATGGGACGCCCCTGGTTAAATCCCATTTGACGAGCACTGGCCAATGTTGTACGGAGTCACGGTCAAAGCTTCGTTGAATAGAGACGGAATATATCCCTGGAATGCACTGTGCAAGGGTAAATAAGTTCTCAAACTTCACGTCTTGGCATCGGTACGCAACATAGCATCAAGACCGTCGTGAAGCGATAGCAAAAGTCTTGGTGAACAATGGAAGAGTGGTCGGTCCCCATGGAAGGAAAGTTTACGAAGACACATTATCAAAGATATCCACGAGTCTTGCACCGGTTCTGGGACGCCTCCTCTGCTAACGAAGTATTCTCGAGCCACCATACAAATTGCCAAGCGAAGTTGCAGGAGCAGGAGCATAACTTTTGAAATGTTCCCACAAGAACGCCTGAAGAAAATCGAAGTGGACATACGACTCCACCTTCTTGTACCCGTTGGAAACATGAATATCCATTGCTAAGGCGTCCAGATGAGAATACAATGATCCAAGGAAAAAGGCACCTAAGGGAAGAACTTCGCCTTTTGCTAGCTTTATAGCAATCTTAACCAGAACACCCCTTATGGTTTTCTTTTCCAAAACCTTCGTCATATATATCTCTCGGGATAACCACAAAGACAGAATGCAATCACACCGAGCTCGTTTTCCAACTCCCGATTCAAGCTACGGGTTTACAGGAGACCATTCGATACCCACTAGGTGTAAAAGCATCTCGTATCTTTTTTCTCCTCCTTGTCCGATCGTCAATTCTCGCCACCTTTCTGAGTATAATGTCATGATCACGTTGTTCCGTGTCGAAAGCTCATAATAAAGATTCCCAAAGAACATGCAGGTTCATCAATGCAGCTACACTTTCCCGTGAGTAATAGTCATCTCTCCCCATTTAGATATAGCTGTATGAGTAGAAGGGCGCCACCGAGAAATGAAAGTAATCAAGCATGCGACATCTTTCTTAATTTCAAGAGTAATGCATGCCATGACCGCATCGAGGATTTGCGCTTGATCAAATTGGCTTTAATGTTCTTATTATTCAACATGCGCCTCATCCATCCTTCATAAGAGGCCAAATGGAGTATGACAAGTCTTGAAGTCGATAGGAGATGGCTGATATTCATTTCTTTGAAGACAACCTCATCACAAGCGCCAAGAAGAAGATGGATCGCTTCTATATTTTCTCGATCGGAAGCAGGACTATCCCGTGAGAGGGATGTTTCCTAATGTTTGGAAAAGACAAGGTGAACAACTCATCAAGAATGTTCGGCATATCTTTGAAGTCGGTCAACACTTCCCGACTTGGCACCAAAGATTATCTCCAAAAGACATATCGACAGAGTTCTTTTCTTCATTCTACAATAAATACGAGTCAAGATTTGTATATATATAAATAAAAAAAAACACGAGTGCGAACTGCATTCACGTTGGAATGCACAATACTGGGATTGGGTCCAAGCACCGGCTCAAGTTTCAAGTCTAGTATTACTCAAATTTCAAGCCGGTATTGTTCAAGGCCGATCAAGGTCACAAGTCTGGTATTGGGCCACGTCAGCAAGCAAGGCCGGTCGAGGTCACGAAGACGGTGTTGGTCGAGGTCACAAGGCTGGTATAAGGTCGATGTTCGATCAGGTGTACACGGTGAGACCCACATTCAATCAAGCATGTATGGCGGACCGCATTCATTCACAAGTATCATAGCACGATTTTTCTTTATTCATGGGAATCGTGTCTACGAGATTCAAGCCAAGGGTTTTTCAAGATATGTAGTTGCAGGAAATCCTACACTACGCCCTCACAATAATCCACACAACTAATTCATTCAAGGTGAATAACACTGATTTTATTGATTATATCCTTAAATGTTTACAAGATAAAAATAGAAAAGAGCTAAAGAAATTACTATCACTACAAACTTTCTCTCTCCTAATGACTTGTCTCACACTCTAAAGAATCCTCCCTCCCCAACAGACTCATTCGACTCTTTATATAGGGTAGTATACAATGGATGACAAAAGTGTCCTTATTTTTTCGAGTGACTTGCGAAATATCGCAAGTGTACAAGTATACAATCTCGCAGCTCTCCTAAACTTCGCTTAGATCTTCACACTTTTCTTATGTTTTGGTCACGTCGTCATTCATTGCGTCATCTATATTACTCCTCAAACCCTCCTCGCAATGTTGTTGTTTATTGATCCCGCCAAGTATTGATGTCGCGATATCCCGATCCTACATCTTGCCTCTTCTCATGTCTTCTCCGCGAAAAGAGAATGTCATGAGAACCAATATTTTGAAACGCCGCAACTGTTCATCTTTATCTCTGTTATAATCCCGCACTTTTACACGGAATTTATTACACATGTTTTTTTCCACTCTTTTCTTGACACGTCTCTTTCAACCGTTTTTTCTTGACCATTCACGTCCCATCTCGCATTAAATGCATTTGTTTTCTCGAGAATTCTTCTTCTATATATAGTTTTCTCACCCTTCTCTTCTTCTCTTTTACCTTCCCTCTGCAACTTTTCTTCAACTCTCTTCCTCCGCAATTTGCGTTTCTGCTACTGCAAATCTTCCTTTTCTTCTTTCTCTTGATCTTCAGTTCTCTAATCATTCCCATATTCTAAGAATGGCTCCTTCGGTCGTAAATATAAAACCCTTTTAGATGAAACTCAAAAGAAATTACAAGATAAGGGTTTCACCTTTATCTACTATTCCCAATCAAGAATCTTCATCTATTCTTTCTTCGCAAAGTTGTTTACCGATCATCGTTGTGATGATCGTAAAATCATAATCTCGCTAGGTCAAATCCTCGCAGTCTTCCCATTCCTCTCGTACGATCCCGAATCGCCCTTGTTCTATGAAATTCTTGCTCATGAGAAATTCTCGCGAGCTATTTATCAATTAAGTGGTGATTGCATCCGTCTAATGCTTGAATTCGCCAATCATGCTACGCTGGTAAAGGATCTCTATATCCTGATAGCGTTAAAGATCCTAACTTCGCAAGCTTAGAGATAGTCGCTGAAAAGTACACTGTAGAAAACTTTTTTGAAAATTATCAAGTAATAAACATGAAGAATGATAAATCTCTCTGGGGTGCCCGATTGAAAAGAAAAGAGAATGTTTCCGACGATAAGATTCTCATGCTAGATATTGACTGGCATTCTGGCAAGAACAATGTTCCTCGCTACTCTAAAGATGAGAGATGGTCTGTCTTTCCACTATTTTTGAGTGGAGCTTACACTTCAGGTTCCCATGTACTCCCTGCGAATCTCGCAAACTACCATCCTTGGGTATTTAATTGGCCCGAGAAAGCAAAAGAGGTATACTTCCTAACTTTTACCTATTTTACAATCTGTATTTCCTCTTATACCTAATCTTGCGAATTTTTCGATTGTTAAATTGAGAAGGAGCTACAAAAGAAATCCAAAGGCGAGTACTCCGCGACACTTCGTTCAATCACTGGATGGAGTAAGAAATATTTTTCCTTATTATTTTTGAACAATATTGTTGCCTCTGTTTCTTATCTTCATTCGTGTGCGAAGGTTGGCGTTGAAGAGAATGATATTTCGAAGTGCGCGAAGGTTAAAGGCAAGAATAAAATCACTCTTCGCAAGGATAAATCTTCTCGCTCCATCTTCTAAAAACGGAAAATTCATCCCACTTCTCACTCTAATTCCCAAACCAGCGAGAACTCGATGAAGATAATAATGAGGTTGATACTTCTTTTGCGAAGGAGAATCATTCAGTCGAATCTGCTATGGCGCAATTGTCTAGTGTTTTCTCTGATTCTATGCAAGGAATGCGAGATGATCGTTTTTCTGCTACTTGCAAGGTCTCGCAAATATCTGCGACGCCCCTCTGCTAGTGGATAATGATTCTTTTCATGGAGTTTCCCGGACAATGACTCCCAGCTTCTTAAATGCACTCGGTGCCTTGGTATGTTCATATTTCTTTATTTCTTTGTGATTTCGATTATAAACCTTATCTTAACAATTCCTTTATTTTCCTTTATAGTCTGGGAGAGCTTCTTTTGTCGTTACCTCAGATCTTGAGAAGAGGCGTAACAATCTTGAAAAGAAAAATCTTCACCTTAAGGAGAAGAACAAAGAATTAGAAATTGAAGTTGCGGCATATCACAAGAAGGATGAAAGTGGGACTGCCGCTCTTCGCGAAAAATTCAACAGCTTGGAAGTTGAGTCTTCTACCCGTAAGGACAAAATATCTACTCTTCAAAGTGCTAATCAACAACTTTATGGTATAATACCCTTCTTTTTCTTCGTTTCTACTTTGTCGTTTATTTTTCTTTGCTTGACTTATCATTTTCGCAGACATTTATAATCTTTATGACGAAGCCATCCTTCTCCATTCATTCCCTGAACCTATGGATGATGATGCTCTTCTCTCTCATCTTAATGAATCTTTAAGTAGTTCTTCAAACAAGATTAATTCTCTCTTATTAAATGAACTTCGAACCAAATTTCATCTCTTAGAAATTGAACATAGATCTAGTTTAGGTTTAGCCAACCGATTTAAACGCTTATATCTTAGCTCCCAGGAGAATAATAATATTCTAAGGAAGAAAATTAGCAGCCTTATAGATGATAAGGATCGCATTGCTAATCAAGGTGCACAAGCATTAGCGAAATTCCAAAAAACTCTTCTTGAAATCTAAATTGAACGAGATGAATCTCTTCGCCAAAATGCCATACTTAATGAGCGAGAAAATCAAATTCGTACACTTCTTGTCATAAACAATGATGATGAATTCGCTTGGGCTGCGAAAGTTCTAGATAATGCCAGAAATAACTTAGGTGTTAACGTCAGCCTTCATGTTGAGCATACCGCCTTTGGTTAAAGATATGATTTCGACGAGAGAAGGTTGTTTACATGTTCTTCATTACTTTTCCGCCTCTTTTTATGAAATCGTTATTAAATTGCTAACTCATTGTCATTTGTTCGCATAATCCGAGAAGAGGTTTCAAACTAGAATCAAGGAACTTGAATCTGAGAAAGCACAACTTGCAAAAGACTTCTCTTTCGCAATGACAAATATTCTAAGTCAAGAAGCAATTACAAACTATCAGTAGCGAATTTCAATAATGATGCGCAATTTTCGCAATCAAACTATTGAAACAGCTTTGCAATAACCACAACATTCCTCTTTCTTCATATCCTTGTCTTCTCGATGAAATTACTGAAAATATGCCTTCCTCAGATGTCTCTGATAGTGATGCAAGCGAAGAAGAGGAATCTGATAAAGAATCTGATGAAGGAGAAGAATAAATATATCCTTCTAACCTTCCATTTTTGTAATCTCTTACTGTAAATCTATCATATGAAAATAAATAACAAGTTTTTACTATAATTATTCCCATACTTGCCTCTGTTATTTATTTTCACATGAGAGAAATTAAGTCAATAATCTTTAAGTAATGATACTTCTTAGTTTCGCAACTCATGCTAATTCTCCACAAATAAATGAAGAAATATAGTCGTATTCGCAAGCTTATTTGCTTACTCAATTTCTTGTGTTATCTTATCTTCATTTATGTTTAAATTCATCATTGCGACAAGATCGCAGGACGTCTTTACATTTTCATGTAATGACCCATTGATCTTGTCTTATCATTGTTTTTGTGTGGTCTTATTTTGCCTTCCTAGTTAAAGGTCTTATTTTGCCACCCCTCATTTTGCGTCAATATGACAGCCTAAATATTCTTGCGAACATAAAGCCCCATGACATTTCCGTCTTGGGCGACAAAATCGCAGACGTCTTACACTTTCATGTAACGACCCATTGATCTTGTCTTATCATTTCTTTAGTATTATTGCCTCTTGCAGGATGCTTTTGTTGCGACAATATGACAGTCTAAAATTCTCGCGAACTTGAAGCCCCATGACATTGCCGTCTTGCGACGAAATCGCAGGACGTCTTTACACTTGCATGTAAAGACCCATTGATCTCGTCTTACCCTCGCGTTAGTATTATTGCCTCTTCAGATCATCGCACAAATATGACAAGCCTAAATTTTCTTGCGAAAATAGAGCCTCATGACATTTGCGTCTTTTGACACTTATCAGCTCCCTAATGGAGGGTGCCGCCCTTATCATCTCCCTAGTTGCCCCTTCAAGGAGGCGTATATCGGCCATACAAGACTAGCTCCTCCCATCCAGTCTTAATAACAACCAGTTGTTTTCGCAGCCTCTTATCCCTTATACCTATAGGGTTTATGGTTACGAGACTGCACCCTAAGTGGAGTTTTCTTCGGGCCGAGAACATGTGCCAAGACTTGCCAAGAATGGCCGAGACACTTCAAATGCCCCAGGCACTCTTGGCTCAACCGTGTACCTCGGCGCCTTGGTCATCCAACCAGGGTATAACCTTATATATATAGTTGGAAATCCAAGGTATCTCCCCCGGATAGGCTTTCATGGGCCCCAAATCTTCATGACCCAGTTCCAGGGCGGTGTAACCTTTTCCCCGAGCCATGTCAAGAGATACCCCTTATATGACGCACTTTAGATCTTACATTTGCCTCTTACGAAATATCATTCGCGAACTAGGGTGTACGCCATAAAGGTTCGTCCCATTCACTCATTCATTCATTTCTCACATTTTTGTAATCATTCATTGCCTTTTGATTATTTCTTCTCATCTTCTTTGCGAAATTATCACATAGTCTTGCTTCATTTTCTGAGATCTCGCTGTAATTATTTAACCAAACTTTCATCATATTCATATATCGCGAGTTTTTCGCGCGCTCCTTCTTCGATCATCATGACATTTTTTTTTTTTACATGAATCTAAAATCAGTTATTTATTTCTTACACCTCTTACTCCTGTCAAACTTGATGCAAAATATTTGCACAATATAACATCATGATTCTCCCATTGTAGCATACATCTCATATAAGCTTTGATATGTTGTATCGCACAAGTTGTTCCATCGAAAATGTCGGTTAATGTCGGTAAATTGCACTTCGGTGGTATTCCTCTTAATTGTATCTCTTGTGTGAACGGAGTTTTCGCAGCCTTTTCTATTGCTTCATCCAACTGTCTCTTTCCTCCTCCCCTTTTATTGTTCATCATTCCTCTCATTTCTGCCAGTTCTCTCAAAATTTGCTCATTTACATCAGAATTTGAATCTACTTGGTCTTTTAGTTCCGCTCTTCGCCCCATGTTCATGTCTACTTTGACTTTCTTGTTCATCATTCTCTTCTCGTATTTCTCTGCGATCTTCTCCTTCATTTCTTTCGCGAATTCGCACACCATTATATTTATCGATTTCTCTTCTTTGGTGCCTATCAGCTCTCCTTTGTGCTCTTTCATATTCTTCATTAATATTATCATTGTTGCGATTTTGTTCTCTCCTCCTTTCTCGATTATCATGATTATTCTCGCGAATTGCCTCTTCTAACTCTTGTTCTTCCGTTTCTCGCTCTCAATCTTTCTCTCTCGAGCTATACGTGCTTGTTCAACATAATGTCTTTCAATTTCATCCTCAATCTCTTTTTGCCTCCTCTGTGCTTCTCTCCCATGCAATATTCTTCTTCCTTCTTCTTGATTTTCTTCATCAACTGGATTATTTTATCTCTGACGCTGCCTATTTCCTTGATTTTCATCATTCTGCCTATTTTGAAGAGTTTCGGGACGTGGAATATAACGATCTTCCATCATTTCTCCTCTCTCGCAATGTTCCCTGCCTGGATTTTGCGCTTCTCCTTGGTTTTCTTCATCAACATCTTATGTAGGTAAATTTCTCATTCTTTCCTCTCTAACTGATCTTGAGCTTGATCTTGTAGTGCTTCTCGACCTTCTGCTTTGTAATCTCATGTTTTCCATCCTCAATTCATGATTCTGTCTTGTTAAATTTGCACGTTCCTCTGCCTCTAATCTTCTTTCTTCATATATTGTTTGTCTCAACGCCTCTAATGCTGCGATCTCTTCATTTCCATGAATTATCTCTCCAATCTCTTCTCGGTCTCTCCCCTCTTGTCTATTGTTTACCAATTGTTGTTCTTCTTCCCCTTCGTCCACAGAGTCTGATCTCCAAGTATGCACACTTACTCTATCATAATCCACAGTTCTATCCGCCACTGGTTGAATTGGTGATTGAATTTGATTTTCTTCATCATTCCTTATGTTCCTTCTTAAGGATTCTCCCATTTCATTTCTCTCTTCTCCAACAAGTCTCCTACTTCTCCTAACAGTTGTTGGTTGCTCAGATGCATTTCTCCTTCTAACCATTTCTTAATTTTGGTAAACTGTTGAAAATTATATCAAATTCCTCCTCTAGTACTCCAAAGTTTTTCAAATCACGATGTCAATCCTTACTCAAACAGCTGTTTCTAGTGCCAATATGTAGTTGCAGGAAATCTTACACTACACCCCTCACAATAATCCACACAACTAAGTCATTCGAAGGTGAATAACACTGATTTTATTGATTATATCCTTAAATGTTTACAAGATAAAAATAGAAAAGAGCTAAAAGAAATTACTATCACTACAAACTTTCTCTCTCCTAATGACTTGTCTCACACTCTGAAAAGAATCCTCCCTCCCCAACAGACTCATTCGACTCTTTATATAGGGTAGTATACAATGGATGACAGCTAAGCTGTCCTTTATTTTTGGGAATGACTTGCGAAATATCGCAAGTGTCCAAGTATACAATCTCGCAGATCTCCTAAACTTCGCTAGATCTTCATACTTTTCTCATGTTTTGGCTATCGTCATTCATTGCGTCATCTATATTACTCCTCTGCTACTCCCTCGCAATGTTGTTGTTTATTGATCCCGCGAAGTATTGATGTCGCGATATCCTGATCCTACAAGATATAACCTAAAAGCTAGGTTCTACATGCAACGGTGGAAAAAAAGAAGCAAAAACAACATGGATTCACGACTTGTTTTACTAAGCAATCATGGGGCAGTTTTGCTATCAATTTCGGTGGAGAAACTAATCATGATGTATCTATCAAAGGATTTTACCTAAGAAATTAGGGTTTTTCCTAAAAAAAAAAAAAAAAAAAAAAAACGAGACTTACCTTGGACGGACGGACTCCGGCAACGGCGGTCGGTAGGGCGGCAGCAAGGTCGTGGACGAGAGCATCCAAAAAAAAAAATTGTGAGAAAAAAGAAAGGGGGTTTGGTCTCTTTTATAGACAAAAATTAGAAGAATCCCAATAGAACAAGGATTCCTATTTTGTTTGGATTCCTCTTTTGATTCAAATACCCTAAGGAAGGAAGCCGGTCCATCAAGGCTTAAAATCGCGCACGTATGGAGGATTGCCCACGACCAGAATCCCTCCAGGTAGACTTCCTTTATCTTGTCTTCTTACGTTTGTATATGTCACCATCTCATGCCTACCCCACAATAGTGTAACCATTATGTGCTAGGCAGGGGACTTAATGTTGATGGTGGATTTTCATTTAAGGTTAAAATTGTAAAAAACCAGAAAATCATGCGCTGACATCTTGTAAAAGATAAAGCCATTGATAAGTGTTGGATACTCCTTCACTTTACTAATTCACCTAGAATGGAGCATGTGGAAACAATCCCATTTTGTGAATACATGCAATTCATCTAGGTTGGAGCATGTAGCAACAATCCCATATACCCTGTGAATTTATAGCATTATTAATTAATGCATGAGCAGCCTTGTATTTTTGTACTCATTATCGGTGCGGCATGACGACCGCGTGTTGCTCTGCTGAGAGCAACACGAACCTCCAAGCATTATAATGAAAGCATGTACGAAATACCCGTACAGGTTGCAACTCTCGGTGTGTTATACTAGCCCGATTGAGAACTCTCGGTGAGTTATACTAAACCGATTGAGCATCCGGACTGTCCGTATCAGTCTGGATATGATCTCGTTCATCCAACCTCACCAAATGCCGATTGATGGCTCAGATAAATTCCATAACCCCCAAGCGGTATGGAATATTCACCGCCAACCAACACGGACCCCGCATGGTCGGCCTCCCTCCGCACTGGCCTAGCTTGCCAAAACGTCCAAAACCAGAAGCGTATGGGAGGAAAACCCTAAATTAGGGTTTGCGCACATTACATGTGTCGCTAAACAATCTCAACCATCCATCTTCGCAGGTATAGATGGAGGGTGTATATGTAGATTCAAAGGGCCCAGAGCATGTCAACACAATCACCGTGAGCCCGACTACATACCTGACCAATCGGTCAGGACCAACCATGGTTGGTCATTGATAGACGCATTTATGTGTCTATTTTAGTCTCAATTCTCTGTAATGTTAGTACTCGATTTTGCGCTTATTTTGGTATTTTATGTCTTTGTAGGTGTTTTTGGAGAAATAAGCTTTTGCGGGAAAATTGGCTCGAAAAGTGGTATTTGTGCTCGTGGGAGAAAACTACTATTCGGACCCCTCATTTGGAAAAGGGGCACCTCATTGCTAAGGGGCACCACATTGCTAAAGGGAGCCCAGATTTGGATAAGGGCCACCCTCATCTTTATCGTTCAAAAATGGAAATTGGCGGGAAAAATGGATGCTCATTCCCGCGCTTCCCTGGATCGTGTTTGGTGAGATTTTAACGGATTCTCTTCTTTGGATTGGACCGTATAGGCTGTTAGAGCTAAACAAGGCTTTGTAATGGGCGCCGTTTTCGAATAAAAACGAAGATTCTTACAAGACAGGTAGAGATGGAAGTTACGTGTATACTCGATTGTAATGGGCGTGGATTATGTCTTGTTTGAGATTAAACAGGGAGGATTTCCTTGCCGACTTGAAGATATATACGGAAGATTTTGGAAAGAACAAGGATAAAGCGAGACGCGTCAACAAAGAGATATGGGTAGCTTGGAGAAAAAGAACAAAACCCGTGACTTTGGGTAAAAGAAAGGATAGATATTTTAGGGATTCTCTGGAGTTATACGTATAAAAGGGTTGTTAGGAATCACAGCAAGATCTATCGAGGAGTTGGGGGTCGATACGGAGGCTCAGGGAGGCTGTAGAGGCGAAAATCAGAGTTACAGGAAAGTAACTTGCTGCCGCTCTTTGAAGAAGAAGAAGGTCAAGAACATTAAGTCATGCGGACAGTCGTATTTCGGTGTCTTAAATTTCAAAATCCTGTAATCCATCACCAACTATTATCTTGACTTTGTAACAATTTTAGTAACAGATGACTTATGTGACGCCACCGCAGCGTTACAAATTCACGTGTATATTATTCCTTCAATATAAACACCTTTTGGAGCTATGGATTATTATTTTGAGCGAGTATTTGACAACATGAGCTAAACCCCAACGCTGGGATGACGGAGGAAGCCATTCTTTACGCATGTGGTAATTCTAATTAATTCTTTTATGACTTTTGCACTATTCTAAATTGATTTATGATTTTTCTTGGTTATTTGTGATTTTGTCTGATGGTGTATGCTTAGTCTAAGAACTTTTGATGCATCATGCTTATGATTTACATCTAATACTTTATAAAATCTGTTTTTGGCAAAGAAAGAGTCAATATCTTATAAGCTATAATTGTCTAGAATTAATAGTTGAACCACATGAATATAAGAATTGGTGAAATCCTGAGTCTCAGTCTCTCGATATTTTGTGACAATCTTGTGAATATATTTTCTTTATTTTTATTATTAAGTCTGAAATCAATCTTTACAAGTCTGAGAGGAACGACATCTTACTACCACTTTACTACAACTTGTTAAAATCACATCAATTCCATAACCCCCAAGCAGGTATGGAATATTCACTGCCGAACCAACACGGACCCCGCATGGTCGGCCTCCCTCCAGAATTGGCCTAGCTTGCCAAAACGTCCAAACCAGAGCAGTATGGGAGGAAAACCCTAAATTAGGGTTTGCGGCACATTACATGTGTCGCTAAACAATCTCAACCATCCATCTTCGCAGGTATAGATGGAGGGTGTATATGTAGATTCAAAGGGCCCAGAGCATGTCAACACAATCACCGTGAGCCCGACTACATACCTGACCAATCGGTCAGGACCAACCATGGTTGGTCATCCCACCCGTGCGCCCGAACAAAGCATGACGCACGGCCGTGAAACCCAAAATTAGGGTTTTGAGCATCACGAGCGTCCATCTTCTCTCGGCACGAATGGAGGGTCCTGCAGTTAGATTAAGCAGTCCGGTCATACCAAAGATGACCACCGTGGGCCCGTCTATCCCCTCACTGACGGCCAAGGCATATCATGCCCGGCTATCCCAAAACGCGTCCAAACCAAAAGTGGTCATACATCCCAAATCGCAAACTCGATCTCGACCACTCAACTTCACCGGACGATTTGAATGGCTTAGATCACGTTTTCATGATAGTCGATATAGGCGTGAACACCCGCCTACCACCTACACGCTGCGATCGATCGACCAAGACCGACCAAGATTGGTCGTCTTGGAACGCGCGTCCAAACTAGGCATGTCACGCGGTTTCCAATTCCTTTGGCAAGAATGGATTTCTGCCGCAAACCGATCTCAACCACTCAACTTTGCCGGCCAAATTGAGTAGCCTAGATCGCACCTTCATGGGACAAAAGGTATGGACGTGTACACCGCATGCTCGTCTACATGCATGCCCTGGCCGGTCTTTTCCAAAACACCTCCCATACTTGGATTCGACTGTGTCAAGAGGGATGCTTGCGCACCTCTTCTAAAACCCTAATTCCATCAACGGTCGCAGATGAGTGTCTCAAAGATCATCTCGTCCGTCCAACTTCACCGGCTTGGTTCTACAACCCCTGGTCAGAGTTAATTGGTCGGGATGCGTCATGGTAATCACCACCCATCACTCTACCACACCAGATGCGCATCTGCATAAAATACACATGATACTTCACAAGTATCAACTTCATGAATAACGCATTTATTCAATTTAGCATTACATGCTACCTTTTGTGGATCCCACGATCCACACACTCGAGACATAAATCATGTCACAAACTGGGGATACATACTGGGGTATTGGTCCGGGTTTTACGGCGTGCGCACCGTGCAACGCGCCATCACAAGAACGTGTCGTGAAGTCATGGAAGGTTAAAGATGACAGAGAAGTGGGCAAGACCGGTCGTGTAACACCAAAGACACACCTCCACTACTCCATTATTCCACTTCCTCCACTTCCCACGGGAGACGTGAATAAGGCTCAAATGACTTGTATAAATAGGTTCTCCTTCCTATTTTCCAACACAGGAGAAAAACAGGAGACAAGAGAGAAACAACACAAGTCCAAACGAGACAGAAACCAAGTGTATTCAAACACCCGAGCTTTGCTTGCATCAATCGTAAGCCTCGCTCACCTTTCGTTACAAGTCATAAGCAAGCCAACACCTTCACAATCTCAACACCTTATTCGCTTCCTCCCTAAGATCAACCCCATCTCCTTCACTTTGTGACCGAAACAAGTCCTGAACGGCCGTTTCTTGGTTTAGGCCGGACTTGCACACAGCATTGATTTCCGAATCTACAAGCACTCGCCGCGCAGTGCATTTGTTTAGGGTTTAGATTCATTCCTCATCCACACACCCCAAATTACCAAATCCGGCAGGAATAGTTTTCACCCATAAACACTAGTATTAGTCAGTATCTTCCTAGGTTGAATATTGTGATGACTTTTCATCTCTGAAATTAGCACCTTTATATATATGTCAAAAATCTTATAGTCGGCAGGGTATTTTTTTGTCGACCTTGCCGAATTTTCATACTTTCACAATTGAAAGTGTTGATTCCTTCTGTAATTTTGAGTATGAAATCACTCAGCAGCTTTGCAATCCCCTTTATAGAAGTGTTTGGCTAGTGTGGTTTCATTTCCGTTACAAAAAAAAGAAAATCAAAAACATAACACATGATCCATGAGTTCATTCCAAACAATACCTAATTTGATAATTTTAATCCAACTAATTAACTAACTAAATTAATTAACCTAAATATATTATTAGTGTTAATTAAGCAAGGGTAGATTAGGCATTTTGAAATAAATGGTTAAGGGGTGTTTTGTATACTTCATGATGACCCGGATTTTGTATTATTAGGTATACCTCAATTAATCTGGGTATACCCCAATTTGGCCAGGAATATTAATACTGCCAATTCATCCTTATTGTGCCTACCGAGCAAAGCGAGGGAGGACCTTTATATGGTCACTTTTTTGTAAAATCTAAGTCATCAATTGACACAAAAATATTGGATTTAGTGTTCAGGGTTAGTCTTTTTCACCTGACACAATTATCCCTCCCTTTTAGTCCAATCACTATAACTCCTTATGTATCCTATTTTTTTAGAACGTGCGATTGGGGGATACTTAAACTAATTGGGGGATAGAGGGAAAGGACAAAACCTGGATTTAAATATCAAATCAGGGTCACCCCTTATCTATGTATTTTACCTAATTCCTAATCTACCCCTCACTAATCAGGTTTAGTGTTTAATTATAATGATTAGTGTGTATAATTATTTGTATTCGTGTGGGTGAGGTGGGAGTAGAAGGAGGGAAAATTTTTGAGAGATAACATTTTTTTTGTGAAAATGGAGGATGATTGTGAAGAGAGAATTGATGTTGAATCTTTAGCTCAACTACAACATGGAGCATATTTTGAATCTTCTGCTAATGACAACAACTCACAATTGCAATTATATGTGGAACCAACAACCTTGGATCATGATTTTTATGAGCATGAAGTGTTTCGTGAAGAACCTAAGAGAGTAAACTAGTTCCACATACAAGCACTCCCAATACTCAGGTAAAGGTGTCAATGTGTTGAAAATTTGATTTTTTTTTTCTTTGAATCCACCATTGTTGTAGCTGAAATAGCTCGGTGCCGGCATGGACGTAGTATGAATATAATTCCGGCAGCACCATTACTGGCATAATATTTATACTACGTCCATGCCGGCCAATAATATCCCCTATTTTGAAATGCAAACCGGCATTGTCTTCAACCAAAAAAACTATGCCGGTACAAAAGTTGCTTTTTACCCACCACAGAATATTCTACGAAATATGCTACCGGCATAGTTCAATTCTAACGTTACCATGCCGGTACCTCCAGAAAAAACATACATGAATAAGTGACTTTGAAAGTTAAATACAGGTGTGGTTGGTTTATTATTGACCAAGCCGGCATTTAGTACCGGCGTTGAATCTAGGTTATGAGCATGCCGGCACCGAGTCTTCCAACGTTGTTTTCCAATGAAATTATGATGTCGAAATCGTTTCAAATTTGGTCTTCAGTTTCGGTTCAGTTCGAGGATGCCGGAAATGTGGTCGAGCATGCCGTAACTGTGCTCCGCCATAGTATTTTTATTTATTTTTTGAACTAATTTATTTTCTTTTCATTCGCTCCTTAGGTTATGACATATATTGATCCAACAAATGCAATACCGTTTGGTCGGGATACGTCGGAATACTATAAAATGCCTCCGGTATGTTACCAAAGAATACTTTAAATTTCCAGTATCTTGAACTAGACTAATGGATTTCTTGTAATGAACCTTATAATCTCTCATTGTTGTCCTTATGTAGGGAATAAAATGTAAAAAGGAAGCAATTGTTTGGCTAAAGAGACGGGCTCTTAAGAACATGTGTGTGTTGGTGAGGAATACCCAAGGTTCAAAGATTCGTTTTGAGATGGCTTGCGAGAGAAGTGGGGAATACAAGGAGAAAAATATCCACAAGAGAAAGGGTTATGTATATCCAAAGAATACTAATAGGGTATAAAAGACTCGTACGAGGAAGGATAATTTCCCCTTTAAGCTTGTATTACATTTAAGAGACAAGGACAATGAATGGGATTGTACGGCGTGGTTCGGCCGTCATAACCACCCGGATTTGGAAGATTTTGTTGGTCACTCCCTAGTTGCGAAGCTAAAACCTCATGGAATGGAGGATGTAAAGAGATTGACCAAAGCATGTATCAAACCAAGAAAAATTCTCAGAGGCTTCAAGGAAAAGGATCGGACGGACGTTTCTTCTCTAAGTACAATCTATAGCGCACAAGCAACTATTAGAAAGGTGGAATGGGAAGGGAGGAGCGTTATGCAAGAATTTGAGAAGATAGTTTGGGATCACAACTACACGCGTATCATTAAAAGAGGGCCGGACAATAAGCCCCTTCAAATATTCATTTCGCATCATTTGCTTGCAAAATTGGCTCATACATGTTTTGGTGTTCTTATGATGGATTGCACCTACAAGACAAACAAATACAATATGCCGTTGTTCAACATCGTGGGGAAAATACCGGACAAGGTATCATTCACATTGGCTTGGTGTTTAATGGAAAACGAGGAGGATTATAATTATGATTGGGCATTACGACAATTGAAAATACTCTTCCGGAAAAATCATCTTCCGAGGGTCATCATAACCGATAACGATGACGCATTAATGAATACAATATCCGACGTCTTCCCGGATGCAAAAAATTTCCTATGTATATATCATATACGTCAAAATGTGATAAAATCTTTTCATGCCTTGTTTGAACCCACTAAGGCGGATATTAAGAAGAGAATGATTGTTCAACTAGAGGAAGGCGTTCGCAAGAACAAACTATCACCCTAAGAATAAGAAGATGAAATAGGAAAGATCAAAGAGTGAGTGGACAAAGAATATGATAAAAATTATAAAATATGGTTGTAATTTCTAAGAGATTGGGAGAAAGTTTATTTGTCTCTTACCGAGGATACATACAAAAAGAATTTGGACAGGAACGAAGTTTATCCAACTGTCGTCTCGTATTGTCGGAAGCAATGGTTGGCTAAGTTCAAGGAAAAATTTGTGTGTGCATGGACAAACCGGTATAGAAACCACGGGAATGGAGCAACTAGTATAGCGGAGTCCGCTCATGGGATATTTAAAGATCTCATCGATTCTAGCCAAGTAGACGTGGTAACGGTCACCGAGGCAATTGAGTAATACTTTAAGAGTGATATCAATAGGATCAAGAAGGCTTTTGAGAAAAGCTCAATGGAAAGGATGATTCAATATCTTCAATATGGTAAGTTGATCCGAGGAATAGAATTCAACATGTCTCATTGAGCAATAAAACGTATGATGAGACAAATGATATGGGAGATAAAATACGAAAAACCGGGTGATGTGTGTATTTGTCCCGACATGTCTTCATTGGGGCTTCCGTGTCGTCATATACTTGTGAGGAAGAAGTGATGCCTATTGAGGATATCGGTCCATTTTGAAAGCAACTATCTTTCACCACCACCACCACCACCACCACCACCACCACCCCCCCCCATCACCCCCCCCACCCTAAGATCCTGGACAATCACCAAGGGATACGAACGAAGCAAACGAATTCTTCGAAGCCTACTCACGTGGCAACTCGGATAGCCGGCAAGTCTTTTTGAGCCAACTAAGGCTAATTACTCTCCCATGGACAACACAAAGTGAAGAGCCAATAAAGGGAGATCCTACCGGTAGACCACAAACCAAAACGGCAAGGAGAAGACAAAGAAAAGAATTGAAATAAATGAGTTTACGTGAATGTGAACTCGAGGCAAGTAAGAAACGAGATCCAACCACATGTGAGATTTCAGAAGCAAGGTTCATGGAAGCGCCGTTTCCAAACAAAAGGGGTAGGCCAAGGAAGGAACCGCTATCAAGTTAACAACAAACGACGGATTTCGTATCCATACCGAAAGCCGATGGATCGGAGGTTCCAAAGAAAAGGGGTAGGCCGAAGAAGATACCCACATCGATTGAACAAGAACAACAATCCGAGGATGCGGATGCCACACCTAGAGTCGATGGAGCGGAGGTTCCAAAGAAAATGGGTAGGCCAAAGAAGGTACCCACATCGATTGAACAAGAACAACAAGCCGAGGATGTGGATGCCACACCTAGAGTCGATGGAGCAGGGGTTCCAAAGAAAAGGGGTAGGCCGACGAAGGTACCAACATCAAGTGACATTGAACAAAAATTCGAGCATTCCGAAGACACACCCATAGTTAATGGGGTGTCGGTGCCAAACAAAAAGGGAAGACCGAATAAGGAACCTACATCAAGTCAAGCACATGAAGGTGAAAATTCCGAAGCCATACCAAAGATAAGTGGTAGCAAAGGTAAGCGACCCATATCTAGTCAACAACAACACGATGGTGACAACTCCGTAGGCACGACCAAAGTTGATGTAGTTACGATTCCAAGCGAAGGGGTAGGCCAAGGAAGTACGCACTCCCATCACATATTGTACCCATTGATAGTCTAGAGTTGCAAAGGATGGATTGGAGATATTAAATCTAAAAAATGGTAATATGAAGATGTTTAAGGATCCAAAAATAGGTAGGACCACTAGAAGTTACCATACCAAAATAAAGTCTTAGATAGAGTAACTTCCCGAGATTATTCGCGAGTATATTGTATATATGGATGATGTCTATGGAGATGGAAATTGTGGCTATCATGTCGTGATCGAACAATTAGGAATCTTAGAGACAACGGTTAGTAAAGGGAAGACACCATGCCGATACGCTAGAAAGAGGATGGCCGAACAACTTATGAAAAAGAAGAGATTTTATGAGAAATTGCTTGGTGATGAAGAAGGGTTTGATAGTTTTCATGCTCGAGTGTTAGGGCCCAAGAACGATATGAAGTTCCTTCCTACTCAATATTGGATGAGAATGGCGGTTTGTGGGCATCTAGTGGCGGATAAATTTAATTATGTTGTTCATTATTTTGCCCCACCGTCCAAGCAACATATACACCAAAGTGACAAAAGTGCGAAGGATCTCTTAAGAAGAGAAGAGTTGTTTTGGCTTTTGTGAACGGGAATCATTTCATTATTTTGAAACTCAAGAAAAACTATCCATTGCCACCGGTTTGTGCGTTGACTAAAAACAAGGATATAGCTCCCAATCACTCGAGGGAATTGATTATGTAGGACCATAATATCGCAATGTACAGGACTCGCGGGGTTAATAAACAACGATGTCGCGAGGCAGTCGCAGAGAGCTAAAATAAATGACGCAAAGAATAATGACAGGCGAGACATAAAGAAGACGTGAGATCTGGCGAGGGTTAAGAAGTGTCATGAGATTGAATAGTTGTACATCGCGACACTTCGCGAGATATTCCCGAAAATAAAGGATAGCTTAGCTGTCATCCACTATGTATTACCCTATATAAAGGGTCGAATGAGTCTGCGTAGGGAGGAGAGATCTTTTTAGAATTGTGAGGCAAGTCATTAGAGAGAGAAAGTTTAAGAGTATTTTACTTGCTAAGTGTAATTCTACTTTTCCCGTATAGAACTCATGAAATTAATCAATAAACATTCTCAATTATGCAACTTTCAATGGACTAATTAACCAAAATATAGTGAGGGGTGTAGTGTGGGAAAACCCTGCTACTACATATGCGCTAGAAACAGGGACCTAATCTTGTTGGTTCAAGAAAGAAAATCGCAATTAAAGCTGTTTAGATCAAGAAAATGAGAAAGGAAACTCTTAGATCGGATGAAGCAGGGAAAAAGATATGGCATGTGGCGCAGATACAGGAGTAATAATTAGTGAATTTCATGAAAATATCGAGGAAGAATACACAAACGGGATTTTGAAGGAAAGAAGATTACAGACAGAGAAATGATATCACCTTTGAAAGATTGGGAAAAACAAGAGATAACATTCACTAAGGAGAGATATCCAAAGAAAATTTGGATCACCCATCTCCATTAGTGATCGCAATTAACGCGTATAAGGAGAAAGAAGAATCGGAGAACACAAAAAAACATGGGTGGTAAATGGAGTTTTAATTGATACAGGAGTCTCGGTGAACATAATGTTCTATCACACTTACAAAAAGATGGGATATGAAGACGAGGATATGACTTTCATGCGCATACAATATTCAAGGCTTTGGTAAATCCATAACCAAAGTTAGAGGGGAGATAAAAATACGTATTCCATTAGGAAGAATCGAAACTCTCAGTGACATTGAGTATAGTAGATATGGAATCACCGTATAACTTGTTACTAGGAAGACCATGGGTACATGCAATAAAAGCCGTGGCGTCAACGCTTCATCAATGTATCAAGTTTCCAACACCAACCTAATAGGTGAGATCAAAGGGATGCACAAAGGAAGAATATATTATCAAAATGAAGTAAAATGCTGCGAGGAACAAATAAACAAACAAAAGAATATGTCTAAGCATCGCAAAAAGATGGCGAGGGAAGCTAGGAAAGAAGAAGAGTTCAGAGTTTACATGATCAAAGCGAAGGAAGGAAAAGGCATACTTAGCGAGATCTCGGGAGAAGAAAATGATCCCGCGACGGAACTGAAAGGACCAACCCCTATGGGAGAACCGAAGGCCAATCTACGTCGCAGCAGAGCAGACTAAAGAAGTGAATGTTGGAACTAAGGAAGAACCTAAGATGCTAAAGATTGGAACTAACATGGGAGCGGATGAAGAAGAAAAGACTGTTGGTCTGTTGCGAGATTATAAAGATATCTTCGCATGGGATATGGATGAAATGCCTGGTATAGATCCATCTAGCTTGTCACAAGTTGGAAATTGATAAAAATGTGAAGCCATTCAAACGAAGAATTAGAAAGATAGCAACAGCAAGATATCACCCTCGTGATAGAAGAAGAGTTGCAGAAGATGTTGGACGCAGAATCATTAGACAAGCAAAATATCCCGAGTGGATAGCGAATATGGTTATAGTTCCAAAGAAGAACAAAGGAATAAGGATTTGCATTGATTTCACTGATTTAAATAAAGCTTGCCCTAAAGACAGCTTTTCCATTGCCGATATTCCCCAAATAGTCGAATCAGCGGCAGGGAATGAAAGGGTATCCTCGCCGGATGGATACAAAGGTTACAATCAGATCCCACTCGCCAAGAGGATCAAGAGCATACCGCTTTCTTCGCTCCAAGAGGATTATACTCAAGTATACTAAAATGCCGTTCGGTTTGCGAAATGTCGGAGCGACGTATCAAAGGATGGTAGAAGAGGTATTCGCAGAATGGATACATAAAACACTGGAAGTCTATGTAGATGACATGCTAGTAAAAAGTAAGAAGGCAGAAGATCACGTGCGAGACTTGAAAGAAATTTTTGAGCAAATGAGGCGTTTCAACATCAAAGTCAACCCAGAAAAATGTACCTTTGGAGTTGCGTCAGGAAAGTTCTTGGGTTACATTGTGTCAAAGGAAGGAATACACGTTGACCCGGGAAAATAAAAGCAGTCATGACATGCCGACGCCGGCGACAGTAAAAGATGTTCAAAAGCTAAATGGATTGTTAGCATCACTAGGAAGGTTCATCTCGCGATCGTCTGATAAATGTAAACATTTTTTCATTGTTCTAAAAAAGGGATCGAAATTCGAATGGACGGACGAATGTGAAAAGGCTTTACAAGGAATTAAGGAGCATTTAATGGATGTATCCATTATGCGTATGCGTAACCCGGGGAAGAGTTATTAATATATCCGGCGACTACTTCGCACGCCTTAAGTGCGCTTTATTGCGAACTTACGCAGGAGTGGAAAAACCAATCTATTATATCAAGAAAACTTTTAATGCCGCAAAAGAAATTATTCAAAGATTGAAAAACTAATCCTAGCGTTAGTCTATGCGTCATTTAAACTTCGCATATATTTTCAGCACATACTCGTTAGGGTAGTAACAAAGGTACCAATCGAGTCGGTAATGAAAAATTCAAAAGATCGAAGAGTCGAAAGATGGAATGCTCAAATAAGTCATTGCAAACTCAAATATGAAATATTGTCTTCAACCAAGTCACAGGTCGTCGCGGACTTTCTCGCAGAATTTTAGAGGAAGATGAAGCAAAGGGATGAAATGATGGATGTAGAGGAAGAACATGGAGATCCAAAAGATTTGTTAATCGAGCCAAACCGGGTGGGAAATATTAGTGGATGGATCATCAAATGGAGAAGGTAAAGGAGTGGGAATTGTTATGATTTCGCCGTAAGGCAATAAGTTAGCTTTTGCTTTTAGATTGGAATTTGAGTCTACCAATAATGAAACGGAATACGAAGCCATAATACATGCTTTACGATTTGCAATAGAAATGAAACTGAGAGTGTGAGAATTACCAAAGACTCGCAATTGGCAATTCGTCGATAACGTAAAAGTATGCTACAAATGATCCATCCCTACAGAAATACAGGAAGCTTGTAGAAGTGTTGTCACCCCAGATACCTAAAATAAAATGGAGGCACATATCAAGGAGAGATAACAGACTCAAGAGATGCTTTTGCCTTTATATCAAGTATGATGACACCCAATCATGAGGAATATCAAAATACGTACGCCATCGGCGCCATCAATTAATAAAGAAGAGGGACAAGAAGCAGATATAATGATGGTGGTAGACGAGATGCAACGTCATGAGGAAGATTGGAGGATAGAACTTCACACATATTTAATGAAAGGCGAGGTACCAAGAAATAGATTGAAGCACACAAGTTAAAGAGCCGAGCAACAAATTATGAATTGCGAGATGGCGTGCTTTATCGGCGTTCTTTTGATGGACCTTTGCTTCGATGTCCGACAAGGAAAGAAGGAGAAACCATATTGAAGATGCCGTATAGTGGGGATGCAGGAAATCATAGCGGTGGAAGATCTTTGGCATACAAGGCAAAGACGCAAGGATATTATTGGCCATATATGCATGAGGACGCGAGAGCAATAGCCGACGCTGCGAAGATTGTCAAAGACACGGAAGAAGATACATGCACCGGGAGCACTATTAAATTCTTCAAGAAGTGTGTGGCCTTTTGGAAAATGGGGTTTAGATATCGTGGGACCTTTTTTTACCAGGGACAGGGCAGAGAAGATATTTAATTGTCGCAACGGATTATTTCACAAATGGTCAAGTGAAAGCGGTACAACACATTCGCGACAAAGATATTTTTACTTTCATATTCGAGAATATCATATGCAGATTTGGGATCCCCGCACAGTTGGTATCTGATAATGGGAAACAATTCGAAGGACAAAACATAGAATTGTTACTTAATGCATTCAAAATAAAATGTAGAAATCGACTCCACTGTATCCGCAAGCTAACGGTCAAAGGAGGCAACAAATAAGACAATTGCGGATATATTGAAGAAGAAGTTAGAAGGACACAATAGAGGATGGTGCGAACAAATACCCAGTGCAGTATGGGCATACAATACAACAAGAAGAGAGGCTACTGGAATGTCACCTTTTTGCTTAACATACGGAGTTGAAGCTGTGCTTCCAACAGAAGTCGTGATCCCGACAACTAAGAAAGAAGTTTGGGAGAAAAATCTTAGTGCAGGAAATATTCTAATCAAATTGGATGAATTGGAAGAGAAAAGGGAGAAGGCGTTGCGACACATGGAGAATTATCAGCGAAGATTGGCTAGAGAATATAACAAGCGCGCCAAAATACGTGAATTCCAACCAGAGACTTGGTGTCATGAGAAACCCCCAAGATATCAACGTGAAAGTGGAGGCAAGTCAAGAGAAAATGGGATGGACCTTATATCGTCAAAGAGGTAGTTGGTACAGGGGGCATATAGATTGATGGACCCCAAGGAAGAGATGTGGGACAAAAATTGGATAGACCATGGAATAGGTTATATCTAAAGAAATATTACCCGTAATAACGAAAGATGAAAAAAGAATCAAGATGAAGTACTTCTTCGCTAGATATTTGCGACATTTAATAAAATGCAGAGAGAATCCGTGAAGAGATCGCGATAAGAATAGCAAAAAAAGTCATGACTAGCTTAACAACACAACAAGAGATAAGGAATGATTAAATGAATGAATTGGCGAATATCTCGCAGACAAAATAGCAAGTGATGAAGAATGATTGAATAAAAAGAATGAATGAATGGGACGAACCTTTATGGCGTACACCCTAGTTCGCGAATTATATTTCGTAAGAGGCAAATGTAAGACCTAAAGTGCGTCATATAAGGGGGTATCTCTTAACATGGCTCAGGTGGAAGGTTACACCGCTCCTGAAACCTGGGTCATGCAGATTTGGGGCCCATGAAAGCCTATCCGGGGAGATACCTTGGATTCCCAACTATATATGTAGGTTATACCCTGGTTGGGCGACCGAGGGTCTCTTCCAAGGAGTCAGTGTATGCACAAGGCGCCGAGGTACACGGTTGAGCCAGAGTGCCCGGGATGGATGAACCTACCCTGGCCATTCTTGGCAAGTCTTGGCATGCGTTGCACTCGCCCGAAGAAAACTCCACTTAGGTGCAGTCTCGTAACCATAAACCATATAGGTATAAGGGATAAGAGGTCACGAAAAACAACTGGTTGTTGTTAAGACCGGATGGGAGGAGCTAGTCTTGTATGGCCGATGTTTCGCCTCCTTGAAGGGGCAACCTGGGAGATGATAAGGGCGACACTCTCCACTAGGGGGTGTCAAAACAGACGCAAATGTCATGAGGCTTTGTTTTCGCAAGGAGACTTAGGCTTGTCATATTTGTGCAAATGATCCCGCAGAGGCAATAATACTAACGCGAGGGTAAGGCGAGATCAATGGGTCTTTACATGAAAGTGTACGGACGTCCCCGCGATTTCGCCGCACGACGGCAATGTCATGGGGCTTTATGTTCGCAAGGATATTTAGGCCTGTCATATTGTCGCAACTTAAACATCCCGCAGAGGCAAAAATACTTGGAAAATGATAAGACAAGATCAATGGGTCTTTACATGCAGGTGTAAAGACGTCCCGCGATTTTGTCGCGATGAAAGGTGGCAGGGGAGGACCTCTAATTAGGGAGGTCTAACTCTAAGACCACACAAAAATGATAAGGCAGGGTCAATGGGCCTCTCGCATGAAAATGTAAAGGCGTCTCGCGACTCATTACAGAGAGAAGAATTAAGATCAAATCCCTAATTGGGAAAGATTTATTTAATGAAATATTCAATGAGCAAGTACGCTCACACAGAGATATTAACTAAGAAAGGAAGAAAGAAATATGGGAATTACTCCATCAAAGAGTTAAATTGTTCACACAAAAAGAAATTCGCAAATTACAAAGAGCATTTAACTCTCCACATCAACATTATCAAATGCGTAAGATGGTTGAAACTTTTCTCGCTTCTTTATCAGCCTTCGCCTCCAATTGGTTGATTTTCATCGTAAATGTTTTCATTGCCTTCGTTCTCACCATACACGGATTTTCATCAGAGTCTTTTTACTTGGTTCTTCATTGATGACTTCCTTATCTAGGAGATCTTCGCAGCTTTCATATTCATAATCACTATCTGAGCATTAGAACTTCATCATCACTTACTTCCAAAGGAGCGACGTGAATAGGATCAAGAGACTTCGACAAAGAAAATGTTATTCACAAGGACTTCCGCCTTTAAAGGAACCGGCGAAGTAATGCCTTTTGACGATTCTTACTATCAATATCCTTACAAAGAGACATATAATCAAGTCTTCGCCCGCACGGCCGCGAGAACGAGCAAGATGCGAGGAGAGTAGTCCATTTTCCTTGCGAATTTTGGAATAATCAGACCCGAGGGTGGAAATAGTGAGCGAAGCTTTCTCTCTTAATCTGCATAACAAATACACAAGATCGTAGAAAATTCTTATCGAACATTATTGACATTTTCAGGGTAATAAAGCATTCATGGAATAAACACATGAACTAAGATAGTCAAATAATTTGACTACCTTCCTTTTGAGAAGAAAGATGTTGAATTAAAGTCACGAAATTATTCCCCGTGCGGTCCATGACATCATCAAATGAATCTCCCACTAAACCCTTCAATCGAGAACGCAAATTCTTTTCATTGGAAACAAGTATGGAGTTTTCGTCGCCAGAAGAGAGTTGGATTTTTCTAAATTGACACATTGTTCTTGAATTGCTTCGCTTTTTACGCTCAACGTTATTCTACCTTGAATAAGTCTATCTCTCTCTAAGTAATTTCTTCAAGTTGGTTTTTCAACGTATGTTTAACTTGTTCGTGTTCTTCACATAACTTTCGACAAGCATCATACTCATCCGCGAATAGTTCGCCACCTTATTCAACAAAGAACGTTTCTCTTGCGAAAGAGTTCGATTCTCATCCGATAAAGTTTGCAACTCCAAATCGATTTAGTCAAAGCATAAGAGAGGCGAGATAAATCATTACTTAACAAGTCTTGCTTCTCGCGATAAATTTAAATTTTCTTTCGACAAGTTATTTATTTGATCAGCTGCATAAGTGTGAAGATTATCTAAGAGATTATATTGTTCCATCCAACCATCTCTCTCAACTCGAACTTCTTCAACAATGGACTCCATCTGATATATCTCCATTATTCGTTTCTGGTTTAATGCTTGGAGAACGAACAGAGTTTGAGTTGTAAAAAAAAAAAAAAAAAAAAAAAAAAAAAAAAAAAAAAGAGAGAGCCAAGCGAGGCATACCTTTTAATTCTTCATTCTTCTTGCGAAGGTTATCACGATCTAGCGAGATGTTGTGAAATTTTTGATTTTCAAGATGAAGACTATTGCATTTCGCGGTCATAACTGAGATCATCCTTCACCTTACTAATTTCTTGAACCAAAGACGCCATGCGAGACCTTATCAGACCAAGGTGCTTACTTAAAATCTCGCAGACATTGGATTTGATAGATCACAGAAGTTTTCATGGCATCATTCACAAGATCTGAAAGAACCTTAAAGGCCACATCTATACCCTCCAAATTTTCTGCTGTTAGAGGAATTTGCTCTACCAAAAAACATGAGTCATCCTTTGTCAAAGGAATCTCATGAGAAGAGGAAGTTTCAGGGAGAGAAGTGGTTGGAGAAATAGTAGGAACATTGATAGCAGAGGGTGATATAACATCATTTGTAGGAGAACGGTTGTGAGGAACTTGGTCTATGAGGAGTTGAGGCGTAAAAGTGTTGTCGCCAGTAATGTTATCAGAAGGAAGAGGCACGAAACTATCCTGCGAAGATTTCGCAGAAGGAGAAGAAGGTTTGAAAGAATGAAATGGAACGCTGGGAGTAACAGACTTGGGTTGGCGAAACCTTTTAGGAGTTCTGTCAGTATTTCCATCATTCTGCGAGTAACAAGTTAAGTAAGAAACAGAGGCAACAATATATTGCTTATAAAAAAGAAATGTTTCTTAAATACCTTGTCACTCGCAGGCTTTCTTTTGTTAACTACAGATTTTGTTCGCGAAGTAGGCTTTGGCTGCGTAGGAGATTCTTGTTGCGAAGAGGGTTCTGATGGCGAGCCCAAAGAAAGAAAAGGATCCTTTACGGTAAATCTGGTTTTGGGTTGGTTCTTGCTAAACAACAATGGCAGAAAAAGAACTATAAAGTTAAGCATACCAAAAGATCAACAAGGAAAACTAACTTCAAAGCAATTAACCACAAGATCAAATTAGATATGGCAAGATTAACAAACCTGGATGCCATGAGAATGACAACTGATAAGAAGTAGCAGAAGAAGAGAAGAGGATGAAGAAGGAAAACAAAGAGCAAATACTTGCAGAACGATGAAGAAGAGGAAAGTTTGTAACGATGAAGAAGATGAAAGGGAAAAAGAAGTTTCTTCACAAGGAACACTTCTATAAATAGATGAGAAAAAGGTATTACGACCGGATAACATTAAATGCGCCTGTAAAAGAGGCAAATATAGACACGTGTTAACGGTCATTACCCAAATCCAAGGAAACTTGACGAAAAGAAATTTAGCAGAATTCAAATATATGGCATATTTCCTAATAGGCGAGAAGAGATTGCGAAACCGATTATTCTCTGTAACGCATGAGGCAAGAAATGACACTTTGCTACTACGAGCTTCGGAATTTCGCAAAAGAATAGAGGCAAGTACGTACTTTTCAAGTCCAAAGATTCTTTCGCTCGTTCCTTCATCAAGACCAAAGATTATTACAACAATGATTTTTCCTTAAAAATCACTCTTCAAGCAATATTCAAGGAAAAAGAGGCAAGATGTAGGACCATAATATCGCAATGTACAGACTCGCGGGGTTAATAAACAACGATGTCGCGAGGCAGTCGCAGAGCTAAAATAAATGACGCAAAGAATAATGACAAAGCGAGACATAAAGAAGACGTGAGATCTGGCGAGGTTAAGAAGTGTCGCGAGATTGAATAGTTGTACACTAGCGACACTTCGCGAGATATTCCCGAAAATAAAGGATAGCTTAGTCGTCATCCACTATGTATTACCCTATATAAAGGGTCGAATGAGTCTGTTGTAAGGGAGAGATCTTTTTAGAATTGTGAGGCAAGTCATTAGGAGAGAGAAAGTTTAAGAGTATTTTACTTGCTAAGTGTAATTCTACTTTTCCTGTATAGAACTCATGAAATTAATCAATAAACATTCTCAATTATGCAACTTTCAACAGACTAATTAACCAAAATATAGTGAGGGGTGTAGTGTGGGAAAACCTGCTACTACAGATTAAATTGTACGAGGATAATCACCAACTTTGGGATGCGTTGGCCCTATCAATTACCCGAGAGAAGATACAAGTTCATATGTGTGGAAGCGATGATGAGTAATTTGGATATATGTGGTTCACTAATACGCAACATTTTGTTTTTTTGGAAGTTTGAATTGTAATCATTAAATGATATTTTGATGCCAATGCCGGCATGATTATGTTTCAATACTACAATGCCGTGAGTTGGTCCAAGCATAGAACTTAACTTTTGATTCAGTACCGGAATTTCAGAAAACATATCCAGAAAAATTAGCAAATGTGCCGGTATTGAAATTAAATTAAAAACAATGCCGTTACTCTGACAAAAATATTTTGCTTCTGGAAAATGCAGACTACCGGCATGGTAGCCAAAAAAAATTCAATGCTGAAACTCTGAAATTTCTGTGATTTTGAAAATTCAGAGTACCGACGTTGTTTTTACGATTTTCGGCCATGCCGGTACTGTCAAAAAAACATTAATTCGGCATTTTTCGACATTACCGGCATTCCAAATATATGCCGGCAAAGAGGTAATTTGACACAGGTTTACCAACATAATAAATCAAATAACAACATTAGATTGTTTTAAAAAATCATCTCCAAAGTTAAGATTTTCCAAACCGAAAACAAATAAAACATAAACCAAAACAAGCAAAGAGTTTAGCAAGATACACAAACAAACACATGTTCCACATTGTTCAATACACACAAACAAACATAAATCAACACTAGATTGTTCAAGACCTAACTAGTACCATAGAAGAAACATTAACAAACATCTTCGATCACTCGGTCCTTGGCTTCTTATGTGCCCTCTTCTTCCTTTCGCCCCACAAGTATTTTGCCTCTCGATCTTCAATTTTGTCTATCCTTTGCTCGATTTCTTCATTTCCTCCGGGGTCAGCACATATCCTTTCTTGTTCTTGCATTTAAAACAAAATCCCAATTTTCCTAGCCACTGACGCTGTTGTTATATTTTTCAACATGTACTTAGTATGTACACGTATATAAGTTCATAGATACAGTGTCAAAGAATAGAAGTGATCAAGAACTACGTACCAATAATGTAAGGATCTTTTGAAGTCCTATTCACAGTAGTTTCACCATAGTGGTGGAGGTAGGTTCTGCTTGTGAAGGCACTTCATCGGTGGGCGGGCGTACAATATAAAGAACGCCTTGCGAGTACCTCAAATGACCTCTCGAGGAAGTCTCGGTTCGGTCTCATAACCTTCTTCCGCCAATTCCTAACCAACCCTATCCAGCACAAGTTCTCGTTCTTCCTGTTAGAGCACTGCTCGGTCGAACTCGATATCTCAAGCTTATTTATCAATGTTAGTGATCAAAATTATAAGTCTTGATTTCTAGTCTACTTATAGATGTATCGGACTAGGATACATTGTGTAGTTGAGCATTAGACTTCACGGAGTTCATCATTTGAAGACGAAGAACTACTAAGGAGAGATTGTGGAACTTCAACAATAAAAGGCATGTGGACTCTGAAACTCATCTATCACTTGGAAAGTCTATTTCTACTATATCTCCTATATTGAGACATAAGTCGTACTGATATATAGTTTTCTATTATGCACATTTGATATTTCGAGCTGATTTTAACTCGCTTACATATTTCTTGAAATATGTGTTGGTAGGCTTTCGCTTCAGCCAAGTTCATCTTATATTCTTGACAAAAGTCAAAAGATGATCATGTAAAAATTGCCGAGTAACATCTTACATGGTTTGTATGATACAATTATTTCGTGTAGACTTAGAATGTTTCATTATGATTATTTTCAATAACTTGAAAATTGTTTTGATGCTAATAGTGTGTGAAAACGGCTATTGTCATCCTCTAAGAAAACTTCAATGATTGAAATAGAGTTTAGAACACTTAACCAACATTGGATTATAAACATGTTATGCACTCTTGCATATATGTAATCCATGTCCGGGAACCATAGTATGCATACCCGTATGCGTACATGTTGGTTTGTGAAGTCCGAGAACCTAAGTACATGTACCCATACGCGTACTGGGGTAAGGTTTGGGTCAGGGAATTTCTGCTGGGTTTGCAGGTATGCGTACACGTTCGCATACCGACGAAAACCAAACTTGGTCCGACTACTTAAGTATGCGTACATGTTTGCATACTTGAGTGGTTAAAGTTCTAAAATCGGTTGTGACATGAACTAATACATTTATATAATAAGGAATGCATTTTATGCAAACCGTGGCTATAATGTTCATGAATTGTGTTAGAGCATAGCTCGGTTGAACCCACCAGGCGTTGGTATGTCAAGTTTGGTTGTCATATTTTAGTGAATCAAAACTCAATTAAAGAGTCGCTTGATTATGTAACTAGAGACAACTTCGTATAGGTTAGGATAGAAAGATTAGGATTATGAGACATACAAGTATTACTCGAATACTTGAAGAATATGAAGAAGTAACAACCTACAACGACGACATCATCCTTCATCTTGAGGTTAGTAATATTTTGACTTGAATTGTTTCATTCCTAAGGTATCTTTCAAGTCGTGCTATATTGAAAACATAATCTAAGTCAGAATGATTATACTCTAGTAGTGAGACATGATCACATGATCATAGTGTTAAGGAATTAGAATACGAAGTATAACGCTTATCTTTTGAACTTCGTATATAATACATCGACATAATCGTATGAATGCTATTGTGATTATGTTTATGGGTAAAGGTGAAGATTTCATCCTATGAAACAATGTTTACATTTTTTTAAAGGAAGTACATTCATGAACTTGTTTATGAATCGAAAGGGAAATCGCTAGGCTTATTGGTATTGTTATTCATTGCATATCTTTGAATTACCAATATGTGTGAGTTAGTAGAACCGATCATAACTTGTTATGTATCTTGGTAATACTAGTCACAGTGCCTGACTTATGTATTGGAATGATTTTCATTAGTGTAACTGATCCTAAGTAATCACCTAAGATGGTATGATCGATATTTGTAATTGGTGTAACCGATCCTAGTAATTGGTATGACCAATCACAAAAGAGTTGTGTAATCGATCCTTGTAATTGATGTAACCGGTCATGGTAATTGGTGTAACCGATCCTAGTGACTTGTGTAACCGATCACAAGTAATACCATGAGAATATGGTAACCGGTCCTGGTAATTGACGTAACCAATCCTGGTAATTGATGTAGTCGGTCCCAGTAAAAATATTAAGGTAGAACCGATCCTTGTGCTTGGTAGAACCGTAAACCCATGATTAGTGATTTGATATTTGATCAATCACATAGTTGTTCTTGGAATACAGATGAACCAATTCTAATTTTTTTTGGAAGTGTGGTATAATCGATTCCAAGATTGTAATTATGAAAAAGGATTTACAAAGAAAAAGATGTCGACATACTTTGAACATGTTCAGTAACTTTTATCTTTTATTGTTCAAATATATTTCTTAATAACTCAAGGAGATCCCGAACCGAAATAATTAAAAATCTTTTAATTAAGGTTATTAATTTTATATTCTTTTAATTACCAGCAATTAAATGCATATCTCTGGAAAATAAAAATTGGTAATGTGCATATACTAATTGGAGATTTTCTAGTGAGATTTCGGAAATATTGGTCAAAGCATTTCCAAGAATTATGAAAACCGATTTGGGCATTTATTGCATATCTTGAGAATAATTCGGTTTTGGAAATTCCTTGGTGTCCAAATATCCTTGGTCTATAAATACCCAAGTTTGCATTTGGAGCAAACTATCCTAAGAGCCAGACAAACTTCATGTTCTTGTTGTTTCTAGTGGAGTCGTCTATCCGGAGAGGAAAGTACCCTAATTAGGCGAAATCTCTTATGACCACTCGTTTAATTAAAGACTTATGTGGGATCAAGAAGCGTCTACGATTACCGTTGGTGGGAAACTGGATAATTGTAGTTTATTTTAGTTTTCGATTGATTTGATTGACTAACGGTTGTTGAACTTTGATTGCACCTAGTTTGTTTATTCTTGAGAATCTTCTCTTCTGATATAAGATTCACTCAAACTAGATCGAAGTGTCGACAGGATCTTTAAAACCGTTTGTAGATCTAAAGAAGTCTTGTGATAATCCACTGTTAACATACTTCATTCTGTGTGTGACTGATCACAAGCGATTCAAGTGGTGTTGTGCAGGTATTTTTATTGAAGATTAAAGAAGATTTGAAGACAAAGAAGATTTCTGATTTGGTTTCTATATCTTTGGGTGTGCCCAAACCTTGATCGGCTGGGATCCAACTAGAATCGGATTTATTAAATTGATTAGTTGTGTAAGATCGGCATCACCTTATAGTTTCTTGTTTGATTCTATATTGATTGATTGCAAATCTTAACTCTGCTACTTCGGTAGTTTTTGGATAGATTGATCTGACCAGGCAAAGGAGTTTATTGGTTAAAAAGAAGGGCCTTTGCTTATGACTTGAGATATCTTCATCTGAAAGAATCAAGAGAGTTGTTACCAAACAGATTTGTTGTTCCTTTAGTGTTTGGAATATGATCCAAAGGAATTGTTCCAGTGCGTGCACTTATTGAATGTCAGAAGCGCATGGATACTGAAGAAACTAGGTGAACTATAGGTTTAGTTGCTTGGTCTCAACTATACGAAGAGTATTCAATTATGGACTAGGTCACGGGGTTTTTCTGTATTTGCGGTTTCCTCGTTAACAAAATCTTGCTGTGTCATTTACTTTTGTTTTCCGCAATTATAATTGTTATTATTATAATTTAAAGTAAATTATACAAACGTTAATTCTGTATTACTTGATAGTGATCCTATAGAGTTTGGTTAAGTCCGAACCTATTATCAAGTAATCACACTTTGATTGTTGTATTGTATCGATCTCGAATCCATAGACGATCACACAAAGTGTGAATACCGATTTGTAGTATTTTCTCGACTTTGTACATAGACAATCACTTTTGGTAAAAGGACTTATAGGTGGATATTTTAAAGATTATGGTGTATTTGGGTACCCTCGTCTTTTTTAAATTGATTCGAGTGAATCAAACCGATTTTGCTTCAATTGTGCTCTTGTATACTTCTATGAGAATATAGCAATTGAACAACTCTATAACTAGTTTCATTTGAGTCATTTGAAGTAGTTATGATTAAGATGAATAACGTTGATATGAGAGTGTTCATAAAGCTAACCTCAGTTAACTACTGTTGAGCCAACCTAGTGTACGTTTAGGTACAGTTACTCAAACCTAAATGAAGGTACATTTCATTTGTGTATAACAAGCTAAGTTCGATCTAACAGTTGAAAGATATTATCTTGAATCTAATCATGTTTTCATCTAACAGTGAATATTGAATGCTTTATTACCAAGGTAACTTAGATTGCAAACCCTGATTTGAAAACTATATGAAGGAGAACTCTAGCAACTGGGAAACCTAATCCCCACACCTTCTGTGTGATACTAGTTGCGAATAGAGTCGATTCTCTTTTAACCTTAAGTTTTTCACAAAACCTTGTAGGTTAACGACTTAAAGACTTCATTGGGATTGTGAAGCCAGTCCCAACTATTTTCTCAGTAGTTGCTTGTTCTGATCTTACTTTTACTATCGTGATTGATTATTATCTTTGCTAAGATTTTCTTGAGATTTATCTCCGATAGGTACGATTAAAAGTAGTCCTAAACATCTTCGTCTCATCGTTTGTAATTCCACAATATCTTGTTTCGCTACCATACGATTAAGATTATTGTGAGGTGATTGATAATACTAGGATATTCTTCGGGAATATAAGTCCGGTTTATCAATTGCTTCCTGTGCACCTTGATTTATCAAAATACGGAACAAAACTCATAGGTATTTCTGCGGGAGACAGATTTATCTATTCCAATAGACTTTTCTGTGTGAGACAGATTTTTTTATCAAGTCTTCGACTTTGGGTCGTAGCAACTCTTGGTTGTGAGTGAGATCAGCTAAGGGAATCAAATGCGTAGAATCCTGCTGGGGTTTAGAGATGTAAGGAGCGCAACTGTACCTTGACCATTGTGAGATACTGAAAAAGCGGGGGTACAACAACCACACCCAATATTTCGCTTAGCAATCTGTATGGACAAACTCCAATATACTTTCAAGAGAATCAACTAGACTTAATCTTAATAAAGTATATCAAAGACTTATATATCTCTTTCTTGATTCAATTCATTCTCAAGAAAATAGAAATCTGCGAGTCTAATGGAATACAAGAGAAATCACTTGAACGGTACCAAAGACCAATGTTCAAGGATCAATCAATTTTAATCAATAACCAAAGGTCAGATTTCCAATTGATTGATTTAAACGCATAACATGTGATATTTTAATTATATAACAAAAGATAATGCGGAATAGAAATAACACAGACACCATAATTTTGTTAACGAGGAAACCGCAAATGCAGAAAAACCCTGGGACCTAGTCCAGATTGAACACCATACTCAGATAAGCCGCTACGCACACTAGCCTACTACAAACTAACTTCGATCTGGACTGTAGTTGAACACCAATCAATCTCACACTGATTCAAGGTACAGTTGCGCTCCCTACGTCTCTGATCCCAGCAGGATACTACGAACTTGATTCCCTTAGCTGATCTCACCCACAACTAAGAGTTTCTATGACCCAAAGTTGAAGACTTTAATAAACAAATCTATATCACACAGAAAAGTATACAAAATAGATAAATCTGTCTCCCATAGATAAACCTACAAGTTTTGTTCCGTCTTTTGATAAATCAAGGTGAACAGGAACCAATTGATAACCCGGACTTATATTCCCGAAGAACAGCCTAGTATTATCAATCACCTCAAAATAAACCTAATCAACGCAGCGAAAAAAGATATTGTGGAATCCCAAACGATGAGACGAAGATATTTGTGATTACTTTTCTATCTTGCCTATCGGAGATAAATATCTCAAGCCAATCGTTAAGATTGTACTCAAAACGATAGAATCAGCAAGATCAGATCACACAACTACGAGAAAGTAGTATCGGTCTGGCTTCACAATCCCAATGAAGTATTTAAGTCGTTAACCTGGTTTAAGGAGAATCGACTCTAGCTAATACAACTAGTATCACACGGAAGGTGTGGGGATTAGGTTTCCTAGTTGCTAGAGTTCCCCCTTATATAGTCTTTCAAATCAGGGTTTGCAATCAATGTTATCTTGGTAACAAAGCATTCAATATTCACCGTTAGATAAAAATCTGATTAGATTCAAGCTAATATCTTTCAACCGTTGGATCGAAAACTTAGCTTGTTACACACAAATGAAATGTACTATTTTGGGTTTATGTAACCGTACCCAAACATGAACATTTGTTGGTTCAACAATAGTTAACCAAATGGTTAGCCATATGAGCACTTTCATATCAACCATATTATTCTTCACCATAACTAGTTCAAATGACTCAAATGAACTAGTTAGAGAGTTGTTCAATTGCAAGGAAATCTTATGTAACTACACAAGACACAATCGAAGCAAATACGATTTGATTCACTCGAATCGGTTCATGAACTATATAGCCACGGTTTGAAATTTGCATTCCTTATTTTTTATAAATGAGTTCATAAACAATCGTTTTTAGATATAACTACTTAAGTTCGCAAACTTAGTTCGCGGACTTAAGTTCCCGGAAGGAGTTCTCAAACTCCAGCAGAATTTCTCGAGAAGAGAACTTCCGCCAGTTCGCGGACTGAGTTCGCGGACTTAGCTCACGGCTCTGATTCCGGTTCTCTTGATCAACAAAGTTCGCAAACATCAGTTCAAGGAAAAAATGACTTATACATATGTGTGTTGCCACAGAATGCTTATATCCAACATTGGTTATATGATCTAAACTCTCATTTCAATCATTGAAACATTCTTAGAGGACATTCCGTCAAAGTAAGCAATTTTCAAAGTGATTGAAACGTGTCATGACTTTCGTCACTAGGTAAAGATGAACTTGGCCAAAGCAAAGGCTTACCAACACATATTTCGAGAAATAGATAGGCGAGATAAACTCGGCTCAAAATAGCAAATGTGTATAATCAAAGTCTATATAGCAAAACGACTTTTGTCTCAAGAATAGGAGATAGAGTAGATATACTTTTGAGTGATAGATAAGTTCAAGTCTCCACATACCTTTTAGTCGATGAAGATCCACCAGGTCCTTGAGTATCCTTCGTCTTGTATGATGATCGCCATGGAGTTCTTGAGCTCAACTACACTTTCTATCCTAGTCCGAGACTTAGCTATAGTAGACTAGAAATTAAGACTTATAGTTTTGATCACTAACATGACAAACATGCTTGAGATAGCAACGCATGCGAGTTCGACCGAGAAATGCTCTAACATATACTACATTCCAGTCTGAAGTTCATTGGTAGTAGGATAGTGTCCGTAGCGGCTTAATACAAGGTGGTGTTCAAAGTTGGACTAGGTCCCTGGGTTTTTCTCGCATTTACGGTTTTCCTCGTTAACAAAATTCCGGGGTGTATGTGTTATTTCTTTTCCGCATTATATTTTGTTATATAATAGAAATATCACAAAGTGCATAAGTTCAATCAATTGTGAATCCAACCTTTGGTTGTTTATTATATTGATTGACACTTGAACATTGGTCTTTGGTACCGTTCAAGTTGTTTCACATAATAATCAGCCTCGCGGATTTCTCTCTGTTTGATTTGCTGATTACATTGTGAAACAGAGATATTAACTCTTTGATATACTTTTCTATAAATTGAGTCTGACTGTCTAGTTGATTCTCTTGAAAGTATATTGGAGTTTGTCTATTCAGATTGCTGAATGAAATATTGGGTGTGATTCTAATGTACATGAAGGGGATTTGGGAGGGTAAACTACCAGAGTATGCTTGTCATTTGCTTGGCATTGAAGAAAGTTATGAGAGAATTTCTGATAAGATGTATTTGTAAGACTTTTCTGCTTGTACCCAAGTTGGCACATTACACGACGAGGATTGTGCATAACAAATCCTTTTGGATGAAATATTGGTCTGTCATAAGATGAAACATTGGCATTCCTATATGGGTCAAACAAAACATCTTGGGCAGCGACAGAGTACAAAGCCAGTCTCATGGCGAATAACCGATGTATGTTATTGGGCTTCGGATTATTGTCGAAAAAGTATTTCTAAACTAGAGGATATTGCGATTTCCAGTCATGTATTATCTTCAACAATTTGTAGTTCGTGAATTTTTTTTGGAAGTGTTCATAAGCCCACACCTTTTCAATGAAAGATCGTTCCAATGAAATATATAAGAAACAAAATAATTCGAAACTAACAAAATTAATGACAATGATCACAAATAACTAGTAGTTCACAATACCTGAATCACAGTGAAATTACCATTAAATTGACAGGCGTTCTCCTTAGAAGCTCTACGCATCTCTGCCAAAAAATGTGCCAAGAATGCAGTGCCCCATGAATACTCATGAACCTTATCCAAGGGATCCAAGTATTGTAGGTTGTTCATATGCACCCTGTTACGACTAGCGTCAGGGAATATTATGGTGCCAGGGTGAACAACAGATAAGCAGCGGTAGTTTGCTGAATTTGTTCGGGATTCAATTGCTTGTCCTTCGTATGCCCAAACAATTTTGTGAGATTCACAAGTTTGATAGTCTTTGTACGGGAATTCTTTGCCACGTAAATATTTTCTTTAGTCGTTTCCACGTCCCACCCAAACAACTTTTTAGTCATCCCATATATCTTGGTCCAAGATATGTCCCTATAGTTATCTCATTCCTTAAAGGCTTTCCCAAGAACCTCTAGACCTAGTATTCTTTGGACATCTTCAGGGATAATGGTCATCTCGCCAAAATGAAAATGCATGGTATCAGTTTCACCAAAACCTCTACAAGAAGCAATTTGCCGTGACTTGATCAGTGGCCACATAATTTTCTACCGCGAGATACAACCCAGATGCTCTGACTAATGCTTGAACATCAACACACTCAAACTCCAAAGGCCATATATCCATTGATTGATGGCGTCCAACACAGAAGGCTTTCTTGTGGTCCTATAAAAACACACCAAACTAACTTAAATTCACCTGATCATATATAAACAATATAATAACAAGATACAAACGTCTTATATAAGTCGAATAGATCCAACAAGCCCAAGAGTCCTTGTAGTCAAATAAGAGTTGGGGATCTCTCGCCTCACCCCACTGTTTGTCGTCTGTGCGTTCTGGAAGCATGTCATATTTTTTAGGAAGGTGGGTTGGGTTTCTTTTCCTTTTTCTCACCGGCTTCAACTTCAACTTCAACTTAATCTTTTCCTAAGCCTTGTGAGGATGATCCACATGCTCGGGTTGGTTCAAGAAGTACAAATGTTTCCCACTATTCATCATCACTGCTGCTTGTGTCCTCCATACGATACTGAATGATGACCTTACCACGGTTCAGACTAGAACAACTACGTCGAGGCTGAGAAGACTTAGGTTTTCCTTCTTCAACAACTTTGCTCTTTCCTTTATTGATTTTTGCCGATTTATACCTACATCCCAAGATAGGAAATTAGAATACCATATGTGTGCTGAGTTATATACAGTAAGCCGGCATTGATTTTAAACATAAAACCACTGCTGGCATCTTGTACCGGCGTAGTAGTTTAGTGACCAACAATGTCGGAATTATGCGAGTTTTGTACAGAGATTTAACAAAAGAAGGAAATCAAAATCGGCATGGAATTTATTAAATATACAACGTCGACATCTGGTTTCGGCATTCGATGCAATTCAATTTCTATGTCGGTATTTCCATGCAATAAAAGGGGGATACAAGACATAATCCAGCATGGTATTCAAATTGAATTCTACGACGAAACTAAACTATAACTGAAAATCAATTGACTAAATTGCAATTTCAAATTTTTCTTTTAGTGTAGTAGAAAGACTAAACAAGCAACTATCAATTTTTATTTTCTAATATGGGATAAACCCTAAAAATGCTTCAATTCAACATAGACATCACTTACCGCATCAAATTTCTTATTTCCTCATCATCTTGTGCAAGAGATGCTTGATTTATCCTTGCTTCGTGCACTTGTTGCGCTTTTGATTTCGATTTACCACCATCATCAACAGACCCTTCAGGATTAGGGATAGGTTTTTCAGGAGGTTTGCGACGACCTATTCTTCTTTGGGTTTGAAGAATTGAATGAAGTTGGTATAGAAGATGAAAAAAAAAATAACGGAGTTTTGTGGTTTTGGAAGTTCTTTTGGAAGAGCCGAGAAGTAAAAACAAAGAGAGATGGAAAGATGGAACAGTTTTCATACGGTAACCGTCACTTAAATAGAATAATGGAGTTTGTAACTGTCAATTAAATGGAATAAATAAGTTTATAACCGTCACTCAAATAGAAAAAAGGAGTTTGTAACCGTCAGAATGCCGACATGGATAGATGGTACACTTCAACGTCGTAATCCTGACGATCAGTTTATTTTGTGTCCAGGATTTCGGCATTGTATGTTGATCACATTACAATGTCGGGACATGTGCCGATATTGTCCTTGGTTAACATTTCATGCCAGCATACATACCACTAAAAGAACTAGCCGGGAGGGTTAAAGCAAGCTGACCCAAACTAACATTCATATTAATTGCATATGGAAATAAACTTTAAAACATTAAACACATAAAATGAAAGCTCGATCTTAAGCTAATTGCAACTAACATCATTTTTTCAAACGAGATTCAATAAACAAAGCAGCTTCGAAATGTCGAAAAGGCCCCCCTCTCCACTTGACATATGCGTCCTGAGCTCGATACCTATTCCCTCTGTATTTCGCAAGAAACTCGTTATATTTGTGACATAATTTTATGAGTGCAGTTGTTCGACTCGCTACAAACTCATCCCCATAATCCGTTTTTTGTTTCTTGTACTTACCGTCCACAAACTTCGGCATATAATGACCACTACTAACAAGCCGACATCGTCAGAAACCTTACATCCACGCCGGAAGTTATCTTTACTGGTTTTTCGTTTAAAAAAAATAGCCGTTAGTTTTCAAAATGTAAACTGCCGGCATAGTAGTAAATATAACGACAATGCCAGAAACCGTTGCCTGTTTGGAGAAGTATATATATTCAATGCCGGGAACGCAATGCCGGTTTGGATAAGTATATAAATTCAATGCCGGAAGTATGATTTGTTTCAAATGTAATCCTTTTCGCAGGAAGCACGGATGCACTTAACACGTGCATCAAGCCTTTAAACCACTTGGTGACCCAAGTGGACGAGCTATAGTCTCGTGAGGGTTTACATAGAGATCTACCCACAAAACCTTATTAAAAACTACCCTAAAAACCTAACCAAAAACCACTAAACCTATCAATCTTCTTACGAAGAATCCGTCTCCGATTCACCCACCTGGTGGTACTCCATGACTTTGTTTACCATGTAGTTCACGTTTTCATCAAACGTGAAAGCTTCCCCCGGTTGCTCTAAGTAACACCCTTTTCACGGCTTCGTGCTACAAAAACAACACACAAACTTATTTTGTTACATGAAAATTGAAAATAGTGGATTGTGTCGAATAAATCACAAAGATACTTACGAGTTGTTAAGGGGACAATCTATTGTGGCTAGTGTGCGTAAACCGGTGTTTGATTTTTAAATACTCAACCACCGTATCTAGGATGATTTCGTGTCGTTGCTCGATTTGTTGAGAACTTCTTCCTTTCAGGTTCCTACAATCGTGCCTAAATTTGTTAAAAATCTTCACCCACATGTTCTACCCCGAAGTGCTATCTATAACTCTAACTCAAGTTGCGGCATACCATGCTTGGGTGATTGCTAAATCTTCCTCAGAGTCAAACGATGCCATTTGTTATATGTGGAAGTAGGTTCTTTACTAAGCTATTTATAGATGACTCTTCTAGGGTTTAGGGTTCATAAGTTAAGAGTCTTAAGGATATATATATATAAAACACGCGGGTTTGGAGCAATAAGGTTCAAGTATTAGATCTCCTTATATAGAGAAATACCTCAACGGTTAGTTTTTTTTGAAATCACAAATGCCGACATAGAAGTTAATATAGATATGAATGCCGACATCTGTTACCAGTATTGATTACTATTTAATATCTATGCCGGTACTCAATTTTTTTATACAGAGATTTGGCCCAATTTGCAGTACATGTCGGCATTGTACCAACATAAACATACAATGCCGGCAGCTGCTACCGGCATAGATTATTCTTACGCGCCTACACCGGCATAGTGGAATTTCAAAAAATAACAACTAGTTTTTTGAAAAATATGATCGTTGGAGCTTCATTCTATATAATACCCCCCATTCCCTCTGAAAATTTTACTGAAAGCACTCACTAAATAAAAAAAATCCTTCTCTCAAGAACGCAAGCGTCAAAAAATAGATCAAGGAAGCACGGTTCAAGCCTTACAACCGATGGGAGATTCATCAACAAGCTCTATTTGCAAACCACCAACAAGCTCTACCTGCGAAGTAAGTAGATTCAACATTGGTAATAATAGATGGATAATGTAGTTGCAGGAAATACTACACTACACCCCTCATAAGAATCCATACAACTAAGCCATTGAAGATGAACAACTATGAATTTTATTGATTAATTCCTTGAATGTTTACAAGATAAAATGGAAAAGAGCTAAAGAAATTACAATCACTACAAACTTTCTCTCTAAAGACTTTCCTAAAACTCGGAAAAGATATCCCCTCAACAAATTCTGCTCGACTCCTTATATAGGGTATTACACAATGGATGACAAATAAGTCATCCCTTTATTTTCTGGAATGACTTGCGAAATATCGCAGCGCGTTCAAATATATAATCTCGCAAGTTTCCTAAATCTCGGTAAGTCTTCACATCTTTCTCGTGTTTTGGCTGCCGTCATTCATTGCGTCATTTATATTACTCATTTGCGACACTTTCGCAATATCGTCGTTTATTAATCTCGCGAGGCATTGTTGTTGCAATATTCCGATCCTACATCTTGCCTCTTCTCATGTATTCTCTGCGAAGAAGAGAATGTCATGAGAATTAGTTATTTTTGAAATGCCTCAACAGTTCGTCTTTATCTGTTATGATCCCGTACATTTACACAGAATTTATTACACATGTTTCTTCTTCCGCTCTTTTCTTGACACGTCTCTTTCAACCGTTTTTTCTTGACCATTCACGTCTCTTCTCGCATTAAATGCATTTATCTTCTCGAGAATTTTTCTCTATATATAGTTTTCTCACCTTCCTCTTTTTTTTTTTACTTTCTCTCTGCAAATCTTCTTCAATTCTTCTCCTCCGCAATTCACGTTCCTGCTACTGTAAATATTTCTTTTCTTCTTTCTTTTGATCTTTAACTTTCTAATAATTCCCATACTCTGAGAATGGCTCCACCTGGTCGTAGATACGAAACCCTTTTGGGTGAGACTCAAAAGAATTTACAAGAGAAGGGTTTCACCTTGTCTATTATTCCCAATCAAGAATCTTCATCTATTCTTTCTGCAAAGTTGTTTACTGGTCATCATTGTGATGATCAGAAAATCATAATCTCGCTAGGTCAACTCCTCGCAGGTCTTCCCATTCCTCTCTACAATCCCGAACTGCCCTTGTTCTATGAAATTCTTGCTCATGAGAAATTCTCGCGAGCTATTTATCAATTAAGTGGAGATTGCATCCGTCTAATGCTTGAATTCGCCAATCGTGGCGCTGGTAAGGGATCTTTATATCCTGATAATGTCAGAGATCCTAAATTCGCAAACTTAGAGATAGTCTCTGAAAAGTATTCAGTAGAAAACTTTTTTGAAAATTATGAAGTGATAAATATGAAGAATGATAAATCTCGCTGGGGTGCTCGATTGAAAAGAAAAGAGAACGTTCCCGACGATAAGATACTTATGTTAGATATTGATTGGCACTCTGGCAAGAACAATGTTCCTCGCTACTCTAAAGACGACAAGTGGTGTGTCTTTCCGCTATTTTTGAACGGACCTTACATTTCAGGTTCCAATATACTCCCTGCGAATCTCGCAAATTATCATCCTTGGGTATTTAATTGGCCCGAGAAAGCAAAAGAGGTATATTTTCTAACTTTCATTCGCTTTGCGATGTTTCCTTCCTTTTATATCTACTAAACTTGCTAAATTTTAGGATCACTAAATTGAGAAAGAGTTATGAACGAAATCCAAAGCCAAGTACTTTGGCGATACTTCGCTCAATCACGGATGAAGTAAGAAATATTTTCTCTTGTTATCCACAATATTGTTGCCTCTGTTTCTTATCTTCATTCATTTATGTAGGATGGTGTTGAAGTTTCTTGGCGGAAGAAGCTTCAAAAGCTGCGAGGGTTAAAAGAAAGGGTAAAGACCCTCTTCGCAAGAAAAAAACCTGTTGCACCGCCTTCTAAAAAACAAAAGACCCATTCTTCTTCTCGCTCAAGTCCTCAATCTAGTGAGATTTCCGATGAAGAAGACGATGATGTAGACATTTTTACTGCGAAGGAGGATCATCCAACTGAATCTCCTATGACGTTATTGTCTAATATATTTTCAGACTCCATGCAGGGGCTTGGAGATGACCGCCTCTCTGGTATATGCGAAGCTCTCGCAAGTATATGTGATGCTTCTTTACTGGAGGGTAATGAGTCTCTTCAGGGGATCTCCAGATCATTGACTCCCAGCTTCTTGAATGCACTCAGTGCCTTGGTATGTTTATATTTCTTTATTCCTTCATAATTTTTATTTTAAATCATATATTAATAGTTCCTGTATCTTTCTTTATAGTCTGGAAGAGCTTCCTTTTCTGTTGCCTCAGATATTGAGAAGAGGCGCAACAACTTTGAAAACAAAAATCTTCAGCTTCACAAAAATACCGAAGAACTAGAAATTAAAGTTGCGACATTTCGCAAGAAGAATGAAAATGAGACTGCCGCTCTTCGCGAAAGAATTCAACAATTGGAAGCTGAATCTTCTACCCAGAAGAATAAAATATCTACCCTTCAAAGTGCTAATCAGCAACTTTATGGTATAAAACTCTTTGCTTTTCTTCATTTTTACTTTGTCATTTATTTTTCTTTGCCTGACTTATCATTTTCGCAGACATTTATAATCTTTTCGACGAAGCCATCCTTCTCCATTTATTTCCTGAGCCTATGGATGATGATGCCCTTCTCGCTCATCTCAACGAATCTTTAAGTAGTTCGTCAAACAAAATTAACTCTCTTTCATTAAATGAACTTCAAACCAAATTTCATCTCTTAGAAATTGAGCATAGATCTAGTTTAGGTTTAGCCAACCGATTTAAACGTCTATATCTTATTTCCCACGAGAAAAATAATATTCTAAGGAAGAAAATTAGTAGCCTTATAGATGACAAGGACTCCATTTCTAATCAAGGTGCACAGGCATTAGCGAAATTCCAAAAAACTCTTCTTGAAGTCCAAATTGAACGAGATGAATCTCTTCGCCAAAATGCCATACTTAATGAGCGAGAAAATCAAATTCGTTCACTTCTTGTCATAAATAGTGATGATGAATTCGCTTGGGCCGCGAAAGTTCTAGATAATGCCGTAAATAACTTAGGTGTTAACGTCAGCCTTCATGCTTGCATTCATTTTGGTTAAAGATACGATTTCTGGCAGAGAAGGTTGTTGACTGTTCTTCATTCCTTTACCACTTCTTTTTTGTGAAACTGCTATTAAGTTACTGACTCATTGTCATTTGTTCGCAGAATATGAGAAGAGGTTTCAAACTAGAATTAAGGAACTTGAATCTGAGAAAGCACAACTTGCAAAAGACTTCTCTCTTCGCAATGAAAAATATTCAAAGCTGAAGAAGCAACTACAAACTACTGTAGTGAATTTCAATAATGATGCTGTCCGTTTTCGCAATCAAACTATTAAGACAGTTTGCGATGACCATAGTATTCCTATTTCTTCATATCCTTGTCTTCTTGATGAGGTTCCTGAAAATATGCCTTCCTTGGATGTCTCTGATAGTGATGCTAGCGAAGAAGAGGAGTCTGACAAAGAGTCTGACGAAAAAGAAGAATGAACTGAGAGATAGCTCCATTTTCCTTTTTCTCTTCTTGTGATATTTGTACATTTATCCTTCTAGCCTTCCATTTTTGCAATCACTTACTGTAAATCTATCATATGAAAATAAATAACAAGTTTTTACTCTAATCATTCCCATACTTACCTATGTTTTCACATGAGAGATTATATCGATAATCTTTAAGTAATAATACTTCTCAGTTTCGCAACTGTTGTTGCTAACTCTTCACAAATAAATGAAGAAATATAGCCATTTTCGCAAGCTTATTCGCTTACTCAATTTCTTGTGTGGTCTTATCTTCATTTATGTTGAAATTCATTATTGTGACAAGATCGCAGGACGTCTTTACATTTTCATGTAATGACCCATTGATCTTGCCTTATCATTGCTATTGTGTGGTCTTATTTTGCCTTCCTAGTTAACGGTCTTATTTTTCCACCCCTCATTGCGACAAAATCGCAGGACGTCTTTACACTTTCATGTAACGACCGATCTTGTCTTATCATTTCTTTAGTATTTTTGCCTCTGCAAGATATTTTTCTTGCTACAATATGACAGTCCTAAATATTCTTGCGAACGTAAAGCCCCATGACATTGCCGTCTTTGCGATGAAATCGCAGGATGTCTTTACATTTTCATGTAAAGACTCATTGATCTCGTCTTAACCTCGCGTTAGTATTATTACCTCTTCAGGATCATCGCACAAATATGACAAGCCTAAATTTTCTTGCGAAAATAGAGCCTCATGACATTTGCGTCTTAAGACACTTATCGGCTCCTAATGGAGGGTGCCGCCCTTATCATCTCCCTGGTTGCCCCTTCAAGGAGGCGTACATCGGCCATACAAGACTAGCTCCTCCCATCCGGTCTTAACAACAACCTGATGTTTTCGCAGCCTCTTATCCCTTATACCTATAGGGCTTATGGTTACGAGACTGCACCCTAAGTGGAGTTTTCTTCGGGCCGAAAAGATGTGCCAAGACTTGCCAAGAATGGCCGAGACACTTCAAATGCCCCAGGCACTCTTGGCTCAACCGTATACCTCGGCGCCTTGGTCATACACTCGACTCCTTGAAGAGACCCTCGGTCGTCCAACCAGGGTATAACCTTATATAGTTGGAAATCCAAGGTACCTCTCCCGGATGGGCTTTATTGACCCCAAATTTTCATGACTCAGGTTCCAGAGGCGGTGTAACCTTTTCCCTGAGCCATGTCAAGAGATACCCCCTTATATGACGCACTTTAGGTCTTACATTTGCCTCTTGCGAAATATCATTCGCGAACTAGGGTGTACGCCATAAAGGTTCGTCCCATTCACTCATACTTTCATTTCTGTCAATTCTTTCAATCATTTATTGATTTTTGATTATTTCTTCTCATTATCTTTGCGAAATTATCGCATAATCTTGCTTCGTTTTCTGTGATCTCGCTCTAATTATTTAATCAGATTTTCATATATTCTATCTCGCGAGAATTTCGCGTACTCCTTCTTCAATCGTCATATTCTTTGTATTTTCGACATGTATTTTTCCTTCAATATTTTTTTTTTTTTTTTTTTTTTTACAAATCTAAAGTCAATTATTCATTTCTTACATTTCTTACTTCGTTGCTCTTCTGCTTCTTCATTTAAATTTCCTGATATTTCCTTCCCTTTTGCGAAACCATCGCAATTTCCAACTGTCTTCAGACATGGGTTTCGCAATGTATCTTCAGCTCTCACTTTTATTGCGTATCTGTCCCTTCTTTGTGCTTCTTTAATGTTCTGTTTCCAGTTATTCTTTTGAGCAGCCCTTTCCTCGCAATATTCCACATCAACTTCATAGCACTTTTGTCCCTCATCCCAATCTCCTTTTATAACTCCAACACCACTGGGATGAGGAAATTTGATGCACTGGTGGTAAGTCGATGCTACACCCAAGATCTCATGTAACCAAGGTCGCCCAATTAATGCATTATAGGGGGATTCCACATCGACTATGCAAAACAAGATTTCAGTTGATAATCCTTTCAGTGGTATTCGCATACGAGTTTCTCCTTTAGGTTTATTGGCAGTACTATTAAAACCATAAATCTTATAGGTTGAAGGTATCAAATCTTCGTCTTTCCCTCCCATAGTCTTGTAAGTGTGGTAAAAAAGGATGTTTACAGAGCTTCCAGTATCAATTAAGATTCTATTTATTGCCCATGAATTTTATGTCCCATCATCTTCATCATCAACATGTTTTGGGTTAATCTCCAATCTTACCACTAATGGATTGTCATGCATCTCGCCACCCTCACGTACCTCTTTTGCGGTAAAAGAAATAATCTGCGTTTGTCATTTTTTTAGTGGTGATGTCTTCGCGATGTTCATTACTTCTCTATTGTCAGCATCTCTTGCGAAAACCCTACTGAGAACACTATCATGAAAATCTTCAATTGTCCTCGCATTTAATGTACGATAGAGTTGCGGAACAAGTTTTTGGCCTTCGCTCCAACTTCTACTACAAACGTTTCTTTCCCTTTTGTTGTATTTACTCGTGAATTTCCTGGAGGTGTTGGTAATGTTGAGTCTTCTCTTCACATTTTAAGAAATGATTTAGTTTCCTTGGTCTATCATTCTCGAGGATGATTCTTTTATATTCCCGCAATCATTCGTTTGGTGTCCATGAAAATGGTGGTAGGAACAGAACTGTGACTTCGTCACCGAGGTGGTTCATTCCCATGTTCCATGGTGCAGTATGTTTTCCATCAGGATTATAGCTTCCCATATTTTCTCCACGCTAGCGTTTAGTGGAGGCATCTTGATTTCTTCCCATACTACCCTATGACCTCGCTGCCCTCTATGATAATTATGCCTCTGACCTCCATAGGTTTCTTGCGGATGATCAAGCCTTTGAATTTTATTATTTCCGCCACGGTTGTAGAAATTTATTTCTCTTTCAAATTCTTCCTGATCGCGACTTCCCATGGCTACCAACTTTTGCTGACCATCATCCGGTATCATCATTCCTTGTTGACCTTGCGAGGTACTCGCCACAATGTTTATCAATTTGGGTAACAAACTTGCATTCGCAGCTCCTGAACTTGTATTCGCGACAGGGTATGATTCCATTTCATTTTGCTTTTCCTCTAAAGAAATATACTCCTCCTGAAGCTCTCGCAGCTCAGTCATTGTGATTGTATTCTTGACTCTAAAAATTTGAATATATAACAGATTTGTCGCGAACATAACATTAATGAATGATAAGATGATATATCTCTCCTCCACACGACCAGCCATTTTGCTGCACATTGTCTTCCATCTCACAGTTAGATGCTTCAAACTTTCACCAACCCTTTGTTTTAACCTAAATACATCTTCAATACCAGGTCGCAAGGAATTATTACTTATATATGCCCCTAAAAATATAGCCTGCAAGTGATTGAAAGATGTTATTGTATTCTTTGGTAGTCCTTCAAACCATTTCAAAGCTTCTCCTGTCAAACTTGATGCAAAATATTTGCATAATATAGCATCATGATTCTCCCATTGTAACATACATCTCATATAAGCTTTGAGATGCTGTATCGCACAAGTTGTTCCACCGAAATTTCTGGTTAATGTTGGTAAGTTTCACTTTGGTGGTATTCCTCCTAATTGTATCTCTTGTGTGAACGGAGTTTTCGCAGCTTCTTCTATGGCTTCATCCAACTGTCTCTTTCCTCCTCCCCTTTTACCGTTCATCATTCCTCTCATTTCTCGCCAATTCTCTCAAAATTTGTTCATTTACATCGAATTTGAATCTATTGGTATTTTTAGTCCCGCTTCTCTTCTCCTGCGTTCATGTCTACTTTGACTTTCTTGTTCATCATTCTCTTCTCGTCTTTCTCTGCGATCTTCTCCTTCATTTCTTTCACGAATTCGCACACCGTTATATCTATCAATTTCTCTTCTTTGTTGCCTATCGGTTTTCCTTTGTACTCTTTCATATTCTTCATTGATATTACCATTGTTGCGATTTTGTTCTCGCCTTCTTCTCGATTATCATGATTATTCTCCGAAGTTGCCTCTTCTAACTCCCCGCTCTTCCATTTCGCTCTCAATCTTTCTCTCTCGCAGCTAGACGTGCTTATTCAAAGATAATGTCTTTCAATTTCATCTTCAACTGCTTTTTGCTTCCTCCGTGCCTCTCTCCCATGCAATATCCTTCTTCCTGATTTTCTTCATCAACTGGATTATTCTGCCTCCGACGTTGCCTATTTTCTTGATTTCCATCATTCTGCCCATTTTGAAGAGTCTCGGGACATGTGATATAACGATCTTCCATTATTTCTCTTCTCTCGCAATGTTCTATGCCTGGATTTTGCGCTTCTTCTTGGTTTTCTTCATCAACATTTTTTATAGGTAAATTTCTCCTTCTTTCCTCTCTAACTGATCTTGAGCTTGACCTTGTAGTGCTTCTCGACCTTCTGTTTTGTAATATCATGTTTTCCATCCTCAACTCATGATTCTGTCTTGTCAAATTTGCACGTTCCTCTGCCTATAATCGTCTTTCTTCATGTGTTGTTTGTCTCAACGCCTCAAATGCTGCGATTTCTTCATTTCCATGAATTATTTCTCCAATCCCTTCCCGGTCTCTCTCCTCTTGTCCATTGTTTACCAATTGTTGTTCTTCTCCCCTTTCGTCCACAGAGTCTGATCTCCAAGTATGCACGCTTACTCTATCATAATCCACAGTTCTATCCGCTACTGGTTGAATTGGTGATTGAATTTGATTTTCTTCATTATTCCTTATGTTCCTTGTTGAGGATTCTCCCATTTCATTTCTCCCTTCTCCAGCAAGTCTCATACTCCTTCTAACAGTTGTTGGTTGTTCGGATGCATTTCTTCTTCTAGGCATTTCTTAATTTTGGTAAACTGTTGAAAATTATATGAAATTCCTTCCCTGCTACTCCAAATTCTTTCAAATCACGATGTCAATCCTTACTCTGTCCCTGTTTCTAGCGCCAATATGTAGTTGCAGGAAATCCTACACTACACCCCTCATAAGAATCCATACAACTAAGCCATTGAAGATGAACAACTATGAATTTTTTTGATTAATTCCTTGGATGTTTACAAGATAAAATGGAAAAGAGCTAAAGAAATTACAATCACTACAAACTTTCTCTCTCTTAAAGACTTGCCTAACACTCGGAAAAATATCTCCCCTCAACAGTCCTGCTCGACTCCTTATATAGGGTATTACACAATGGATGACAGCTAAGCTGTCCTTTATTTTCGGGAATGACTTGCGAAATATCGCAGGTGTACAAATATATAATCTCGCAAGTTTCCTAAATCTCGGTAAGTCTTCACATCTTTCTCGTGTTTTGGTTGCCGTCATTCATTGCGTCATTTATATTACTCATTTGCGACACTTTCGCAATATCGTCGTTAATTAATCTCGCGAGACATTGTTGTTGCGATATTCTGATCCTAAAGATAGTTAAAATCTTCTCTACTATGACATATCACTAATATAATCTTCTCTTACAGAGTCATCACTGCAGCTGTCAAATTTGCAAGTCACCTTCTCATCTAGCCATGGACTGTCCTTTTATTAATTCGAAGTGTAGAAAATGTGATTGGACACGCTGGTTTTAGATTGCAAAAACTGGTGATGCTGAAAATGGAAGAATCTTTCTAAGGTGTTTGAATCACCCAAATGCGACGAGTTTCAATGGTTAGACAAAGTTGTTGAACTATCGGAATCAAGAGAAAACACAAAGGCCAATGCAAGCCTATTGATGGGTGTTATATGAAGGGAAGAAATATGTTGAAAGAGAAGATGAACCAATGAGGATGGTCCTTGACATCGAGCTTCCAGACGATGTCTTCGAAGATATTCGCGAAAGGCTCAAAGGAAAAGTAATTGTTGAAAAGGGATGGTATTAAATTAGGAGATCATCTTAAACCAAAATTACTCCATTCGCATGTTTTTTAGTATGTTTTAATTTAATGTTTGATGTGTTATTTTTCCTTTTTTAGTATGTTTTAATTTAAAGTTTCAAATCTAATGTAATAGATTATCTAGGAATGAAATAAAAAGAGCATTTGTAACTTATCTATTATCAATTCTGACATTGTATTTTTATCCAAACCAATGCCGGAATTTTGAAAACCTAAATTTCAGAAGGGTGTACAGAATGCCGGCATGGAAAAATATCTTATCTACCATGCCGATTTTCTGGAAAATTATCCAAATTTTAAAGAAATGTTCAGATTTCCGGCATGGAATCAATAAATATTTCCATGCCGGCAGTGCCAAAATTCTATACAGGAACTTGGACCCTTTCATCCCCATGTACTGGCATAGGTTTAGAAAAAACTTTAATGCCGGAACTAGTTTCGACATTGAATTATAATTAATCATCCACGCCGAAAACTGTGCCGTCATTGGCATAACTAAAGATTTCATTACCGGCGCTTTTGGTGTAAATATAACTTACAAACAAAACTTTTTTCTAGAAATCTAAACATGTTCAACATAAACTAAACAATTGAATTTTGCTTAAATGTTCTTAATCCTGCTATCATAAACCAAAAGTAAACCAAACAACTAAAGAGTTCATCATGAGTTCGAAACAAAAACAAGTTCCAAATTGTTCAAAACGTAAGAACCACCATCCAAATGAAGAAACACAAATACAAATCTTATATCACTCGGTCTTTTGCTTATTGGCCACGACCACCTTCCTCGTTTCCCCGAACAAAGCTTTTTCATTAGAGTCTTCCATTTTATCAAGCTTTTCCTCAACTTCCTTCATTTCTTCACGGGATATCACCTCTCCTTTCTCGTTCTTGCAACTAAACATCCTCCTCAACTTTCCAAGCCGACGCCGCTAGTTTCATACATCCTACACATAATTAGTATATATATATATACTAATATAAGATTATGTGTACATTAAACGACTAAGAAATTAACAATACTTACTAGCAATCCAACGGTCTTCTCAAGTCCGGCCATTGTAGGTGGAGCCTCTGTAGGGAATTGAAACGGGGGTGTTTCGGGTGGAACTTTGATATCATCCTGGCTCACGACAAAAGGATGTGACCTTTCCGTAATAAAACATGTAGTCGGGGTGGGCTTCTGTTAGAGCATAGCTCGGTTGAACTCACCAAGCGTTGGTATGTCAAGTTTGGTTGTCATATTTTAGTAAACCAAAACTCATTTAAAGAGTCACTTGATTATGTACTAGAGTCAACTTCGTATAGGTTAGCTTGAAAGTATTAGGATATGAGACATTACAAGTATTGTGAAGACTTGAAGAAGTGAATAAGTAAGGAGCTACAACGACAATATCATCCTTCCACTTGAGGTTAGTGATATTTGACTTGAACTGTTTCATTCCCTAACGTATCTTTCAAGTCGTGCATATTCAAAACATAATCAAGCATGAATGATTACACTCTAGTTAGACGTAGTATTAAGGAATACAATACGAAGTATAACGCTTATCTTTTGAACTTCGTATATAAGACATCGGCATAATCGTTTGAATGCTATTGTGATTATGTATGGGTATGAGGTCAAGATTTCATCATAGGAAACAATGTTTTACATTAGTTTAAAGGAAGTAAATTCATGAACTTGTTTCGTGAATCGAAAGGGAAATCGATAGGCTTATTGGTATTGTGATTCATTGCATATCTTTTGAACTACCAATATGTGTGATTAGTATAACCGCTCATGACTTGTTTATGTTCTTGGTAAAACTATTCACAAGGCATGACTTTTGTATTGGTATGACTTTTATTAGTGAAATTGAGCTTAAGTAATCACCTGAGATGGTATGATCGATTTAGTGTTATTGGTATGACCAACTCTAGGCAAAGGGGAACCGATCCTATGAAGAGGTGCAACCGATCATAAAAGGGGAATCGATCCTTATAAGAGGAGCAACACGTTTTTAGTAGATGGGGGAACCGATCCTATGAACATGTGCAACAAGTTTTTAGTGAAAGGGGAACCGATCCTATGGACATATGTAGAAAATACAAGTAGTTACTATAAGTATGTGGGGAACCGATCATAGTACCTAGTCAACCGAATTTTTGGAAAGCTAGTGTGACTATGCACAATACTCACATGGAGGTAGAACCGTGAAACCCATGATTTGTGATTGAGTATTCTTAATCAATCACATAGTTCTTGAAAGTCGATGAACCAATTCTAAACTCGTTTGGAAGTGTGGAAAATCGGTTTCAAGATTGTAAGTATGAAAGAGGACTTACAAAGTAAAGGTGTCGACATACTTTGAACATGTGCAGTAACGCTTATCTTTTATTGTTCAAAGATATTCCTTAATAGCTAAAGGAAAATCCCGGATCGAAAAATAAATTGAGAATATTTTAATTACAAAGGTTTTTAATTTTATTTTTGGAAAAATGAAAAATTATTTATGTGCATTTATTAATTGGAGATTTTCTAAGAGATTTTCGGTCAGTGTTCGGACAAAGCATTTCCAGGAATTATGGAAACCAAATCTGGAATATATTGCATATCTTGAGAATATTTTCAGTTTTGTAAATTCCTTGGTGTCCAAACTTCCTTGGTCTATAAATATCAAAGTTTGCATTTCTAGCAAACTAATCCTCGAGCCAACAAAACTACCTAGTTGTGTTTTATTCTTTGGTGGAGCCACTATTTGGAAATGAAAGTAACCTAATTAGGAGAAATCTCTTACGGCCGCTAGGTTTAGAGACTTCTTTGGGATTGAGAAGCTCTATTAGTACCATTGGTGGGAAACTAGATAATTACGGTTTATTATTAGTTTTCGATTGATTTGATTGACTAACGGTTGTTGAAATTGATTGCACCTAGTTTGTTTATGCTTGAGAATATTCTCTTCTGATATAAGATTCACTCAAACTAGATCGAAGTTTCGACGGGGATCTTTAGATTGTTTTTAGATCTAAAGACGTCTTGTGATACTTCATTGTTAACAGACTCCGTTTTATGAGTGATTGATCACAAGAGATTCAAGTTGATTGTGTGCAGGTGTTTATTGAAGATCTAAGAAGATTTGAAGACAAAGAAGACTTTGAAGTTTTTTGATTTGAGTTCATAATCTTTGGTGTGCACAATACTTGTTTCGGTTAAACAGGATCCAACTATAATCAGTTTATCCTTGTGGTAGATTGGATTGATTAGTTGAGTAGATCGGCATCAATATGTTTCTTTGTGATTCAAATTATTGATTGTAAAATCTAGACGATTACTTCGGTAATTGTTAGTAGATAGATCTAAGGACCTGACAAATGAGTTTATTGAGATAAACGGAAGAGCCTTTTGTCGAACTCACATCACTTGGTTGAAAAGAGTTGATACCAAACAGATTTGTTGTTCCTTTACTGTTTGAAATACGAACCAAAGGAATTGTTCCAAGTACGTGACTTATTACAAGTTGGAGGCGTGGGAATACGAGACGGAACTAGGTGAACTATAGGTTTAGTTGCTTGGTCTCAACTATACAAGTTGGTTTGATTTTGTATAGCGGCTTAATCCTGAGAGTATTCAATTCTGGACAAGGTCCCGGGGTTTTTCTGCATTTGCTTTTCCTCGTTAACAAAATCTTGCTATGTCTTTACTTTTCTATGTCCGTAATTATAATTGTTTTTATTATAATTAGAAGTAAAATACCCAAACGTTAATTCATATTTACTTGATAGTAATCATATTGTGTTTGGTTAAGTCTGAACCTCTTATTAAGTAAACATACTTCGTTGTTGTATTGTCTCGATCTCGTATCCATAGATGATCACACGAAGTGTGAATCGATTAGTTGTATTGTCTCGACTCAGTCCATAGACAATCACTTTCGGAGAAAGGACTTATAGGTGGAAAAGTTTTAGATTGAGGTATATTTGGGTACCCTGCGTCTTTTCACTTCATCACCGTTTTCACAATCTCCCGATTACTAATATCTACCAAACGACGGGTTCCATATCCCTCCAATATGTTGGTTCTGGAATTGGCGTATACTTTACCCTCAACTTTAAGGAAGTTGAAATGCTCATAGAATGTTCAACTGCGTACCTTTCAAGAGAGGCTGTCTCGGAATAAGGTAATTTCTTATGTCCAAGTTACCTCATGACACGTCGGGGATCAGCCATAACGTATCCTTTTGGGTGGAACAACGGTCCATTGTAGAATGCAATGTTAGGATACCTCAAAATTTGGCGGTTATCTCTAGCTTCCTTGTAAGGGTCGAACACAACCTCTTTGGTAGTCATCGTGTCTCAGAGCCAATCTCATATATGTCACGACGATTGTTAATGGATTCGGAGTATTGTTGATCACGTATCTCCGAGCTCGAGGCTCCTCGGGATCGGAAATGTTTTTTTATCGTCAAGGATTTGTAGTTCGTGAACAATGTTGGGAAGTGTTCATAAGCCCACACATATGCCAATGTGAATGGATACATATAAGAAACAATGAATTTTTTTTTCTAATAATAAGGGTACATATGAACAATATACATAAGAACATAAGTTCAAAAACAAAATTACCTGGAGCAGAGTGAAATTCCCGACAAATTGGTTGGTAACAGCCTTAGAGGCCCTTCTCATCTCCGCCATCAAATGTGCCATTACCACGGTGCCCCAAGAATATCTACAGACCTCTTCCAACGGATCCAAGTATTTCATGTGGTTTGCACTCACCCTGTTCCCACTAGTGTCAAGGAATACCTTAGTGCCCAAGATGAATATTTACAGGTATGCAGCGGCTGTATAACGAATTTGTGCTGGGACCCATCCATCATCCTTTTTTCTCTCCTTCGTATTTTCAAAGCGCTCCTTAAGAAGCTTCAGCTTGATGGTCTTTGTCCTACTTTTCTTAGATACATAGAAGTTTTCCAAAGAAGTTTTTCCAAAAAGAAAAACGACCTTTTCCTTTTTTTTTTTTTTTATTGAATAAGTAATAAGAATGGTAGTCCCAGCCAAACAACTTGTTAGTCAGAGCGTGTAACTTCGACCATTCTATTTCCGGAGACTCATCTCCTTCTGTAACTGATTTTCCGGTAACCCATAAGCCTAGAATGTTCTGAGCATCATCAGGGATCAAGGTCATCTCCCCAAACGGAAATTGCATGGTATTAGTTTCACCATGATACCTCTCGACGAAGCAATTGACTGTTGACAGATGAGATAATATGGGATGTTTTGATTTTAAGTTTTAGATTTTTATTTTGAAGGAAGGGTAGTATAGTCTTTGCATAATGTTTTAAATTAACCAAAGGGTATTTTAGTATTTTTATCTCCAAAAATCACCCTTAGCATACACTATTGGTTGGGGAAAGTAATTTATATCCCCCAATCGCGCGTTCTTTTTTTAAGGGTATAATTAGAAAACAAACTTTAATATAACATATCTAAAAATTCGTGCCTTGAAATCTTACAAATTTTATCTCGTTGGAAAGGTTATAAAAAAAATATACACAATGAGTACAAGTAACACTATCAAATTTAGAGTTTTTACAAAAAATTCGGAGGTATTTATCAATCTAGGCACAATTTTTGAAAATTAACTGTATATCCATTATGCAAACCACCACAAAGGATGCATTATGTAGTCATATTTTGGTTTATGCATCAACTAATTTTTTGTTGCAACTAATAAAACTATATACTCCCTCCATTTCAAGAAAAGTGATACTTTCACTTTAGGCACAATTCTCGAAAATTGATTGCATAACCACTATGAAAACCACCACAAAGAATGCATAACACATCATGCAACCATATTTTGGTTTATGGATAGACTAATTTTCCGTTTCGGGAAAAGTGATACTTTCACATTCCATTTCAGGAAAAGTGATACTTTCGCACCGTTTCAGAAAACTCACAGGAAAAGTGATACTTTCTCCCCCTCACAGGAAAAGTGATACTTTCGCACTGTTTCAGAAAACTCACAGGAAAAGTGATACTTTCACTCCGTTTCAGGAAAAGTGATACTTTCGCCCCGTTTCAAAAAAAAAATAATCACTTTTTCTGAAACGGGGCGAAAGTATCACTTTTTCTGAAACGGAGCGAAAGTATCACTTTTTCTGAAATGGAGCGAAAGTATCACTTTTTCTGAAAAGGCGAAAGTATCACTTTTTCTGAAAAGGCGAAAGTATCACTTTTTTCTGAAACAGGGTGAAAGTAGTCGCAAACAAACCCCATCTTCAGATTCTTCTTCGGTCGTCCCTCCCACCGTGGCAACAGTTGTAGTAGTTAAATCCTAATAATAAAATAAAAAAACTAAAATCAAAATCATAAACTAAAATTAAAATCAAAATCAAATCCATTTTCATCTCCATCTCCACTTCAACTGATTCTTATTCTCTTCTTCTCCTCTAAGACGAACCATCTTCGAGTGAGATAGAAGCAGATGAAATGGCACGAATCAAGTAATTTTCTAGCAACGCAGTCCCCTAAATTAGATTTAGCAACATGCAATCACTCAAAATTTGATTTTTTTTGAAATCAAAGTGTTCTGGGTTTATTAGAATCGGTTTACGTCAATGTACTTATGAACCGATTTCATTTAGAAACAGATTTTGTTCATGCCCCACAAAGACCGATTGTACTGAATGTGTAATATGGTTGGAAAATATTGAACCAGAATCGGTCTACGTTAATGTCTACATAGCCCGATTCTGGTATGGAAGAGAATCTTTTTTTCTGTATATTTTTTTTGTTAGAATCGGATTACATGTATGTCCACATAACCCGATTGTACAACCTTTGATTTCTTAAATGCTATGCCCACAATCGGATTATTGAAGGGTCCACATAAACCGATTGTTATTGATGTTCCCCAAAATCGGTAGATATGGTACACCACATAAATCCGATTCTAGGTTGATGTGATGAACATCAACCACAATCGATTTATGCTAATGCACACATCAACCGATTCATTAACTATGTTTGAATTTTTGCACAAATCTCGAAATTTTTATCTTTATATATAGAGCATGAAATTACGAATTGAACGCAAAGAGAATGAGGTCATTCCGATATCGAACGAGGAAGTTATGAGCAAAATAGTCAAAGAAATTGCCAGATTTACAATCGGTTTATGTGGGCATTAACATAAACCGATTTTCCCATTAGGTTAATTCCTAACCAAGAATTTAAATGGCATTAGCCCAGTTGGCCAGGGGTTAGGCTCCCAACCTATAGGTTGCGGGTTCAATTCCCGTGCTGATCGTGCCAAAAAAAAAAAGAAGAACTTAAATGGTTTAAATACGATTATTGACCAACATTTTTCAGGTGAATATCTAACTTTCTGTAATCAATATTCATTCTAGCGAAAACAAATCACAGAAAAACTTTTGAATTTTACAATCAGTTTATGTTCTAAGCCTCATAAACCTTTCTAAGAATCTGTTTATGTGAGCATGAACATCCACCGATTCTGGTAAAGTTCTATTTTAAAATAAAAAAAATAAAAAAAATCATGCTTCAATGAAGAATCAAGATTAGTTAACTTTAATTTAATTTGATTAAACATCAATTAATCATCCCGATTAACACTAATTAATTAGGGATAAATTACATATTATGCAAAATAGCTGGATAAGGGGTTACTCTTTTTACCTTTTAATGACCTTTTTTTGTCCCGTAGTCATAGGCCCAAATAATGTTCTTAGGCCCCAAACTAGCCAAGTTAATTTGATGATGGACTTTTTGGCGGTTCATTTCATTTGATATATCAACCTTAAAAATTTAAGCAACAAATATTTCCTAGGGAAAAAAGGAACTAACATTATTCCATTTCTTAATTTCATTTGTACTTGCAACTTATAAGTCCGAAAACGAATCATGGGAACATGAGCAAATACAATAGAAATATGGAGCCACATTTATTGGCCTCTGTTGAGTTTACATGTATCGGTTCTAAGAGACGAACCTCCCCTTCAGAATTTACAGCCGAACTCTCCCCACATTTAGAAGTATTATGCTGCTGTGTAAATCTCAGTCTTTAGCTGTTAAATGATACTCTTCTCTTGTACTTTCAGAAAATTTTGAGCTTCGTGCAATCTGTGCATGCCTTTATCCTGATGACTGGTGGTGAGATTTCAATTTCAAATGATGTTTCTTTCCAGCGATATCTTTTTTAGTCGTCGTATGAACTTCTGCCGCAAAGTTACTACTGAGATTTATCAATAGCAATGTAATCCCTTTCTATGAAAATTGGCAAAAAAAATGGATAAACCCAATTCCCAGATAAAACAAGAGAGCAAAACTTTATAAAATGGACCAGCTCTCTATACTAATTCTGACAGATCCAGAGGTAAAGCCTCAAACCGGAGATCAAAATATGGAACTAGTATATCTAAGAGAAAAAAATCATAATCAAATTTATTCAAGTTCAATCTAACTCACGGATTTTTTAACGCAATGTGCATAAGCGTGGATTTTGTTTGATCCTGTGAAGTTTATCTGTAACTGTAAGACATAGTTTGGCACAATTACCTGTAGTAATCAGGATTTGGCACAATCGTTGTACTACTAAGAAGGCCATAGTTTCCGCTATCCAAAGTCTGTATCATTAAACTGCTGACATGCCAAGCTGATCCAAGTACCTGCACATTTTCCGACATTTATAAAAAGGCTTGATTAGCAAATAATAAACCTTATCCGGCTTAAAAATAAACTACTCACCAGAAGCTAAACACAAATGAATTAGTGACTGGATTATGGCCGCTGTTATAAGCTCCTCCTGCTTCACCAACTTAAGCAGTACCTGAAGTTGCAGAAGCCTTCAGAATGTTCTTCAAGCTCTTAAACGTATCGGCTGCACCATCAAGATACTCTGGATCGAGAATCTTGCGGACTAGGTGATCATCAACACCTACTTTCCGATGAGGAGCATTACAAACTGAGCCCAGATTTGATGATACCTGAGTTCACTCTTGAATTGTACTTAATCACACACTGCTTCAGATTTACCTGGACCGAGATTGTATATGTGGTGTGCAAATGCATTCAGAGATTTCCGTGTTTAGGGAAATCACATCAGAAGCATACTGCGCTGCAATAACATTTGCTCCAATTCCGTTCCCATTCAGTTCATTACCTAAACGTTCAACACAAGAATGAAGATAAGATCACCTTAAATTCGTATCCTAGCTCAAACAGTGTAAATAAGCATCAATTCTAAAAAGAATAAGGAAAACATGTAAGGTTGCATTTATGTTCAGATGAACACTAACTTTGAACACGCATGTTATAAATTTCCGTGAACATCAAATTCTTATACCGCTGTTGGTTGTAATGAACCACTGATCTGTGTTTTTTCTTCATCAATTCTATTCTAATACTTACTATTTATTCACGACGTGAATTTAGGCTGCACAAACGAAATAGATTACAAATCCACTGCAACTAGCCAAAAATACAAAAAGAAAAAGAAAAAAAAACAACTGGAAATATCCTACATGCCTGTAACGACGGTTTTGTTTTAATTTTACATGCCGCCGTCTGTTTATCGTGAGCCCCAAAATGGTTCTCTCTGACAAAATTCAACTAGAATGAATAAACAGATTTGGAAAGAGATTTACTTATGAAATTGAAAAGTAAAATCAACAATTAACATTAGGTCTTCTCAGAATCTTCTCAACTTATTGCAGAAATTGTCGAATGGAATGCCAGGAATGATTCATGAAACTGGCAAAAAACCATAATTTCAAAGTTAAGTTAGCGTTTTACGGTGTAACCCCATTGTAAAAACAAGGACAGAATGACTTGGGAATCTCAGCATACCCCTGTAAAGGAACCCTTGTTTTCACTCCCAGATATGTTCTTTAGGTTTCAGGAAACCATAGCCTATGCTGGTTGATATAACCTTACTACTACGAGCGTACTGACTACTGTGGAAGCATAACCAATTTGACACATGCCTGGTACGACAAAATGATTAATTCTTAATCTTAATCTACTACATATATCAGAGTCCTATTCTTATTGGTTCAGTTCTACATATAGCCTACGCAGCCTACTTCGCATACTGCTTCACTTCTTTAAAATTCATAATCTCCAATTTTCTCAGCAACCCATGAAACTGCATCCTTTCCAGCCAAAGTCTCTGCCTCAGCTGCGCTGTAGCACTTTACACATGTCCTATAAAATCAACAATTCTGCTGTATCCCTGTATCAGAATTCATATTATGTACAGAAAGATGCATCAAAAATTGAGGAACCTGAAAAGTTTAGATCCCGATCAGATACTAGTATTGTCTGGTACTGTTTCCCATAGGTTGTTTTTCCCACAAGGGATGACTTTATTTTTCCCTGACACTAACTATCCTATCTTGCTGATCTTAGTTTTCATTTTATGTATGATGTGAATGAGATATTACGTGCAAAGACAACACTTGCATCTATACTCCCATATGAACCATATAACCATACCTACATGAGACTGCAAGGTTGCTCGGTGCAGGGCATCAAGCAAAAATAAGCAAAAGAATAATTTTCACTGCAGTTCAGTGAAATTTCTTCAATAGCCTAAGTAACATTAAGAACAAATAGATATGTATAAACATCTAAGCTACCGATTAATGAATACCAAATAAATCATAGAGGAACGACTTTTTCAGATTCCCAGGCAAAAAAGTGGGCACATCTAAGCACCCCGACGACACCCTCGGAAAACATAGAATGACAATATCCTAATCTTTAATTGTTAATACCAACCTTAAGTTTCAAAATTCTCTTATCCAGAACAGATGAATAAGGTCCAATCTAGTTACGTAGATCATAAAATTCAGCAGAAGTACATACATGGTAAACTACTTAGATGTTTTCTTCTAAACACGTGCAGCAAATAATGGCCGTCAGCTACTACTTAGAGCTTACCAGGCCATTTTCAGATTTCAAGAAGAATTAATCATAAATGTCTATAAACAACAAAGATTCAAGCATTGTATATGCAGTGTTCTAATTGATTATGTCTGCAACTCTATTTTTAACTTAAGACTGAACTAACACGCCTAGACTGAAATAACAAACCGAATTCAAGAAACTACAAGCTGCTCACGTAACAATTGAGCCATAATACAAAAAGCTTTAATTTGACTGCTTCTTTTATGAGTCACAAGGAAACATAAACAAATAGGTAATTGCTTAATGAGAGGATCTTACTCGAGTTTATAAAAGAAAATCTATGTGATGCTTGGTTTGTAAAATTAATCGCATACAAAAGTTCCAAACACCAGATAAAGAAAAATATAGATCATGCTTGGTTTCTATATTTAGTCGCAAACGGAAATTCCAGACACTAAAAAAGCAAAATCCATTGAATTTACTTTGTTCGAATTTACCCACAATGCCATTACATCAGAACCATGCGCCTGAACTCAGTTTAGTTCTTGGATAAACAACTGCTACATACACCAAATCATATCTCGCAATGAACCATTCACGCTTCCATTTCATCAGTGCAACAACATAAAAACAAAATTGACACCATCCCTTTCTACGCCTTATCTTCCTCTCACTCTTATCTACTCCATTACTTTAGTTCCAACTCTGCATCAGTCATTATTATCTGCTTCTTCTCTTTGTTATTGCCCAACATAAGTACCGGAGTTGAGTGCTACTAAGGTCTCAATATAAGTATGCTCATCAGACCATTCTGGGAAACCATGTATCTTCAAAGCTCTGACTCTGTCAAGATTAGGGTCATATGATATCAAACCAACTCCAGGTTCCCCCTTGGCTCCGCCTGTAAATAGGATCTCACCATTCTGTAATGTTTGAATTGGACTTAGATAATACATATCTGTCATATGCGCAGTAATCTTCAATTGCTTACTCCACTTGTTATCCATCATTGTCCACACATCAATGTGATCGTTTTGATGCGCACAGATATCAGGATCCTCCATGTGATTCATACTACTAAGTAGGCAAAGCTTCCCTTCCCAAACGCCCAAATGTCGGTCCCCAATCTCCTCGGGTTTTTGTTAGGTAATGGCACATGATGGAATGTCTCATCAGAAATATCATAACAAACAACAATACTTGATTTGAGTGCAGTACGAGGATCAGTAGTAATCCAACGAAGAACACCATTAACAAGAAGCCCCTTATTTAACATAACACAAGAGAAATCATAAGGAATGATACCAAGTTCCTTCCATGAATTTGAAGCTAATGAGTAAAGACTAGCTTCAGAATCTTCACCTTCTCCATAACTCTCAATTCCTAATAACTTATAATCATCATTCTTGCAATCAAAACCAAACCCGTGTGCCGTAGTATAAGATTCCCAGTCGGGTTCTGGTACTTGTTTATATTCTCTGGTAGCCGGGTTCCAAATGCAGATACTAATTTCAGGACATTGTTCATTAATGCAAACCAACCCATCACAAGAACCTAGAATCATAGGCGTAAATGGATAATCATTCTCAAGAGCATGACCTAAAAATGGTGATGATGTTGATGTTAAAACACTATTATCTATAGATTAGAGAAAAGGTTCTGTAGCTATATCACCAGCAGGGATATTATCGATGGCTCCGTCGTTGGCAACCAAGATGTTGAATCGGTTCATGAGATTAGCATGGTTGAGATGATTTTTAATGAAATTAGGGTTTCGAAATAGATGATACCAATTTTTGGAAACACACCTGAATATTGAAATGGATTTGACAGGTAACCTTGTGACTATGTTCTCAATGATTTCCTCTGGTAAGAATCTTGACATTCTGCTGCTGCTGCTTCTTCTTCGAGAGAGCGAGACTGTGAGTGAGAGCGAGAGTACGAGTGTGGGAATTAACTATCAAGTGTTTGGCCCTTTCTTACTCGTATGGCCCTGAGCTTAAAGCCCATTTAAAAAAAAAATTAACGAACTTTATTGAAATGACCTTAAAAAAGAACCCTAATTTGGGGCATACAAAAAAAATTTGGGGGCATACGAGATATTATGGCACTCAATGCAAAATTATAAGGGCTGCCATAATGATGCTTAAGTTACTATAATACCCCTGCCTAGTTTAAATTACATTACTACCCTTCCACTTAATTAAATTCTAATCCTAAAACTCTCCCACTAATTAACCCATCCCCTAATTAACTAACCACCCACTAATTAACTCACTAACCATTACTAATTAACCCTTTTCTCACACTCTTCTTCTCATCTTCTTCTCCAAAACACAAACAAAATTCGAAAATTTCTTTGTTCGATTAAGTTCTCGATTAAACAAATTAATGACACCTCGTGTTAAGCGATGCCCTTAAATATGGTGCCGAATCTCGGTGTTGCTTTCAGTAGCATCTCAATCTAGGGTTTTTAGAAAAGATGGTGATGAAGAGGATAGTGGATTGATTGGTATTGGAGAGCGAGAAATATAGCCCGATTCTTTAAAATTGCACATAGAAAGGTATTTCCCACAAACCCATTGCTTGGTTTTTCGTATTTCGTTGATTTCGACATGTAATCGATGATTCCTCCGGGTTTTGGAAGTTCCCGAGTAGTGTTCGGCTGAAATTTAGCGGCCAACTTCTTTTTTTTTACGACGAAGAACAGTTCGGCTTATGTTTTGAAAATCGATTGCGCCGAACCTTTGTGTTCTAGCTTTATAATATTTTTGTATGATAATGCGCCGAATCATTTGGGCACATTGTTCTACTCATTTTGATAAGTATCGAATGTGCCGAACTTTACTCGTGTATGGCCTATAGTTTCCTATAAACTTGTCCATTTATAGGTGACTTATCACATTGTTTAGTAGAGTCATATTTATTTAGTTTGGAAAATTAATTAAGGTGTATCATTTGTTTTAGCACCCATCCTAGAAAATTCAAAGAGAAGCTTAAAAGGAGAACAATGGAAGTGACTCCTTCTAATTCAAGAACTCCCAAACCTCGAGGTGGTGGCACCAAAAACTTGCATGCAGGGAAAAGGCGAAATGACACGGGTGGATGTTTGCCCGTAGAACAAGAGGTTGATAATGACGAAAATAAGGGTGTAGTATGAGGTGATGATGAAGATGGTGGTGGAGGGGGAGGACGGGATGATGAATATGGTGATGATCGCGAACCTCTAACTTGATTTTTCTTCTCAAAATTGATGCATGTCGCTTTAGACCTTTGGATGTATTTTTTATGATGTGGAAGATAATATGAATGATAAAATGTGGTGTAAAGAGATGATAAAAATTGAAAGATCTCTTCTTAAGGATTTTCTTATATAGAGCTCTCAAAGTTAGGCTTTAGAATCCTTCCGAAACCGTTTCTCCTTGAGATAAAAGTCAATTTTGCGTCCAAACATGTCCTGCATCAAAGGTCGGAGTTCGGCTAATACCTTGCCAACCTTTCCCTACCAACCTAACAAGTGAAATTTACCCCCGGTGGTTGTCGGTTCGGCTAACTCGATTAGATTACTTTTAAGCCGAACTTATCTCTCGTAAACACTTCGAAAATCTTGATTTTAAGGCTCCAGTTCGGCTAACTCGTGATGATGAGTTATCAGCCGAACTTATCTCTCGTACACTCAAGTTTTTAGATTTTATTTTGGCCATAACTTCTTCGTCCGATGTCTAATGGCCTCATTCTTTTTGCGTTGTTTTCGTCTTTTCGTTCTCTTGACGATGACGCTAATATCTCATTGATTTGAATGAGTTTAATTTTGACCTTAATGTTCTCCATTGGTAGACTTCACTATCGTTTGGGGTTAGGTTCTACTCATTCGCAATACTATTTGAAAGCCGATCTTTAAAGTTCGGCTCATTCTTGTTTGAATTGAAAAGCCGAACTACTTGTCATATATGCGTTCGCTTATTGGGGACTAAAATTATAAGCCGAACTGTTCTTATTTATCAAGGTTCGGCATACAAATTATATGTCGAACCTAACTCTGTTGCGCCGAACTACATAAAAAAATCAAAACTTTTGGTGAATTCAAGCTACAAAACGGACATTGAACAACGTCTACAACCATACCTATGTATTATTAGCATTGGGTTCCTCATCCATGTACTCATCTTCGGATTTGGCTCCAAAAGTCATCATCTTGAGCTTGAGAAAAAGTTTGAGTTTGAAATTGAGTTTGGGTAAAATTATTTTCATAATCCAACAAATAAGCCATCTCCTGGATCTCCATCGTAATTGATATGTTAGCTTTACGTGATGAAGATTCACCTTCCTCAGTCGAATTTGTATCACACATCTCTCAATAATCACAAAGATCACAAAGAAAAAAAATATTTCCTCCTTCCCTTCTTCTTTCCTCCTTCTTCTTTGACTAAAAAAAGTCACTAATTATCTTTAAAAAGATAATTATTATCCTAAATTAACACTAAACTAACTACAATCATTAACAACTAATTAATCAAATTAACACTAATTTAACACTAATCTCATAAGGTTATTTTCGCATTTTTGAAAAGAGGGGGATAAGGGCCACCCTAAAAATACTATTAGCAGCCTTTTTTTGTCTTATTCTGTATGCCCCCAAATTTTTGTGTATGCCCCAAATTAGGGTTCTTAAAAAACCTGGCTTGATTGGGGTATATCCAGAATAATTGGGGTATACCTAATAAGACAAAATAGGGTCATTTTGAAGTAAAAGAGGCCACCCCTTAACCATATATTTTCTAAATGGTTAATATACCCTTGTTTAATTAACACTAAAAAAATCTGATTAGCTTAATTAATTGAGTTTAGATTGATTAATTGAGTAGATTAAAACTTATGAAATGAAATTTTGTTTTTGATTGTACTTATTTGGGAAGATTTTTGAGGAAAAAAAATTGTTTTGAGAAAATCTTTTACAACGGAAATGAAAGCACACTACCCAAACACTTCTAAGAAGGGGATTGCAAAGCGCTTGTATGAAATCATACTCAAAATTATATCATAAATCAACACTTTCAGTTCTCGAAAGTATGAAAAGTCGGCAGGGTCGACTTGATGAAGAACATGCCGATTATATCCGGCGGCAAGGTCTCAAGGATGAAGAACATGCCGACAACTTATGGCCGGCATGGTCGGTGAATGAAGAAGATGCCGACTTTATTATTATTGACACACAGGAGACTGTTGTAAATGCTTCACTAGTCGGCATCTTATTGATTTCTTACCTTGCCGGCTACCTTATAGCTCGGCAAGGTCGATAAAAATACCCCGCCGACTATAGGATTTTTGACATATAGAGAGGTGTTACAAATGCATGATTAGTCGACAAGGTATTAATTCCATAACCTCGCCGACTAAACTATAATCTAAGGTATAAGGATGAATATCGTGTCGACTAAAATATAGCCTGCAGTGTATAAGGTTGAATACCGTGACGACCCTGTAACTGCTAATTTCAAAGATGAAAAGTCGGCACGGTATTCAACCTTATACCCTATCGACTATATTTTAGTCGGCAAGGTCGACAAAAAAATCCTTGCCGACTTTCGATCCGTCTTGATTCTTCGTTTTTTTTTTTTGCTTTTGATCTCATCATGTATGGTTAGAGTTTTGAAGAAAGATTTTGAATTTTTTTTTGAATATGTTTTAGTCGGCATGGTTTTTTAGTATGGGCAATTTGGTCTTTTAACACCTTTTAGACACCCCTTATCACACTAGTTTGGATGGGAATAAAATGGGTATACCCCAATTAATCTGGGTATACCCCAATCTCGGCAGGTTAAAAAAGAAGGAGAGTCGTACGAATAAAGATGTTAAACTCTATTTTTTAAGCGCATAGTTGACAAATCAACTTCAATATAATATATCTCACAAACCATAAATTTAGGAATTTGAAAATCTTATATATCTAGAAAGGTTTCTGAAAGAATGCACGATTGGGGGATATCAAAACTAATTGGGATAACCGGCAAGGTCGATAAAAAAATACCCTGCCGACTATAGGATTTTTGACATACAGAGAGGTGTTACAAATGCATGATTAGTCGGCAAGGTATTAATTCCATAACCTGCCGACTAAACTATAGTCGACAAGGTATAAGGATGAATATAGTCGGCAGTGTATAAGGTTGAATACCGTGCCGACCCTGTAACTAATGACTTCAGAGATGAAAAGTCGGCACGGTATTCAACCTTATACCCTGTCGACAAAAAAAACCTTGCCGACTTTCGATCCGTTTTGATTCTTCGTTTTTTTTTTTTTTTTTTTTTTGATCTCATCATGTATGGTTAGAGTTTTGAAGAAAGATTTTGAATTTTTTTTGAATATGTTTTAGTCGGCATGGTTTTTTAGTATGGGAAATTTGGTCTTTTAACACCTTTTAGACACCCCTTAGCACACTAATTTGGATGGGAATAAATGGGTATACCCCAATTAATCTGGGTATACCCCAATCTCGACAAAGTTAAAAAGAATGAGGTCGTACGAATAAAGATGTTAAACTCCATTTTTTAAGCGCATAGTTGACAAATCAACTTCAATATAATATATCTCACAAACCATAAATGTAGGAATTAGAAAATCTTATATATCTAGAAAGGTTTTTGAAAGAATGCACGATTGGGGAATATCAAAACTAATTGGGGATACCGGAAATTGAAAAAACGGGATCCAAATATCAAATCAGATCACCCCTTATCTAAGTATTTTACCTAATGCCTAATCTACCCCTCACTAATCAGATTAGTGATTACTAATAATAAGGAAAAATCTTAAGTATTTGTTAAAAGATTAGTGTATGTTTTTATTTGTATTTGGGTGAGTGAGGTGAGAGTAGAAGGAGGGGAAAATTTTTTGAGAAGGAAAAAAATTTGGTGAAAATAAAGGATGATTGTGAAGAGAGAATTGTTGCTAGGAGGTTGAAAATTTGATTTTTTTTTTCTTTGAATCCACCATTTTGCAAAATGAAAAAGCTCATTTCCAAGATGGACGTGGTATGAATACAATGCCTAAGCAGCCATACCAAAGATGGTATTCATACCACGTCCATGCCGGCACCGAGCTTATCCCCCACTTTGGAATCCAAGCCGGCATAGTATTCAACCAAAAAACTATGCCGACACAAAAGTTGTTTTTTACCTACCGTTATCCAGGGGGTCCGGGGGGGCGTAGCCTATTCCGTTTTGAGTTCTCGAGCATGCCGGCACCGTTTTTCCGGCAGAGTATGTTGCTTTAATTTCTTTTCCGGCACATGACGTAAAGTATCCAGAAAATTGAACTTTTTTTCACTTGACTACCGGCATTAATAGATGTCTATCGAGCATGTCGGCATTTAGTTACGGCATTGAATGTTAGTTACCAAGCATGCCAGCACCATTTTCCGGCATGGTCTTCATCACTTCCGGCGATGTAAAAAAAATATTTTCGACATGGTCTTCATTACTTCTGGCATGGTCTTCATCACTACCGTCATGGTCTTCATCACTTCCAAACGTAAAAAAATAAATTATTTTCAAAGTGAGGAGTCGGCAGAGAAGGAGAATTTGAAAGGGAGTGGGGAAAATTTAGAATTTGAAAGGGAATGGGAAATATTTGGGTTTCAAAGCCCAAACCTAAAAGAGATTAATAAGAATTGAAGATGGAAATGGGGGATATGATTTTGTTAATTGAATTTAATTTTTTAGATTTTAATTTTGAGGGAAGGGTATTTTAGTATTTTTGCCCCCAGAAAACAACCCACACTATTGGTTGGGGGAAGTAATTTATATCCCCCAATTAGTATAAGTATTCCCCAATCGCGCATTCTTTTGAAAGACCAATCCAACAAGCATAAGTACAAATTATTCGTATTTTTAGAACTTCTTATTTCTTACTTGATTTTTATTTATTTTTTTCTTATTTTTTAGTGTGCGGATATTATCCACATAATTTCTTAAAGTACAACTATTATTTATATTATCTTTCTTAGTGTGCAGATATTATTCATGACTCTTTTTAATGTACACCATAGGGGAGCAAGTTGCTAGACAAATTGTGGTACCCGAAACATTAGAAATAGGATCTCCACAAGATGGAGAAAAATCCATTTTATCCTCCAAAATGGTTGAAGAAGTTTCTCCAAGAAACATATCAAGATTGATGTGAGTACTAGAATTATCAAAATCAATATTTTCAGCAAGGAGCGTAACACTTGATTTTTCATCTTCATTTGAATCATAGTGAGAAGACATTTCATCAAGAGTTACAGCAAGACCTTTGTTCCTAGTGTATTTTCTGCGATTTGGACACTCATTGGCAAAATGATCAAAACCTTTACACTTGAAGCACTGTGGTATATCCTCATCTTCAGTGTCAACTGTATCCCTGTTTTTAGGAGGAATACGGTCATGAGGTTTAACTGATGATCTAGGCTTATCTCTGACAAACCATTTACTTATCTTCAAAAGAAGATATATAAACTGTCTTGTGATCAGAGAAACTGAGTATTCAAGAGGATCATATGATGAATCAGTCTCACAAGGATCGTCTACAGAGTTGCCAACACATTTACTTTTGTCAAGTATTTTTGTGTTCTTTTGTGCTTTGAGAGCAATATCCTTTTCAGATTTGGATGTATGCTCATGATCAAAGATCTTTAACTTCTCAACCAGACTATTTTTGAATAAAGTATTACGGTTATTTCCTTCAACGATGGCATGTTTCTTAGAATAGTATTTGGCTGGCAATGATCTGAGAATTTTCATCACAATGTCATTTTCAGGAATAGTCTTACCCAATGCAAAAGATGCATTAACAATTTCAAACACTTTTTGATTAAACTCACAAATGAATCCTCATCGGACATACGAAGGTTTTCCCAATCGAACATAGGTTTTGAAACCTAGCTTCTTTTTCTGAGGAATTTCTTTTGAATACAGTTTCTAAGGTATCCCAGGATTCTTTAGACTTAGTGCACGTAGTCACATGGTGTCAAGATCCGGGGTAATGGCATGTAGATAGCATTTAACCCGTTAGAATTTTGCTTTGGCAAAGAAGAATCTCGTCAGGTTCATATGTACCAATATCCTTTGGAACAGTTACATCGCCTTCTGCAACAACCGGAGGATCATAGCCATTAAAAACACAAACCCATGTTTGAAAATCACGAGCTTTAAGAAAAGCACGCATAGCAATTTTTCAACATGAGTAATTCAAGCCATCGGAGACTGGTGGTATGTTTATAGATATAACACTTTTTTCCATAGAGTCAAATCGCTACAAACACAGACTTATAAGGTCTTAAACGTGTTTGCCTGCTCTGATACCAATTGAAAAAGCGGGGGTCTAAAAACCTCACCCAATATTTCTATTAGCAATCTGTATGGACAAACTCCAATATAATTCCAAGAGAATCAACTAGAAAGTCAGACTCAATCAATTGAAATATATCAAAGAGTTGTATCTCTATTTCACAATGTAATCAGTAAATCAAACAGATAGAAATCCGTGAACCTGATTATTATGTGAAACAACTTGAACGGTACCAAAGACCAATGCTCAAGTGTCAATCAATTTATATCAACAACCAAAGGTTGGATTATCTAATTGATTGAACTACGCAAAACTTGTGAAATTTCAATTATATACACAAATATAATGCGGAAAATAAATAACACAGCCACCAGAAATTTTGTTAACGAGAAAACTGCAAATGCAGAAAAATCCCGGGACCTAGTCTAGATATAGACACCAAATTGTATTAAGCCGCTACAAACACTAGCCTAATCCATGTTAACTTCGGACTGGAATGTAGTTGAGCCCTAACCAATCTCACACCGATCAAGGTACAGCTTGCGCTCCCTTACGCCTCCGAATCCCAACATGACTCTACACACTTGTTCCCTTAGCTGATATCACCCACAACTAAGAGTTGCTACGACCCAAAGTCGAAGACTTGATAAACCAATCTATCTCACATAGAAAAGTCCATTGAATAGATAAATCCGTCTCTCGCAGATATACCTATGAGTTTTGTTCCGTCTTTTGATAAAAAAGTGAACATGAACCAATTGATATACCAGAACTATATTCCCGAAGAGCAGCCTAGAAATATCAATCACCTTACAATGATCTTAACCATATGGTAGCGGAACAAGATATTGTTTGGAGCACAAACGATGAAACGAAGATGTTTGTGACTAGTTATTATCTTGCCTATAGGAGAATAAATCTCGAGCAAATCTTAGAGAATATATTACTCTCAAAACGATAGAAAACAGCAAGATAAGAACACGCAACTACATAGAAATAGTTGGGTCTGGCTTCATAATCCCAATGAAGTCTTTAAGTCATTAACCTACATGATTTTGGAAAAACCTTAGGTTAAAGGAGAATTGACTCTAGTCGCAACTGGTATCACACAGGATGTGTGGGGATTAGATTTCCAGCTTGCTAGAGTTCTTTTCTTATATAGTCTTCAAATCGTGGTTTGCAATCAATGTTACCTTGGTAACAAAGCATTCAATATTCACCGTTAGATGAAAACTCCGATTAGACTCAAGCTAATATCTTTCAACCGTTAGATTGAACTTAGCTTGCTACATATAAATGAAAGGTGACTTCACTTAGATATGAGTAACCGTACCTAAACGTGTACACCTTGTTGGCTCAACAATAGTTAACCGAAGTTATAGACATATGAACACTTTCATATACACCTTATTCATCTTAACCATAACTATTTCAAATGAAACTAGTTCTAGAGTTGTTCAATTGTTTACATTCTCATAGAAGTGTACAAGACACAATTGAAGCAAAATCGATTTTGATTCACTTGAATCAATTCATGAACATTATAGCCACGGTTTGCAAAAGATTGCATTCCTTAATATATAAATATATTAGTTCATGAACAAAACGATTTTAGAACATAACCTACTCAAGTATGCAAACTGTACGCATACTTAAGTGGCCGGACTAAGTTTGGGTTCGCCAATATGCAAACTGGAGCTGAAATTATGTCTGTACGCGTACGGATACGCATACAAAGTTCCCGAACTTTCACTAAACCAACCAGTACGCATACGGGTATGCATACTATGGTTCCGGACTTGGAATAACTTGCAACACTTAGCATAAAAGTACGCATAATATGCTATATCCAATCATGGTTATTTGTCCTAAACTCCCATTTCAATCATTGAAACATTCTCGGAAGACGACAATAGCTGTCTCACACAAACTATCAGCTTCGAATCTATTTTCAAGTGATTGAATGATCAATACGAAACATTCAGAGTCTACATCAAATGAATGTCTCACAAAAATCATGTAAGATGTTACCAGGTGATTTTCACATGATCATATTTTGACTTTCGTCAAGAATATAAGATGAACTTGGTTAAAGCGAAAGCTTACTAACACATATTTCGAGAAATATGTAGCGAGTTAAACTCAGCTCAAAATATCAAATGTGTATAATCGAAGTCTATATAGCTATACGACTTTTGTTCCAAATAGGAGATAGAATAGATAGACTTTTGAGTGATAGATGAGTTCAAGTCTCCACATACCTTTTGTTGATGAAGTTCCACAAGCTCCCCTTAAGAGTTATTCGTCTTCAATCGATGAATGCCGTGAAGTCTAATGCTCAACTACACTTTCACTACACCATTTCCAGGATTTTGTCACAGGCTATACCTGTGACTTCCAAGATTTGTAACGGTTATAGCCTGTGATAAATAGGTCGTTATTAATAATTGTTATATCGATTGTAACGCTAATATCTGTGACAATGGCCAAATACAGTCACATTTAAAAACCGTTACAACCGTTAATAGTCACAATTGAACTAATTTTAAGGTTGCGACACGTGTCTTGTTTGCAACAATTATTTTAACGATTATAAGTTTTAGTATTGCTTGCAACAATTACAAAGATTCCACGTGTCAGAATATTTCACAATTTCTGTAACGTTTATATTTGTTAAATTTATCTTCGCAATAATTCTAAAGTAAACACGTGTCATTATTTAGTCACAATTTTCAAAAATTGATCCGGTTATTCCCGATATAACATTAGTTACATTTAAATAAATAAAAAATTGGTGCCCGGAAACTGATCGGAGAGAATTTAGTTACATTTGAACAGAAAAAACAAAAACAAAATATAAACAACATGATACCATTAGGCCATCCTGGATCTGTAATTTCACATTCCAGGTTTACATTGAAGTATTTGCACATGACATAAGACTCTCACTCACACTACACTACAGCTCAACTAACTATCAGTCCTCCTTGAAATATGCTCACGTATTCCTTGCAAGAACACTCACCATCAATACCTACAACAGATTTTAAAACAGAAATGCTCAGATGATTAGTTGCAAGAGCTCATTATCAATACCTAAAACAGATTTTCTAAGGAAAAACAAACAAATGAAAACTAACAATATACATACTAGTATTTAAGACTCTCTCTTTGGTAGTATTCCATAAAGTGGTTGTCATTAATTCTAATACCTTGTGTTTACAAGCCAAATCTTCTTCGAGTTCCCCGAATTAGATTTTTGGTCTACAAAACACTAAATGAAGTTGAGATTTCTTCAGCGAAGTGTTTGCTGCAGAGTACAAGTAAAATGTGTAAGAATGTATTGTGACATTACCTCATCAATAATAAGATGCATTCAAAGTAGAAAGAAAATATGCACAGGTATGGTCAGACAGAAAGTCTAATAAAAGCCTAAAAACTATTCAACTATGATTGCACATCGTAGTGGGATCGATGGTAGACACTAGCAAGAATGTTTAAAATGATTAATGTGAGCAGTAACCACCTGAACGGCCACGACCAAATCAACAAATAAAATAATTATGCTTCATCTTCTTGAAATTGAAAATGAAGGACATACCATTAGCAAATTGACTTAACCACAGAATATTGAATACTAAAAATCCACAATATTAGTTAAATTAAAATACATACTGAAATTCTTTGACACAACAGACCAGCCCAACTGCAAGAATGTACTTTCATGATCATCTTAATGGCCACTTGAGGATCAACTGCAGGATTAGGTAGAAGACGTTCATGCTCATCTTAATGACCAGCTCGAAGCTCATGATCCATATATCAAGAAAGTTGGAAAAATATAATGGATGTTCAAGTTTGTCAATATAGTTCCTGAAAGGAAAAATAGAAACAAACTTATCCGACAGAAGTGGAGAACCATTTTTTCAGTAGTAACTGGGCAGAAACCAATACAAAATCTTCAACATCTTTTATAAACATAATGAAAACTCACAATTATACCTATCAACAAGTCTTGATTTTCCACGATACGGCTTCAACAACACTTAAGCCCCGCAAAAAAAAAGATGAGGATTCCCTTTCTTAATAATCATTTTAACAAAGGTCCCTGCATAGAAAGGTAAGAAATCCAAACATCCTTTTCTCTGCTTCTGGGGATCCAAACATCTTGAACTAGACCATCTCCTACAGATATCAAACAAAACTTTATATCCAACAATCCAAATTTAGATACTTTACATAAGCACAAAAGTTTAGAAACATTACTTGAAATAGTTGGAAACATCACACATACTAACATACCAATTGATTCAACAACACCATAAGCAAAGAGTCGACCCAATAGACAGTCCTTTGCTTCATAAAAATTCATAGGTAAAAAATCTCAAAAATCTTTCTCACATGTAAAACAATATCAACCTGATCAAATTACTGTTCAAAGAAAGAAACTCATGCCGTCAAATTACCTGGCCGGCCATGTCCCTTCATTGATGAATTAACTTCTAGAGTATATCCGTTATTAACTTCATCATGCATCCAATTTGACATCAGGAATTGTTTTAAGAACAACAGTCAACCCCCAACGCAAAACCTTGTCTAGCACACTTCATACACAACACGTAACATCAAACATGCCACAAGTCAAGAACAACTAACAAGTACCACTACCCTATTGTCTGTTCGTTGCAATTTATTAGCAATCAAGTAATTTGCAACAACGTCAACTCAAAGATACTTGATAGTTGCAGTAAATGAAAGAATGTAAGGGTGATCAAAAATATTAAATACACTGCCCAACATTATCTTATATGCTCAATATAGGAGGTCCCTTATGTCCCAAAATGATAGTCTACTCGCTTATCCTAAAGTTGAGATAAATAATCCCTAATCCAAAAGATTAAACGATGGATTACAACACCATATGTTCAAATAATGAGCAAAGCATAGTAATTCTCTCTGTGTATAAACAAATAAAGATATTAACATACTAAAACCATGAAATCTTGCTAGCTGGCCAAGTAACTTATACAAGAGATTTAATACCCATTACTTTGGTCTTATATAACCATACCACTCATGGATTCAAAAATGACAGAGCTGTGAGGGCATAGAACATTGTCAAATGCATGAAGATGTAACTAGAGTCATATGTTATCAATTTATACTCTTTTGTAAAGTAATTCAGGTGGAAGTAGGTAGCTTAAATAGGTAAAGCCACCAATATGTAACCGTATAAAAATGCAATAGATTTTGTGATGGAACCATGAACCAGCTTCTTAGCAAAGACATCAATAAGGAGAAGCTAGTATTAAAATAAATATTGATTATCAGGGCAACTAGAATACTGGTGATTTTTGTAAAAAGACATTGGACTTAAATTACATAAGAACATGCCAATTAATTAAAATTTATGGTTATCATGTATGGTGCAATTGTATTTCCTTGTTTATGTCAAAAGTTCAAATTAACTAAATTTAACACAGAAATCACTCAATTAGGCATTAAAAGACCTTGCTGAAGAACCTGAAACCACTTTGCATACATCTCTAGATAAAGAAACTCCACGAATGAAACGATAAATAGCATATCTCAAAGAAAAAGCACAATTTACCAACCCATCTTTATTTTCAGCTTCTAATTGAGACCCATCACCAATAAGTAGAAAAAAATGATGGTGCAAATAGAGAAATAAAGGTAAAAGCTAACAAGAACGTGACTTCCATTTATAAGATCAACTCAAGAATTATAGTAAACCCTATGCTACCAAAGTTGAAAATCTGACCCGAAATCAAAACCCCATGCCATCACAGTAAACCTTAACTATCACTTTCATAAATAAATAAGATTTAAACCCAAAAAATGACTATGAAAACTTCACAAAAATTAAGAGAAAAATAAAAAATTGCAACTCAGGAATCACCATCACAGTTGAAGAGCCCAAAATCAAGATACTAATTTTCAAACCCTAATTGGAAATAGAAAAACAAACCCCCAATTCCAAACTATTAAAAACTTTGAAAGGAAAATTGAAAACCCTAAATTCGACACAACAAATTAACAATAAAAGAAGAACAAACCCTAATATATAGATATGAGATTAGTATTACTTTATGAAAGTGAAAGACAAACAAGACATAGTTGGGATGATTATAAGAAGAGCCTGGAAGAAGATAGGGTTGTCGAATATATATCGATTTATCGGAGGTCATGAACAGAAAGAAGGATAAAGAAGGTATTCGGGGGTGGTGAGAACTGATTAGAGAATGAAAGTGTTGAATGAATGAAGGTGAATGAATTTTTGTGGGTTAGGGTTTCCGTCAAAAGAGAAGAAGAGGTCATGGGGAGAGGCTAGAAGGAGATGGATTTAGATTTTAGGTTTACAATTCCATTTTCTCTCTCATCTAACTATATATAGACCACCCTAGTTCCACTGCGATAGAGCTACAATAGACACCAATTTGATTGGTTCCCAAAGATTTAATGGTTAACTTCTAGCCACGTGTCACGAACAAATTCATCGACGGTTCTCCTTGTTTTAAAATTAGGCGGTGTATTTTATTCTAGAGTTAAGATCTGAGTCGTTCATTACGATTTCCTGAAGATGAAATATATCAGATTAAACATCTCAGGTTTAAAGATTATTAGAGTTTGACCTGAGTTTCACATTCTAGTGAATCAAGATGAAATTTATCAGATTCGAACATCCCAGGTCCAAAGATTTCAAGAGTTGGACCTGATTTTCTCATTCGGAGGAAATGAAGATGAAATTTATCAATTCAACATCCCAGTCCAAAGATTACAATAGTTGGACCCGAAGTTTCTCATTCGGAGGAACTGAAGATGAAATTTATCGATTCAACATCCCAGGTCCAATGATTTCAAGAGTTGGACCTGAGTTTCTCATTCGGAGGAACTGAAGATGAAATTTCTCATATTCAAACATCCCAGGTCCAAAGATTAAAATAATTGGACCTGAGTTTCTCATTCGGAGGAACTGAAGATGAAATTTATCAAATTCGAACATCCCAGGTCCAAAAATTACAATAGTTGGACCCGAGTTTCTCATTCGGAGGAACTGAAGATGAATTTTATCAGAACATCCAGGTCCAAAGATTACAGTAGTTGGACATGAGTTTCTCATTCGGAGGAACTAAAGATGAAATTTATCAGATTCGAACATCACAGGTCCAATGATTACTATAGTTGGACCTGAGTTTCTCATTCGGAGGAACTGAAGATGAAATTTCTCATATTCGAACATCCCAGGTGCAAAGATTACTATAGTTGGACCCGAGTTTCTCATTCGGAGGAACTGAAGATGAAATTTATCAGATTCGAATATCCCGTGCAAAGATTACAATAGTTAGGCCTCGAGTTTCTCATTTGGAAGAATCAAGATGAATTTTATCGGGGTCAACATCCCAGTCCAAAGATTACAATAGTTGGACCCGAGTTTCTCATTCGAGGAATCAAGATGAAATTTATCGATTCGAACATCCTGTGTCCAAAGATTACTATAGTTGGACCCAAGTTTCTCATTCGAGGAACTGGAGATGAAATTTATCGATTCGAACATCCTGTGCAAAGATTACTATAGTTGGACCCGAGTTTCTCATTTGGAGGAACTGAGATGAAATTTATCATATTCGAACATCCTGTGTGCAAAGATTACTATAGTTGGACCCGAAGTTTCTCATTCGGAGGAACTGGAGATGAAATTTATCAGATTCGAACATCCCAGGTGCAAAGATTATAATAGTTAGACCTGAGTTTCTCATTCGGAGGAACTGAAGATGAAATTTATCAGATTTGAACATCCCAGGTCCAAAGATTTCAAGAGTTGGACCCGAGTTTCTCATTTGGAGGAACCGAGATGAATTTTATCGTATTCAACATCTCGTGTCCAAAGATTACAATGGTTGGACCTAAGTTTCTCATTCGGAGGAATCGAAGATGAAATTTATCGATTCGAACATCCCAGTCCAATGATTTCAAGAGTTGGACCCGAGTTTCTCATTCGGAGGAACCAAGATGAAATTTCTCATATTCAAACATCCTGTGTCCAAAGATTAAAATAATTGGACCCGAGTTTTTTATTCGAGGAATCAAGATGAAATTTATCAAATTCAAACATCCTGTGTCAAAAAATTACAATAGTTGGACCTGAGTTTCTCATTCGGAGGAACTGAAGTTGAATTTTATCAGAACATCCAGTCCAAAGATTACAGTAGTTGGACATGAGTTTCTCATTCGGAGGAACTAAAGATGAAATTTATCAGATTCGACCATCCCAGGTCCAATGATTACTATAGTTGGACCTGAGTTTCTCATTCGAGGAATCGAAGATGAAATTTCTCATATTCGAACATCCTGTGCAAAGATTACTATAGTTGGACCCGAGTTTCTCATTCCTGAGGAACCGAAGATGAAATTTATCGATTCGAATATCCTGTGTGCAAAGATTACAATAGTTAGACTCGAGTTTCTCATTTGGAAGAATCAAGATGAATTTTATCGATTCGAACATCCCAGTGTCCAAAGATTACAATAGTTGGACCCGAGTTTCTCATTCGGAGGAACTAAAGATGAAATTTATTAGATTCGAACATCCCAGGTCCAAAGATTACTATAGTTGGACCCAAGTTTCTCATTCAGAGGAACTGGAGATGAAATTTATCAGATTCGAACATCCCAGGTGCAAAGATTACTGTAGTTGGACCCGAGTTTCTCATTTGGAGGAACTGGAGATGAAATTTATCATATTCGAACATCCCAGGTGCAAAGATTACTATAGTTGGACCCGAGTTTCTCATTCGGAGGAACTGCATATGAAATTTATCAGATTTGAACATCCCAGGTGCAAAGATTACAATAGTTAGACCTCGAGTTTCTCATTCGGAGGAACTGAAGATGAAATTTATCAGATTTGAACATCCCAGTCCAAAGATTTCAAGAGTTGGACTGAGTTTCTCATTTGGAGGAATCAAGATGAATTTTATCGATTTGAACATCCTGTGTCCAAAGATTACAATGGTTGGACTCGAGTTTCTCATTCGGAGGAACTCAAGATGAAATTTATCGATTCGAACTTCCCTGTGTCCAAAGATTACTATAGTTGGACCCAAGTTTCTCATTCGAGGAACTGGAGATGAAATTTATCGATTCAACATCCTGTGCAAAGATTACTATAGTTGGACTTGAGTTTCTCATTCGGAGGAACCAAGATGAAATTTATCGATTCGAACATCCTGTGCAAAGATTACTATAGTTGGACCCGAGTTTCTCATTCGGAGGAACTGGAGATGAAATTTATCAGATTCGAACATCCCAGGTGCAAAGATTACAATAGTTGGACCCGAGTTTCTCATTCGGAGGAATCAAGATGAAATTTATCGATTCGAACATCTCAGTTTAGAGATTACTAGAGTTAGACCAGAGTTTCTCATCCTGGATGAACTGAGACGAAATATATATCGATTCGAATATCCCATGTTCAAAGATTACTAGAGTTATACCTGAGTTTCTCATTCTGGATGAACTGAGAAGAAATATATCGATTCGAACATCCCGTGTTCAAAGATTACAATAGTTAGACTCAATTTCTAATTCGGATGAACTGGAGACGAAATATATCGATTTGAACGTCACAGTTCAAAGATTACTAAAGTTATACTCGAAGTTTCTCGTTCGGTGAATCGAGACGAAATATATCATAATTGAACATCACGGTTCATGGATTACTAAAGTTAGACTCGAGTTTCGTTCGAATGAATCGAGACGAAATATATCATAATTGAACATCACAGTTCAAAGATTACTAAAGTTAGACTCGAGTTTCTCTTTCTGATGAACTGAGAGGAAATATATCATAATTGAACATCACAGGTTCAAATATCACAACAGTTAGACCCGAGTTTCTCGTTTTCGGATGAACTGAGGACGAAATATATCATAATTGAACATCACAGGTTCAAAATATTACTAGAGGTAAAGCTGAGTTTCTCATTCGGATGAACTGGATACGAAATATATCAGAATTGAACATCAAAGGTTCAAATATATCGGATAAACTGTGAAAATGAACATATTACCCTTATTGGAAAAGTGCAATAAATATTATGGAGACTGTGAAAATGACCATACTACCCTTATCGGAAATAAAATTATTCTTAGAGACTGTGAAAATGACCATATTACCCTTATTGGAAAAAAGTGCAATTAATATTATGGAGACTGTGAAAATGACCATACTACCCTTATCAAAAATGAGTAAAGTAAATATTGCAGATTGTGAAAATGACCATATTACCCTTATTGGAAAAAAGTGCAATAAATATTATGGAGACTGTGAAAATGACCATACTACCCTTATCGGAAATGAGTAAAGTAATTCTTAGAGACTGTGAAAATGACCATATTACCCTTTTTGGAAAAAGTGCAATAAATATTATGGAGACTGTTGTAGTTGCAGGAAATCCCACAATACACCCCTAACTATATTTTGTTTAACTAATCCATTCAAAAGATAATAGATGAACAATTATGAATGTTTATTAATAACTTTCTTGAATCCTTTCACAGGAAAATGGAATTACACTTAAGAACTTACAAATATTCTCTCACTTTCTCTCTCCTAATGACTTACTCTCCCATCCAAAAAAGACCTCCCCTACGACAGATTCACTCATCCCTTTATATAGGGTAGTACATAGTGAATGACAAACTAAGCCGTGTCCTTTATTTTCTAAATGTCTTGCGAAGTGTCGCAGACGTACAAAAATTCATACTCGCGACACTTCTTAACTTTCGCCATTTCATATCTTCTTATCGTCATCCAATGCGTCATTTATTTTTAACCCTCTCGCGATCGACTCGCAATGTTGTTATCCGTTGTCTTCGCGAATTGTTGTTGTGGCGATATTATGATCCTACATCTTGCCTCTTCTCATGTCTTCTCGCGAAGGAGAGAATGTCATGAGAATCAATATTTTTGAACCGCCGCAACCGTTTATTTGTACTTGTTTCGCTTCATCTTTCCATACGGACTTTATTACGTATGTCTACTCCTCCATTCTATTCCCGACACGTTTCTTTTAATCGTTTATTCTTGACCATTCACGTCGCTTCTCACATTAAATGTCATTCGTTTTCCCCGAGGATGTTTCTCTCTATATATATTTTTCATATCTTTCTCTTCTCCTCTTTCGTCTTTTCTCTCGCAATTTTCTTTTATCTTCTTCTTCCGCAAGTTGCGCTTCTATTACTGCAAATCTTGAATCTTTTTTTTTTATCATATCTTAATCTTCGATTCTTTATCTATTCTCATATTGATAATGGCTTCACTTAGTCGTATGTACAAACCTCGCTTTATTGAGATTCAGAAAAAGTTGCAAGATAAAGGTTTCACCCTTTCTATCATTCCTAATCAAGGAGGTTCATCTATACTCACTTTGCTGCTTTTTTTTCGATCATCAATGTGATGATCACAAAATTATTGTTTCGCTTAGGTCAACTTCTTGCAGACTTCCCATTCCTTTATATGATCCTGAGATGCCACTCTTTTATGAAATCCTTTCCCATCCTGGACTTCTCGCGAGTCGTTTCCATCAACTATGCGGCGATTGTATCCGCCTAATGCTCGAGTTTGCCTATCGTGGTAGCCGCAAAGGATCTCTATACCCTAACAAAGTGCAGAGATCCCGAATATGTGAATTTAGAAATAATCCCTGAGAAATACACCGTGGAAAACTTCTTTGAAAATTATGAAATAATAGGCATGAGAAATAAGAAATCTCGCTGGGGCGCTCGGTTGAAGAGAAAAGATAATATCCCTGAGGATAAATTACTTATGCAAGATATCGATCGGTATTCGTGTAAGAACACTACTCCTCGCCACTCTAAAGATGAGAGGTGGTGGGTTGTTCCTTTGCTCTTAAGTGGACCTTACATAGCAGTGTTCGCATGTACTCCCCGCAAATCTCGCAGCTATCATCCTTGGGAATTTATGGCCCGAGGAGACGAAAGAGGTATGTCTCCATAGTTTGCTTTTGCAATCCCTCCTTTCTCTTGTATTCATTGAGTTTGTAAATTTTCCAGATTGCCAAACTGAGAAAAAGTTATAAGGCAAATCCACTGGCAAGCACCTTGGCAATACTTCGATCGCTTACGGATGAAGTAAGAAATATCCTTTTTGTATTACTTGACAATATTGTTGCCTCTATTTCTTATCTTCATTTGTATGCGAAGGTTGACGCTGAGGAAACGATAGCTGCGAAGGCTAAAGGCAAAACTAAAGCCAATGTACGCAAGGATAAGTCTTTTGCTCCACCATCTAAGAAACGAAAAGCTCAGCCTTCCTCTCATCTTAGCTCAAGTTCTGAATCTTCCGATGAGGATGATAATGATAATGTTTTGGATTCAACTTTCCAAAATGAAGCTCAATCGGCCAATTCTCCTATGGATCAATTGTTCAAAGATCTTCTCGGATTCTCTTCAAGGAATTGGAGATACTCAATTGACTTCTATATGCGAGAACCTCGCCACCATATGTAATGCTACACTACTGGATGGCAATGACTCTTTCAAAGGAGTTTCTAGATCTGTATCTCCTAGCTTCTTAAATGCACTTAATTCGTTGGTATGTTCGAACTCATATTTCTCCTCCAACTTTAGTTTTTAACTTATATCTTAATAACCTTTTTATCTTTCTTCGCAGCCGGAAAAACTTCTTTTGTGGTTGCCTCGGATCTTGAGAGGAGGTATAACATTCAATTGAAGAAGAATACCCAATTTTGCACAAGGATCAAAGAATTAGAAGTCGAATCATGAGATCTCGCGAAAAGATCCAACAATTGGAAACCGAAGTTTTCGCTCGTAAGGACAAAGTTACCACTCTCCGAACGCTAATCAGCAACTTTATGGTATAAAAAACTTTTTCTCTCTTATTATTCTCATCTTGCCAATTTCCTGTTGCTACCTAACTTATCATTTTCGCAGATGTATATAACCTCTCCGAAGAAGCTATTCTTCTCCATTCATTTCCTAAGCCTATGGATAGTGACATTCTTCTCGCTCATCTCAACAACTCTTTAAGTAGTTCGTCAAGCAGAATTAATCCTCTTTCATTAAATGAACTCCAAACCAAGTACCGCCTCTTAGAAATTGAGCACAGATCTAGTTTAAGTATAGCCAACCAGTTTAAGCAAATGTACCTCGAGTCTCATGAGGAAACTAAAATTTTAAGGAAGAAAATTAGTGACCATATAGATGACAAAGATCGCATTACTAATAATGGTGCCTGTGCATTAGCAACATTTCAAAAGTCCCTTCTCGAAGTGCAAATGGAGCGAGATGAATTGCTTCGCCGTAACTCCTTACTTAATGAGCGAGAAAATCAAATTCGCTCACTTCTTATTATAAATAATGACGATGAATTCGCTTGGGCTGCGAAAATCTTAGATAATGCCAGAATAATTTAGGTGTTGATGTTAGTCTTCATACCGAGCATACTTCCTTGGTTAAAGATATATTATCCGACGAGAAGGTTACTTATTATACCTTCTTTGTTTCTTACCTCTCGTAATATTGTCATGTTGAGTTGTTAACTTATCGTTGTCTACTTGCGAGTCCGAAAAAGATTTCAAGCAAGGATTGAAGAACTTGAATCTGAGAAAGCACAGCTCGCCAAGAATCTCAACCTTCGCGAGAATAAATATTCCAAGTTAAAGAATCACTTTCAAACTACAAAACAAATTTTAATAATGATGCCGTTCGTTTTCGCAATGAAGCCATGGAGTATGTTTGTAAAGATCATAAAATCCCTCTTTCTTCATATCCTTGGCTTTCCGAAGAAGTTCCCGAGAATTTGCCTGTCTCCCGACATTTCTCGATAGTGAAGCCACCAAGAAGAAAATTTCAAGGTGAGAATAATAGAATCAAGGATCGATAAAGGAGAAGAATCGCCAAAGAGATGATTCTTTTTGTTTCTTTTCGCGCCCGTAATATCTCATTTATTCTGTGTCTCTTTTTTGTAAACTTCTTGGGTTTCTTGGCAGTTTTTCCCTTGTAATATAATTGGCTAACATTATTAATGTTTAACTCTTTCATTGGAAGATGAATAACAATATTTCATCTTTTCCATCCCCATATCTGCCTCTGTTATACATCTTTAGATGAAAGTATGAAATTTCCGAGATTCACACTTTCTTCTTCTGACCAGGAATGATGTTTAAATTTATAATTGCGATGAAGTCGCAAAAACTTTTCATTGAAGAAGAGATTTTTTGTCTCGCCTTATCATTTTTGGGTCTTCTAAGCTTGACCTTCCTAAGTAAAGGTCTTACTCACACCCTTTATTGCGACAAGATCGCAGACGTCTTTTACACTTGCATGCAAAAACCCATTGACCTTGTCTTATCATTATTCAAGTATTTTTGCCTCTCGTAGATATTTGGCTTGCGACAATATGACAGCCTAAATTTTCTTGCGAAAGTAAAGCCCCATGACATTGTCGTCTTGCGACGAAATCGCAGGACGTCTTTACACTTGCATGTAAGGACCCATTGATCTCGTCTTACCCTCGCGTTAGTATTATTGCCTCTGCAGGATCATTGCACAAATATGACAAGCATAAGTTTCCTTGCAGAAACAAAGCCTCGTGACATTTGCGTCTTTGGCACTTATCGGCTCCCTAATGGAGGGTGCCGCACTTATCACCTCCCCGGCTGCCCTTCAAGGAGGCTTACATCGCCATACAAGGCTAGCTCCTCCCATCCGGTCTTAACAACAACCAGTTGTTTTCGCAGCCTCTTATCCCTTATACCTATAGAGTTTATGGTTACAAGGCCGCACCCTAAGTGGAGTTTTCTTCGGGTAGAGTGCAAGATGCGCCAAGACTTGTCAAGAGTGGTAAGGAAGTTCCATGCTCCCCGCACTCTGACTCAACCGTGTACCTCGGCGCCTTGATCATACGCCGACTCCTTGAAAGAGACCCTCGGTCGCCCAAACTGTGTATAACCTACATATATAGTTGGGAATCCAAGGTACCTCCTCCTGGATAGGCTTTCATGGGCCCCAAATCTGCATGACCCAGTTCCAGGGGGCGGTGTAACCTTTTCCCCGAGCTATGTTAAGAGATACCCCCTTATATGACGCACTTTAGGTCTTACATTTGCCTCTTTACGAAATGTAATTCGCGAACTAGGTGTACGCCATAAAGGTTCGTCCCCATTCATTTATTCATTCATTGTTGTTAAATCATTCAATCATTCATATTTAATCGCTGTCTGATATTTAATTTGCGAAGACATCGCACAATGTTGTTCATTCATTTTTGCCTCGGATTCTTGTACATTTTCTTTGCCGAAATCCTCACATATCATTTCTTCTTAGTCTTGCCTTTAATATATCTTTGTCGATTACTTATCGCAGATCATTCAGCTTACTTTTTATGCTTTTTGTTCATTGTACTCTTTGCTGTAGTGTTATCCCAATCCTTGAAGGACTCCTTTCCATCGTAACGTTCGCCTGCTTCCATGCATTCATCTGCGGCACTTCGCAATGTTTCTACGGCACTTCGCGATGAACTACAACCAATTATCTTTGCAGCATCGTAACATTCGCCTATTCTTGCGGCACTTCGCGATGCTTCTTCATTTCTTATTTCTATAGTATCCACCATCAGCTTCTCTTTTCTCCTCGTTCATCTTTGATATTCTCGTTTCCAACCTTTCCTTTTAGCATTTCTCTCTTCACAGCTCTCTACGTCAACCTCATAAAATTTCTGACCTTCCTTCCAATCTCCCTTTATAATTCCAATACCATTTGGATGGGGAAATTTTATGCATTGATGGTATGTTGATGCTACTCTCAAGATTTCGTGCAGCCATGGTCGCCCGATTAATGCGTTATAAGGAGATTCCACGTCAACCACGCAAAATAAAATGTCACCGATAATCCTTGTAAAGGTATCCTCATGTGAACCTCTCCTTTAGGTTTGTTCGTCGTGTCGTTAAAACCGTAGATTTTGTACGTTGAAGGAATCAAATTTTCATCCTCTCCACCCATGGTCTTATAAGTATGGTAAAATGAATATTCACCGAACTACCAAAGTGTCGATTAGATTCTATTGATTGCCCAACAATTTTCTCGCCGCTTCGTCTTCTCCATCAACCGGTCTTGATTAATGTCTAGTCGCACCACCAACGGGCTATCATGTGCTTCTCTTCCTTTGGGTATCTCGTCAACAGAGAAAGAAATAATTTTTAGTTGCCAATCTTTCAATTGCGACTTTCTCGCAGTGCATTACTTCTTTGTTATGAAAATCTCTTGCATATACTCTACTAAGCACATTATCGTGAAAATCTTCACTCAATTGTACGATATGAATGAACTATAGAGTTGCAAAATAGATTTTTGGCCTTTTGTTCCCACTTCTATTACGAATGTTTCTTTTCCCTTCTTTTGAAACTGTTCTTTGCACTTGATGGTGATGTTGTTAATACTTGCTTCCCTTTCTCTTCATTTTTTAGAAAATGAGCCAATTTCCCCGATCAATCATTCTGAGGATGATTCTCTTTATGTTTCGCAATCATTTGTTAGATGTCCATGAAAGCGATGGTAAGAACAATATTCATGACTTCTCGTCACTTGGTGGTGGTTCACTCCCGCATTCCATGGTGGTGGTACGTCCTCCATTACAAGTATAGCTTCCCAAATTTTCTCAACACTAGCATTTAGTGGTGGCATTCTGATCTCTTCCCATACCACTCTGCGATTTCTTGGCCTTCCATGGTTATTCTGCCTTTGTCCTCCATAAGTTTCTCGGTAATCCTTCAAACCATTTCAGTGCTTCTCCAATTAAGCTTGATGCGAAGTATTTGCACAATATGGCATCATGATTCTCCCACTGTAACATACATCTCATATAAGCCTTGATGTGTTGTATCGCACAAAGTTGTTCCATCGAAAATGTTGGTTAATGCAGGTTGCATTTAGGTGGTATTCCTCCCATTTGTACTTCTATTGTGAAAGGAGTCTTCGGCAGCTTATCGCGATGGCTTCATCCAACCTGTCTTCTTCCTCCTCCCTTCCTACCGTTTAACAATTCTCTCATTTCGCTAGTTCTTTCAAGATTTGTTCATTTTCCTCGGATTTGATTCGCTGGTCTTTTTAGCTCGCCTCCCGCCTCCGCGTTCATGTCCTGCTTTGACCTTCTTGTCCACTATTTTCTTCTCTCCTTTCTCTCGACTTTCTCCTTCGTCTCTTTCATCAATTCGCATACCATTATATCTATTGTTTCTCTCTTCGGGTTCTCTATCAACTCTCCTCTCGCATCCCGTCGTATTCTCCATTGGTATTTCTATTGACACGATCTTGTGCTCGCCTCCTCTCTCGGTTGTCGTGATTATTTTGCCGGATTGCTTCTTCCACTTCTTGGTTTTCCACTTCTTACTCTTACTCTCTCTCTCATGGCTAAGCGTGCTTGTTCGCATAATGTTTCTCAATGTCGTCCCACGATCTCTTTTTGCCTTCTCAATGCTTCTCTTCCATGCAAGATTGTTATTCCTTCACGCAATGGATCATTTGGCCCCGAAATCGCCTAGTTCCCTCGATTTTTCTTCATTCTCGCTCATCTTGGAAATTCTCGGATGGGGAATATAACGATCTTCTCTCGTCCTCTCTTCTTTCATGATGTTCTCGAGCCGAGATTTTGTGCTTCCCGTTGGTTTTCTACCTCTGTAATTTCGTTTCGTAAGGCTCTCCTTATTTCTTCCCTAGTCGATCTTGAACTCGATCTCGCAGTTGCTTCTCGATCTTCTATTTTGCAATCTTATATTTTCCATTCTTAATTCATGGTTCTGTCTTGTCAAGTTTGCTCGTTCCTCCGCCTCTAATCGCCTCTCTTCATGTATCGTTTGTCTCAATGTTTCCAATGTTTTGTGAGTTCTTCATTTCTGGGTTCATTTCTCCATTCATTCTTAGATCTTCTTCTCCTTGTCCATTGTTTACCAATTGTTGCTCTTCTTCCCTTTCATCTTCAGAATCCGTCCTCCAAGTGTGCACACTTACTCTATCGTAATCCACAGCTTTCATTTGCTACCTGGAATTAAAGCTTGGACATGATTCTCTTCATCATTCCTCATATTCATCCTTGACGATTCTCCTCTTTCATTTCTCCTTTCTCCAAAGCAAGTCTTCCACTTCTCCTCACCGGTTGTTCAAGTACATTTCTTCTTCTAGCCATTTCTCTTTTAGTAAAGTCTTTGAAAATTATCTCAAATTTCTTTCTTGTTAATTCTCTTCTTTTAATGCTGTTCAAAGCCCTGCTTTCTAGCGCCAATATGTAGTTGCAGAAATCCCACAATACACCCCTCACTATATTTTGTTTAACTAATCCATTCAAAAGATAATAGATGAACAATTATGAATGTTTATTAATAACTTTCTTGAATCCTTTCACAGGAAAATGGAATTACACTTAAGAACTTACAAATATTCTCTCACTTTCTCTCTCCTAATGACTTACTCTCCCATCCAAAAAAGACCTCCCTACGGCGTGATTCACTCATCCCTTTATATAGGGTAGTACATAGTGAATGACATGACTAAGTCCTTTATTTTCTAAATGTCTTGCTATGGTGTCGCAGACGTACAAACATTCATACTGCGACACTTCTTAACTTTCGCGCATTTCATATCTTCTTATCGTCATCCAATGCGTCATTTATTTTTAACCCTCTGCGACTGACTCGCAATGTTGTTATCCGTTGTCTTCGCGAATTGTTGTTGTGGCGATATTATGATCCTACAACTGTGAAAATGACAATACTACCCTTATCGGAAATAAGTAAAGTAAATGTTACAGACTGTGAAAATGACCGTATTACCCTTAATGGAATAAAGTGCAATAAATATTAAAGAGATCGCAAAAATGACCATACTACCCTTATCTAAATAAGTAAAATAATTCTTACATACGGTGAATATGACCATATTACCCTTATTGGAAAAAAGTGCAATAAATATTACGGAGATCGTGAAAATGACCATACTACCCTTATCGAAAATAAGTAAATTATTCTTAGAGATCGTGAAAATGACCATACTACCCTTATTGAAAATGCAATAAATAAATAAAGTAATGTTAAAGACTCGTGAAAATGACATATTACCCTTATTGAAAAAAAGTGCAATAAATATTATGGAGATCGTGAAAATGACCATACTACCACTTATCTAAATAAATAAAGGGTAAATTGGTCATTTTCATAGTTTGTAATATTCATAGTTTGTTATATTTACTTTACTTATTTCGATAAGGGTAGTTTGGTCATTTTCACATCTCTATTACATTTATTAATCTTATTTCCAAGAAGGGTAAAATGGTCATTTTTACGAACTATTATATTTACTTGACTTATTTTTGATAAGGTTAGTTTGGTCATTTTATAATCTTCATGATGTTTATTGCATTAATTTCTAGTAAGGGTAATATGGTCAATCTCACAGTCTGAAATATTAACTTTACTTATTTTTAATAAGGGTAGTCTGGTCATTTTCACATTCTAAATAATATTTATTGCACTAATTTCGAAGGGTAATATTGTCATTTTCACGATGTAATATTTTCTTACTTATTTCCAATAAGGGTAGTCTGGTCATTTTCCTAGTCTCCATAATATTTATTACATAAGTTTCCAATAAGGGTAAAGTGGTCATTTTCATAGTTTGTAATATTTACTTTACTTATTTTTGATAAGGGTAGTTTGGTAATTTTCATAGTCTCCATGATATTTACTGCACTTATTTCCAGTAAGGGTAATATGGTCATTTTCAGTCTGTAATATTTACTTTACTTATTTTTGATAAGGGTAGTTTGGTCATTGTCATTGTCTCCATGATATTTATTGTATTTATTTCCGAAGAAGGGTAATATGGTCATTTTCACAATCTATAATATTTTACTTTACTTATTTCGATAAGGGTAGTCTGGTCATTTTCATAGTCTCCTTTAATATTTATTACACTTATTTCCGTGAAGGGTAAAATAGTCATTTCCATAGTATGTAATATTTACCTTACTTATTTCTCGATAAGGGTAGTTTGGTAATTTTCATAGTCTCCATGATATATATTGCACTTATTTCTTGTAAGTGTAATATAGTCATTTTCATAGTCTCCATGATATTTATTGCACTTATTTTTAGTAAGGGTAATATGGTCATTTTCACAAAGAAGGGTAATATGGTCGTTTTCAAAATGTGTAATATTTCCTTTACTTATTTCCGATAAGGGTAGTTTGGTCATTTCCATACCTCCATTATTTCTAGTAAGGGTAAGATGGTCATTTTCACGGTTTGTAATATCTTCTTTACTTATTTCTTATAAGGGTTGTATGGCTATTTTCATAGTCTGTAATATTTACTTTACTTATTTCCGATAAGGGTAGTCTGGTCATTTTCACAGTTTCCACAATATGTATTGCACTAATTTCATTAAGGGTAATATGGTCATTTTCACAAAGTATGTAATATTTACTTCACTTATTTCTTATAAGGGTAATCCTGGTCATTTTCACAAACCGCATAATATTTTGTCAGCACTTTTTTTTCATTAAGGGTAATACGGTAATTTTAACAATTGCATAATATTTACTTTATTTATTTCCGATAAGGGTAGTCTCGGTCATTTTCACAATCTTCACTTTTATCATAGCTTATTCCGATAAGGGTGTCTCGGTAATTTTCACCGTCTTCTAAGAAGCGGATATATGTCAAAGTCAAATTTCTATAAAGTCATGACTTGTTGACTTGGTCTTGATCATGTTTTCTAATATTAAGAAAATTAAAAAGAAAAAGAAAAATATATTTTGATTTATAGAAATGAAATATAATTGTTAGTTTGTACAAATGTGGGAAAATTAGTGACAAGTAAAATTCAAAGTGTTATAATTTTGGGGTTGTTTTAGATGTTGTGAAATATTTGGGTGGAATCATCACTTTGAATTATAATTGTGATTGTCTCAAAATTGTCAACAAATATTATTGTGACTAATAAAAGAATTTAATATTCCTAATTATTATCACGAATACAAATTTAATAACAAATTATAATCATTGCAGACTTATCACAGTGTATCTCATGATCAAAATAAACCGTGACAAAGTTGCACTCGTTACAAAATCCCGGTTTTAGTGTAGTGTTTATATCCTAATCCGATAAAGTGGGATAAAAATCAAGACTTATGGTTTTGACAACTAAACTTGACAACAAGCTTGAGATAGCAATGCTTGCGTGTTCGACCGAGCAGTGCTCTAACAATCCTGATCTTGTTCTTATTGATCGTTTAGGTTTTCATCAATCTTCGATCAGGAGCGAGATAAATATAAATCGCAAAGTTCTCTTCGTCTCATACTTTGTGATTCCTCAAGATATATATCTAAAAAAAAAAATCATTGATACATTTATACTATTTTTCAGATGGGGTTGGTAATCCAGGCTTCTCATCTAACTGAGTGTAAGTGTTTCGGATTTGTGAGGTTTTCTAGCTTTGTTTATTGCAAAAAAAAATGCAAGCCTTGATCTAAAAGATCTAAAGGAAAATCATATAGGCTTATTTTTTTTATTGGCGGATTGATATCAAAATTCTCTACTTAGGTTGAATAAACTCTTAGGATGTAAAGGACGTCAGCTAAGGGAATCAATTGCTTAGAGCCTTGCGAGGTTCAAACGATGCAAGGAGCACGGATGCAATAAAATTTCTTGGAGGTATAATTTGATTTCAACCGCATTCCAAAGTCTGCGAATTCATATTAGACTAGTGTATATAGCGGCTTTAATATAGTTTGGTGTTCAAAGTCGGACGATCGAGGTTCTTGGGTTTTTCTGCAAGTGCAGTTTTCCTCGTTAACGAAACTTTTGTGATCTTGTGTTTTTCATTTTCTACATTATATTGTTTTATCTTTATTATAGACTAGGTATCACGCCGGCCTGGGCCGGCGCTCAACCTCTTGTCGATTTTTTTGTAAATCGAGTATGGGGATTTACTCATTAATGTTTATTGTTCATTTCTTTGGTCTGTCGATCAATATCTTCTCATATAATTTTAGTCTATGATCATAGCATAAAGGTCCCAATATTTAGTTGTTCTTGTCATAGTATAGAGTGCTAGTTAGTCGGGTCACAGTAGCGTGTTTAATTAGTTAGACCAAAGTAGCCGGTGTAGTACCCAAATATTTAGTTGGTCGTATCATATTATAGTGTGTCAGTTAGTCGGGTCACAATGGTGTTTTTAATTAGTTGGACCCTAGTAGCCGGATAGGGGGCCACGGCCTACGGCCCCGGCGGTGAGGAAAATTTAAAGGCAAGTGTGTTAGTTAATCCTATCTATAACAGTCAGGAGCATATTTAGTTGGTCGGGTCATAACATAACGGGCCCACTATTTAGTTGGTCGTGTCGTATTATAATGTGTCCGTTACTCGGGTCACAGTAGCGTGTTTAATTAGTTGGATCAAAGTAGCCGGATAGGCCGGGGCCTACGACCCCGGTGGTGGAGAAAATTTAAAGGCAGATGTAGTGCCACATTAAAATTAGTGTGTTAGTTGGTCATGTTTATAATAGTCGGGAGCATATTTAGATAGTCGGGTTATAGCAGAACGGTCCCAATATTTAGTTGGTCACGTCATATATTAGTGTGTCAGTTAGTCGGTCACAGTGGCGTGTTTAATTGGTTGGATCATAGTAGACGAATATGGCCCTGACCCAGGCGATGGAGAAAATTTAAAGGCAGATGTAGTGCCTACATATTTAGTTGGTCGTATATTATAGGGTGTTAGTTAGTCGGGTCACTGTAGTGTGTTTAATGAGTTGGATCATAGTAGTCGGATAGGCCGGGGCCTATGGCCCCCTGGTGGAGAAAATTTAAAGGCAGACGTAGTGCGTACATTAAAATTACTACGTTAGTTGGTCCTGTCTATAATACTTGGGAGCATATTTAGTTAGTCGGGTCATAGCAGAACGGTCCCAATATTTAGGAACGCGAAATTGGGGGATATAAAAAAGGAATTGGGGGATATTTATTACTTCTCCCAACCCCTGGTGTCTGTAAGGGGTGGTTTTGGGGTGCAAAATTATTAAAATATCCTCCTTCAAAATAAAAATAAAAACTTAAAATAAAAAAACAAAATCATATCCCCATTTCCATCTCCACTTCTCATTAATCTCTTTTAGTGTTAGAGCTTTGAAACCCAAATATTCCTCATTCCCTTTCAAATTCTAAACTCTCCCCAATCTCTTTCAAATTCTAATCTCCTTCTCTGCCGGCTCCTCACTTTGGAAACGATTTTTTTTTTATAATTCGGAAGTGATGAAGATCATGCTACAAGTGATGAAGACCATGCCGGAATTGATGAAGACCATGCCGGAAACTGGTACCGACATGCTTGGTAACTAACATTCAATGTCGTAACTAAGTACCGGCATGCTCAATAGAAATCTATCAATGCCGGTAGTCAAGTGAAAAAAAAATATTCAACTTTCTGGATACTTTACATCATGTGCCTAAGCATAAAAATTAAAGCAACATACTATGCCGTAAAATCTAAGGCAAGATGCTCAAGAATTAACTAATTGTGCCGGAAGTGGACTGATTAAAACCAAAAAAATTCAAAACGGAATATTTTTTTACATCGTCGGAAGTGATGAAGACCATGCCGAATTGGTGAAGAACCATGCCGAAAATGGTGCCGATGCTTGGTAACTAACATTCAATGTCAGAATTAAGTACCGGCATGCTCGATAGAAATCTATCAATGCCGGTAGTCAAGTGAAAAAAATGAAGTTTCCCGGGATACTTTTCATCATGTGCCCGCATAGAAATTTAAGGAACATACTATGCCTAAGCAAAGCATGCAGATGCTCGAAAATCGATAATCATGCCTTTAAGTAGACTCGATTAAAACCAGTAAAAAATAGGTTTTGAAGATCAAACAATTTATGAAAATTTATGAAAATTTCCAAAGAAATACCTAAGCATGGTTTTTAGGTTGAATACAATGCCGGCACCGAGCTATTCAAATGCAACAATTGTGGATTCAAAAAAAAAAATAATCAAATTTTCAACCTCTTAGCAAAGAATTTCTCTTCACAATCATCCTCCACTTTCACCAAAAAAGTTCCCTCTTAAAAAAAATTTCCATCTTTCTACTCTCATCTCATTCACCCAAATACAAATACACACTAATCATTTAACAAATACTTAATATTTTTACTAATTATTATTAACCACTAAACTTGATTAGTGAGGGGTAGATTAGGATTTTAAAAATACTTAGATAAGGGGTGACCCCCAATTGATATCTGGATCCAATTTTTGTCCTTTTCTTATATCCCCCAATTCTTTTTATGTCCCCCAATTTCGCGTTCGGTTCATATTTAGGTGGGCGTGTTATATTATAGTGTGTTAGTAATTAGTTGAATCATAATAGCCGGATAAAGCCAGGGCAAGGGGAGAATTACAACTTCTCCATTTGCTTATTTTTTAATATAGTTCCCTCATTAAAATTAGGGTCCATAAGGTCGAAACCTTTGAGTTGAGCCTATAATGCACTCGACCCATGGCTTTATTGGTCTGCTCAAATTAGTGCGAACCTATAACCGCCGTTTAGATTATCTTGAAATTAATATTTGGCATTAAGGGTCGAGAATTCCCATATGCTAAAGCCCATTGTATTGAAATAATGATGGTCAGGGCTCTCCGGGTCTCTTCCATTTCCCCACATGATAATGCCCATTGTTCAAAAAATCATTCAAAGAAGATTAAAAGAAAAATGACTATTATATTCAGCCCCCTTATATTGGTCTATCCTACATGTTGTATTTGTCTAACAGTTGGAAACAAAATTAGTACTTGTAGTAATGTCAATGTTATTGCCTGCTCCTACTCAAAATTAGAGTCATGGGGTCCCAACTCCCACATTAGTGTCTTCCACCACCACTCCAAAACCCGACTGTCTTATTCAACTACACCACTTCTAGTGAAGTCCTTGTTAAGAAAGTTATAGTTAAAGAGGTTTTGAGTACTACAAAAGTTTATTAATTTACATAAGCTTATTTGATTGATCAAAATAACTCCTCTTCCCCCCCAGTTCACTGCACTTCAAAGAATGACAAATATAGTCAAACATCACTAAAAAACAGCAGTTCTAAAAATTGTAACTAAAAAGATGACATGACAATTTTTAGTTGACCTTGTCTTGACATGGTATGTCAATTTGAACCTTTATATGTGCCTGACATGCGCGTCGAATTGCATATCTTCCTGTAAAATGGTATGCCAATATAAAAAGAAGATATTTCACATGATAGTGTATAAGTTGTCCAGCTTATTGATAAGCTGAAAGATCTCTTACCATTTTGTAAGAATTCGATGTAGTTGCAGCTCCTTGATATTCGACTGTAAGAGACCCATGGTTGCTCTTCTAACTGCCTCATAAGGCTAAGGAGAGTTTGCACACCTACCTGTAGATATTGAATCTTTAATTATTTGTTGATGTCGTTCCATAAATGCTTCATTAATCAGTCCTACAATGTTCGAGAATCTTATTCCAAATTTGTACATTCAGTTGTTCGTCGGCAATAATTTGACAGTGCCAGCATCCATCCTTGTATCTCTGCAACCAATTTCTCATATTTTGTGCTCCTTCATGAAGCACACTCACACACAATGCAGTGGTAAGAACAACTATCGACACTATTCTCACTAAAGTTATATTTCACCTGCAATTAATAGATAATTAATCCTCCTTCGGGAAGCTATTTCAATACTGCTCACATCACACGGAAGTCATAGTCTATTATTCTTCCCTTCGAACATGATCTATTTTTCACATGGAAGCTCTAGTACCTCTGTTGAGTATAGCTGGTCAGCTATGGGGAAACTTTCAACTGAAAAATCCAAATCAACTTATGACCAACACCACCAACCTTTTTCTTTTCCAGGCTCATCTGAAATTGTAATTACGGCGAGTCTGTAATTTTATTTTGAAGAACACAAAGTACCAACCAACAAAAAACTTCTTCTAATTTGAAGAATCTATTATCTTCTCATTAAAGAACTTATGAAAAAAAAAAGTGAAGATGATAAAGGTACCCAGAGTGATGGAACAAATTATTTGTATATCTTTAATGACTAAGCAAAGCCCTCTGCAAACTGCGTAATCTGGTCCATGATGCGTTTGTCGTGGAATTCTCAGTTGCTCGTAGATAATTTTTCATCTCCTCATTGACACTATTCCCATTCTTCCAGGGGTTAGCAGCAGAAAGTTCATTTGTTAAAGTAATCATTCTGCAAAAAAAGGGAAGATCTTTAAATGTATATATAAATATCAAGTCATAATTAAGAATCCACAAATCATAAGTATCCTGATTTGACAGCATACATTGCCTAAAGTTCTGAAATCTTAAGTAGTAGTAACCACTCTCTTTCGGAAGGGTCGTGTCTACCTGAAATCTGAAGTAGTAATAGTGTGGTAAACCAATTATACAAAGCAACAATCCATTTAAAAACGTTTACTTTTACTTTTAAGCAGCAATTACAGTTATGAAAATTGTGTTACACAAAAACCTTGAACCATAGCTAAGTAATCACGTCTACGCTATTATCCTCCTCAACGTAACTAAATCTAAATCTAAAGGTACACACTATAATATACAAAATGATTAAAAAAGTTCAAATTTAGAAAGAGCCTTGTTTCGTGCAACTCACCATAGTGATTTTAGATCACACACTTTCTACAAACCCATCAAATAATGAAATATTTCGAATCAAACAATCAATGGAAGACTAAGACAATTAAGATAATCTATTTGGTGTGGATTTTTTCAATGTTGACAAACCGAGTTTTTCAAACCAAAATTGGACGTAAACTCTACTGATAGAGAGAAAACTAAAGAGCTTGATATAAAATCACAGTACTATACTTTCTCTATGCTGTCTCATGTAGGCTGACCGAGCACAAAACTGTGTCCCGCTACTAATTCATGAGAATTGATGAAGGATCCATGATACAAACTCAATACAGACATACAGTTGTGCAAATGTTCTATGAGTGCTACTGTACAAAGCTGTATTTTTTTAGGCACCCATCCATTTGACTACTTAATACGCCATATGGCTTCAACAATAGACTTAGCTAGGTCTCTGACTTGGTAATTGACATTTCTTGTGGGTTACTGACAAAATTGTTGATCATTTCAAAATCATTGGAACTTATGCATCCTAATTACCAGTTTCACTATCGGGCCCATTCAACATTCATTCTACAACAGGGTTGAACCATAAGAATGTGAATGGTTTAATTCCATCTAGTTAACCACCTAACCACTGTAATTTCGTGTCAAGATAAAGGGCCATCATCTCGTCGAATCCAGTTCCAGCAAGAAGAACCACAAAGTGTTACCATGTACTCAATAATGGTGCCAGTTGATGCTAATTTTGCATCTTATGAATAACCATATACTTCATCCCACCAAGGTGTGATACATCTGGTGCCACGTTGAGCTTTGAAATTCAAATCAACAACCACAGTGTTGATGAAAAGTCGGCTTTGGGGATAACTAATTTAGCTAACACCATTGAAATCTAAAAGATAAAAAAAATACCTGACTGGACAAATTTAGCTTCCAGAATTGGATTGAAATTATCCAATCTCAAGCATGATCTCCTCCCCGAATTTGAAGTGCATATTGTCTTTACAAAGAACCAAGTATTTGACATCCTTAGCTTTATCAGTCCTTTCCTTCCTGTTGGCTCTCCATAGAAAGGGTAAGAGCAGCGACCTGTTAAGGTCAGTAGTGGCATAATGAGATTGCTGAGAAGAAGGTCCTAATACACTGGGTTAAGACATTGAATTAGAAATGACGTACGACAATAAATAAAAAGATGATTGTCATTATTTAGTCTAGCTCACTGGTTGATAATAAAACAAGCTGCGTCTAACTGATCTCATACCTACAATAGTTGAGTCACCTCAAATTATTACTTTGAGCCACAGGATTGACTTCCCCGAATTAATCTCGCCCCAAATTATTACTTTGAAACTACCCGTAAATTACTTTTATTTTCCTGCTGAGCCTGCCTCATTTTCAATTAGTTCCTGTTAGTAAAGAAAAATTCTAGTCTGTCTCCCTTTACCTTGGTAGTTCATGTTGTTGCAGTTACTGGTGGTGCACCTAATACCAATAGACAATCGTTAAACTTTCGTACTTTACATTAGGTACAACCTACGTAACATGACATAATTAATACTACTCGTGCTATAAATGTCTAGTTAATTGGGAATGACTAAAATCATTGAGTGATACCAAAAGATAAGTAGTATTACCTTAACATATCATAAACAATAAAGACTTGCATCCAACGATGTTTTACTAATTGGCCAACTCTGCCTGCATGTTTGTAGTATGTTACAGAATTTTCAATAAGATTATGCATAATAATGTGTCGATATTAAGTAGTATGTTACAGAATTGAATTGCATATAAGATTACCTTTGTCTATTAGACATCAATAACCATCAAAAAGCTTCGAAGATGCATAGTAATAATGGTATCTTCACTAAGACAAACCTATAAAACACATGAGTTTTGAATGTATAAGTAATTCTGAAATCGAAATTCAATTGAAATTGACAGGGAAAAAAATAGAGAGATATTTGAACCTGAAAATATTAATTCTAAATCATCAACAGCAACCCCAATTCACTCCATAACTGCCCAATCCATCACCTTCAATTCAAAATCAAACTTCACATCCCCTGAATCCGAGGAAAACCTAAACTACATCCACAAATCCATTCCATTCCATGACTTCTTTCCTCCATCCCTGCATCAATAACACCGACAACTTCTTCATGTTATTTCCCCTAATTTCAGAAATTTTCCCAACTATTGAAATCTCTTGAAATCCCTAATATAAATTTTCCTGAATGCAAACCTATTCAATTAACCTGAATTCAAAACATCTTCTTTATCTGAAATTACTAAACTCATGAATCCAAATTACACAACCCCATTCACCTAATTCCTGAATTAAGCCTAATACATCTAATTATACTTCAATTAAGAGCAAACCCATCATAATTTGATTAATTTATGAATAAATTCCACACAAACAGAGTTAATTAAAGAAACCCTAAATTACCTGGTTTTATGATTCTTCATCAGAATAACCTCCCATCGATAAATCAACAACAACCCCTTTTAATTCTCTGTAATCATCGACCCAATAACATTATCCGACTCCAATCAAATTCTCAACCAGATGAAACCCTAACTTCAATTTATAACATCAACTCTTTCTTCAATTATTTTGAGATTCAGAAATCTAACAGAAAATCCAGAAATTTGTATTGTTGGGTCCGAATTTTCGAGTGAGGCGAAAAGCGAAAGAGGGAGAAGGTTTTCAATTGAGCTCGAATCCTGGCGGAAGAACCCTGAACAACAGGGGAAGCCTTATACCATAATTTACGAAAAAAATAAATTGATGTTTAATCCGCGTTATAAAAATTCAGGAGACAATCGGACGCTCCCGAATTACTCCCAAGGATGAACGGTCAAAATAAGTCATTAGCTCAGGGAAGGAAATGAAAAAGAAGAAGAGCACACCATCTCTCGTTCCTCTACCCGACCCACTTTACATTACCGTGAGTCTTTCGTAGCCGTCCATGTAAAAACCCAATCCGGAGATTTCCAACCTTCGGATCAGGGTCCCCATTAAATGATGTCCGTCTGATAGCCCTGGCTATCATGGAAACAAACCTCATACCTTTTTATAACTATGATATAGCACAAGTAGTACGTATTCAATCTAGGTAGTTTAAGTCCTTATTAATTGTGATCAATAAAGAGACTTGTTCTTGTTGAATTCGTATATTGAAAGACAGATAACAAGTTTCATACCTGGAAGAATTCAGATTCTCTTGATTTTGATACGACTAGTTTGATCTTAATTGGTTATTGATTTGTTAGATCATCCAAGAACTCTTCTACAAATCAAGTTCAAGGCTTTATCAATCTAGACATATTGATTGTGGAAGAGAAAGAGAAAACTTTATTATATATTGTTCAAGGCTCTTTAATATAGATCTACTTGTAATTGTATTAGGTTTTATCCATACAAAGGTGCCGCACGAAAAATATTGGTGTTGTGCTTGGTAACCTCTATTTTCTAATTGTGTCTGGTTTCTCCATACATGTTCACGAACGAAAAGTTGGTACCCTCTCCTTTTCAATCTGCGATTAATAGAGCAGACTCAACTATGCAATGGACAAATTTTTCTTATGTAAATGATTGTAAATTCGGTTTATCGCTTTCCAAAACCGCTAGGTGTATAATAAAAACTACAATACTACGGGCGGATGTTTTAGCGGAGCTACGATGGCTGATGTTTTAGCGGATCTATCTAGGAAATTTCATATAAGTAAGGAATATATTTCTCTTCCTCGATGCCATATCCTAAAAATGTTTCCATTTAGTAATTTCTAGTGTTCGTTAGTATTACCTCGCCAACACGGAATATACTTGCTCATAGAGTTGTTAGGGTGGATAGTCTTGTTTGTGTAATGTGCAACAGGAAGACGAGACCGCAAACCATATTTTCCGGACTGTGTAGTACAACCTTTCAAAATGGGACTACTTTATAAAGGCATACCATTTATCTTGGCCAATTCCTTTTATGGTTTTATAGTTTTTTAAAGATTGGAGCTTTAATATGTTACAAGGAAGACAAAAATAGGTGTGTAGTCTTCTTCATTATGCTATCATTTGGAATATATGGGAGGAGCGGAATATAATAGTTTTTTGGGGCAGGTCGAAGTCTTTGTATGAGTTACCGATTCACACAAAATGCAGAGACCCTTGTGTTGTGGTGCTGTGAAGCTGATACATTCAAATTCATTGATAATTCTCAAATCCTTTACAACGGGAAAGTCATGATGCATATGTAATCATGCCTGAAAGGTGTTGAAGTTTGATGATGCGGGATCTAGATCGTGTATTTTCATCATATTCTGTGATGCAACTTAGATAGTGGTCGGCTGTAGCTCTGGAGATGTATTAGTTGGAATTATTTTGGAGTTGCTCTGACTAGGTGATAAGTGGTTTATTTACATATATTTGATGCCAATTCCATGCTAGTAATTGTTGATCTTCTTGCAAATTATTGTATATTACGTTTGGTTTCTTGTATTTGTCATTCATTAGGTGAATCATCCAAAAAGAAGTGAAAATAGCTACAAAAGTGAATTCACAAGTGAAGAAGGGCCAAAGACCCAGTGAAACTCGTTCAAATGGAGGATTTCTAGTCATCATTGTGTATAGGACGAGAAGACGAAGACAATGGCGAAAGAACGAAGTCATTCTGAGTTCGTATGAAGAAGTTACGAGAAAAACAATAACTTAGAAGATTAAAAGGCAAAATGGTCATTTTCAAAGCAAGTGATATTGGCACCCCCACTGTACGTTAAGGGGTAGTCAATCTGTTAAGGGGTGGACTGTCTTAAAGGAACCGCTAAAGGAAGTCATATCATTTACTGAGGGGAAGTCAGATTTCAAAAAGTGTTAAGGGCACCCGGCCATCAGTTCAGGGCTGCCACCACCATCTTCTTTCCCGTCAACAGAACACGATGAGTTCCCCGGCTAATCTCATGTTTCCGTACTGAATATAGTTAATGTTGATTTTTAAGGGTTCGAGCTGGAATATGTAGCAGTGGATTGCTGAATGTGTTTAAAGACATGGGTTACTCTCGAAATGGAGTTTGGAGTTATGTCTTCGATGCCAGTGATGATGTATGATCGGTGGTGATCGTGAAGGAGGAGAGATGTTGATGCTCGGGCTTTGCTGTTAAGAACGCGAGCATGCGGGAATGGAAGGGAGGACAGAGACGATGGGATTGACGCAATTGCTATGAGCCATGATTGATGGATAGTTGGAGTTTGGTTGCAGCTAAGTGATGACGCTGAATGGTTTTCAAGGCAAGAGATGATGCTGTTGAAGTGTTGCTGCCATATTGGTGGACTGTGGTGATGTTGGAAGCTATGTATATGAATGATGAAGACTTCAGGGTTTCGTTTGCTGCCGTCGATTGAAGACCGAGATGGAGGAGTAGGTGGTTTGAGTATGATGGTCGATAGAAAAAGGGCCATGGTTCGTTGGCTGATGGTGATCACTGGAAGTGGCTGCTGATATTAGAAGCTTCAGCGATGGATAAAAAAAGATATCGAGCTAATGAAGTCGAGAATGGCAAAGTGATGGTCGGGCTTTCTTTGTGGATCGAGAAGAACACGAGCAGGCACAAATGGAAGGAGCTCGGCAGAAAGATGGAATGTTAAAGCTCGAGTCTGCGATGGTGGTATGAAAGTGATGGAGTCTTGCCGGTGAGGATAAACTGATGCCATGATTCTCGGTGATGGAGATGGTCTAGCTGTTTGTATTGTTAAATGGTGATCAGGAACAGAAGAAGTTTGGTCGAGATAGAAAAGAACTCGAGATGGGTTAGCTGTTGATGATGATATGGTGCTCTTATTTGATGGAGATCAATGAAGATAGTAGTAGCTCGAGAATGAAGTTGTATAATTTGTCGCCAATGAAACACGGTTCTGAATGACTGAGATGAGAAGCACTACAGTAATGATAATGCTTACACTGTCGGTTCCACGTGACCAACAATTAAGCTACCAAGTGGGCTAGAACAATGCAAGCCCAATAGTCTATCCAGCCAATAATTTACACGAGCAGAATAAGGGTGCGGCTATTCTAGAAGTTTCGACAGAGTTTGGCAAGCTACTTTGCACGGGGTATGATGCACGGGACACAATTCCTAAGGAGGTGCTCTTTCCTATTTTTGCTAGGTTTCCTAGTTTCTTCAAGAAGAGGTTATAAAACTCTATATATAGGGAAGCTTAGATAGATTTTTGGGGGGGATCTCTTTTTCTATCTTTGCCTCTACTTTTATTTTCTAGGGTTTAGAACCATGAAGTCTTTTCTCTTTCTTCTTGTTATGAACTCCATGAATATGAGCTAGAGTTTTCTTTTGGTTATGGATTAGTTGGATTTCCAAACATGAGTTTTTGTTCAATAAATTAGTTTTCTCTCATATTATCGTTTATGATTCACCATTAATATTGTCATATGATTGAATGTTTGTTTTGTCAAGTTGCAAATTGGGAACTCACATGCATGTCTTTTGCTAGATTAGGGTTATTATACGCAAAAGTGATAATTCCTGATTTGAAGTAGCATAAATATGATTATAGTTTGTAGTGATATATTCTTATGATCATATGTGAACCATAACCTTTGTTAAATCGGATTAGTGCTTTTACACGTTCTCTGCTTTGATTGGCTCCGATTTCATAGAACTTATTGCATCTAGGGAATTAAACTTGATTAGTGCTTTTACACGTTAGGTTGTTCTTTTAGATAGAATTCATATTCACATCTTTTAATGTGTTTGTTGATGACAAGAGGAGATTAGCGGGATATTCTTGCGATCAAGGTATTCTAGGGCCTTTGATAAAAGTTGAGATTAAAATATCAATTCTAGTTATTGTGTTGAAAACATGTTTGTGATTGAAGACGAAATCCATGACCAATACTTTCTCATCCTTGATTTGCGCGTTTACTTTTTATTGTTTGCTTTTATTTAGTTTATTATATAAGAAACACAAAACCCCCGGTGTTATTTATAGGGAACCGAAACAATTTGACAACCAAGTCCTCTCTGTGGGAACGATCCTTTCTTGCCCTTGCTTCATTATATATTTTGAGTAGTAAGAAAGTGTAATTTATATTTGTGTCGGCTGACAACCGGTCAAATTTTGGCGCCGTTGCCGGGGAGGCAGCGGTTGTCACTTGTTTTTGGTTTCTTATTTTTGTTTTTAGTTTTGTTTTACTTTTTCTTATTATTTGGTTCCTAACCGAGTTTTGAGAATCTCGTTTTAGGTACCAATTTCTATGGAAGGAGCATACTATGATAATGGATACGGTTTTCAACAACCTCAACATTGAGACAACTACCAATTCCAGGGGTATAATCAAAACCAATTCATTGGTTATGACCAATATTCCATGGAACCTTATGGTTTTCCTCAATAACCTTATGGCGGGTATGTGTGTGAACAACCACAAGGATGGGAGGATCCTTATGTTCGTGAACAAAAAGTCTCTAACTTTATAGACCAAGTTTCCAACTTTTTACAAGAGGAATTTCAAAAATCTAAAGAGACTACAAACGAGCAACTCCAAGAACTTCGTGAAGGTATTGCTAGCTTGCGAAGAGGCATTGATCAATACAAGGAAGATATGGATAATTCTTATGTGCATATGGTTTGTGATGAATATTTGATTGATGCTAATGTTGAAAAAGGCCAATCCTTGGGCACTTTCGTTGATAATTGTGTAGTTAACTCAACTCTTGATCGTAATAATGATCATTCACCTATTCAAAATGATGAGTTCGAGATTAGCAACACTAAATTCAGCGAGAACCAATCTTATGTTGACTATGATAGTGACGGTGATTATGATACATTGCTTGAACCAACTCATGGTGATATTTCCGAGGAGTGTACAAAGGAGTCTTTTTGGGATCAAGATGAAGACAAAGAGGAATATGATGACACTTGGGTAGATTACTCAAGCATTGATCTTAATAATGATCAATAGCCTATTCAAAGGGTGGAGCTTGAGGATGATGCATTTTCGAGTGTTTTAAAAAAGTTTCTTATAATAAAATTTGGATTCGCAAAAGAGTAAGTGCCTAACAGCAAAGAGGAGTATGTTGAGAATGAGACCGGTTTGACCAATATTGTGGAAGACCCAATTGAGCTTGCAAATGATTGTAATGATGATGTTTATGTCGAGACTTTGGTTAAGGCAGAAAGATGAAGAATGGTTGCAAGGTTTGATAGAGAGGACCATGATATGAAAGAGGTGAATAATTCACTTGAGTTTTTCAAGGATGAAGAGGATTCCGTAATACAAGAGATTGTGCAAGGTTTATCTAACCCTTTGCCTATTGTTTCTTCTCCTTTACCTCTTATTGGTTTGAATGTATGTGCTTCGAGAATATTGTTGAATGACTTTGTTTCTCGATATCCTCCATTAGAGATACTTGATTCTCATACTATGCAGGTTATGGAACAAGAAACCGTGGATGTACCCGACTTCTATATTCTTTATACACTTCCAAGTGTGGACAAGAATAAGTGTGGGGAAACTTTTATCGGTTAATAGCTTCATTTCTCTTTTATATTACTAATATTTGTGTGAAGCTAGTGTTTCCAAAACAGGTTCTATGGAAGGATCCCCAACTTTTCGATTGTTGGTATATGGGGAATGAATCTTGCAAGGATATAGTCGGGCTGACGACTTTAAACCAAGCGCTACATGGGAGGCAACCCATAAGTTTTGTAATTCTTATATTGTTTTTATCTTTTTCTTGTCTTGTTTTTAGTTTTTTTTCTTGTCGCATATTGTTATAAAATTTTCCACCTTGACTTTCTTTGGACGATTCAATTTACGTTGAGGACAATGTAAAGTTTAAGTGTGGGGGAGTGGTTAAGCATTTGCGTTGTAAATTTTTCAAAATTTTCAACTTTTGTATAAAATAGTGAATAAGAAAACTCCAACTTGTAGTTAGTTTAGAGTCACATAGTATATACATGTCGCTAAGATTACATCGAGATTCTCATAAGAGTGATCAACTTAGAGATGACAGAGAACATGATCGGGTTTCTTACTCGTATGAGAGTTAAAGTTGATTTAACCATGGCAGTGGCAAATAAGGTGCGGATCTTAATTCGGTATTAGAGTAGTGATTCCCTATAGTGGAGACTACCCATGTTACATAATGTGAGGCACCAACCTTCAATTCTTTGTACCGTCTAAATTTTTGCTTTTAGAGTGTGTGTCACCGTACGTAAATTCCGGGCAGAATGGTGAGCTGCCCAACCTCCCACCATAGAAGCACTATTTTGATCTCTTGAGTGCTATTTTTATCAATCATGATGGTGACATCGAATTGCTAACTTACATACCACTTGTAATCTTGTTCGCAGTTAGCACCATCCACCTTATCTATCTCTACACCAACAGGTCCATAGAAACACCATCATCATCAACAAGAGGAGCATCACAAATTCAAGGAAAGTTGAAGACGTTCAAGGTTTACAAGCAACAATACAGAAATGGGCAGATTTCAGATTCAAGTATAGCAACAACATAAGGAGCAGAATTTTTACAAGTTGAAGACTATTGTACAAGAGCAAAGATTATAAAGATGAGAGTTCGAGAAGTTTATGATATCAAGACATACAAGTTGTGAAGAATCAAGCGGTAAAGTACTTACACCATGGCCTTTGTATTTTATTTGTATTTTATTTCTCTAGTTCTCAAAAAAAAAAAAAAAACGAAAAAAACGAGAAAAAAAAAAGAAAAAAGAAAATTTTTAGGTTAGTTACTAGTTTTTATTATTTTGTTTTGTTTTTAATTTTGTATTTGTTTTATTTTTCTTGTCTCATAAAAAAAATTAAAAATTAAAAAAGAAGGAAAAAAAAAAAGAGACAAGAAAAATTTGTTGTATCGTATTTTGGGTTTGTATAGTTTGTTTTTAGTTTTGTATTCTTTCAATAAAGCCAAGGGAAAGAAGGAATATCTATAAGAAGTTTCAAGCAACAAGGAATTAGAGAAAAAAATTATATTGTCAAGATTATACGGAGTTCAAGAGTTATCATCAAGAGTTGAAGACCGAAGACGAAGATGAAGACACCGATTGAAGACCGAAGACGTTTCTATGTATGCTGTGAGAGTGGTGCTAGCTGCACGCCGAACAGATAACGAGGTAAGTAAGCATATTCCCACCTTCTTTAAATGGTTGATTTCCTTTCTTAGAGATCTTCAGAAAAATGGGTTTTCAAAAATTAAAAAAAGATGTGGGTTTTCAAAACAATTCGGAGGGTTTTCACCTTCCTACCATTCAACGTGTCGCAGGATTCTCTCTTCATTCCTACCTGGACACATGTGTGACCCATAAAAAGTCAGTTTATTATTGAGAGCAACTTCATAAAACCTTTTCTTGTGAGGCGAGTCGAGACTTTGATCACCCGAACCCGAATTTCTTTCGAGAATGGATGGTTATTTCTCTCTCAACTTTTAAGGATGAGATTGTGTTCATTTATGTGTCTAACTTCTTATGACTAGTGTGCAGAATCTCTATGTCTTCTTAGCGCTACTGGGATGCTATCATTACGGAGAACTAGTAAGTTGGAAAAGAAGGTTTTGTGGGTATATCTCTAGTAAACCCTCACGAGACTAAAACTCGTCCACTATGGACACCTAGGGGTTTAAAGGCTTGTTATACGTGCTAAGTGTGACCGTAGCCTCGACGACACAGAGTTGTATGTATCTTTTTGAATTGTTTTGTTTGCTCGAGGACTAACAAAGATTAAGTGTGGGGGAATTTGATAAGTGGTTTATTTACATATATTTGGTGCCAATTCCATGCTAGTAATTGTTGATCTTCTTGCAAATTATTGTATATTACGTTTGGTTTCTTGTATTTGTCATTCATTAGGTGAATCATCCAAAAAGAAGTGAAAATAGCTACAAAAGTGAATTCACAAGTGAAGAAGGGCCAAAGACCCAGTGAAACTCATACAAATGGAGGACGAAGACGAAAGCGGTGGCGAAAGAACGAAGTCATTCTCGAGTTCGTATGAAGAAGTTACTGAGCAAAACAATAACTTAGAAGATTAAAAGGCAAAATGGTCATTTTCAAAGCAAGTGATATTGGCACCCCCACCGTACGTTAAGGGGTAGTCATTACATTAAGGGGTGGACCTGTCTTAAAGGAACCGCTAAAGGAAGTCATATCATTTATTGAGGGGAAGTCAGATTTCAAAAAGTGTTAAGGGCACCACCATCGATTCGGGGCTGCCACCACCATCTTCTTTCCCGTCAACGAGAACACGATGAGTTCCCCGGCTAATCTCATGTTTCGTCATGAATATAGTTAATGTTGATTTTTAAGGGTTCGAAATGGAATATGTAGCAAGGATTGTTGAATGTGTTTAAATACATGGGTTACTCTCGAAATGGAGTTTGGAGTTATGACTTCGATGCAAAAATGATGATGGATGATCGGTGGTGATCGTGAAGGAGGAGAGATGTTGATGCTCGGGCTTTGTTTGTTAATGAGAAGAACGCGAGAATGCGGGATATGGAAGGGAGGACGAGACGATGGGATTGACGCAATTCTTTGTGAGCCATGATTAATGGATAATTGGAGTTTGGTTGCGGCTAAGTGATGACGCTCGAATGGTTTTCAAGGCAAGAGATGATCTTTGTTGAAGTCTTTCTGCCATATTGGTGGACTGTGGTGATGTTGGCAGCTATGTATATGAATGATGAAGACTTCGAGGTTTCGTTTCTTTGTCGTCGATTGAAGAGACCTTGGAGGAGTAGGTGGTTTGAGTATGATGGTCGATAGAAAAAGGGCCATGGTTCGTTGGTGATGGTGATCACTAGAAGTGGTCTTGATATTAGAAGCTTCAAAGATGGAGAAAAAAAAAGAGATCGAGCTAATGAAGTCGAGAATGGCAGTGATGGTCGGGCTTTGCTGTGACTGAGAAGAACACGAGCAGGCACAAATGGAAGGAGCTCGGCAGAAAGATGGAATGTTAAAGCTCGAGTCTGCGATGGTGGTATGAAAGTGATGGAGTCTTGCCGGTGAGGATAAACTGATGCCATGATTCTCGGTGATGGAGATGGTATAGCTGTTTGTATTGTTAAATGGTGATCAGGAACGGAAGAAGTTTGGTCGACATAGAAAAGAACTCGAGATGGGTTAGCTGTTGATGATGATATGGTGCTCTTATTTGATGGAGATCAATGAAGATAGTAGTAGCTCGAGAATGAAGTTGTATAATTTGTCGCCAATGAAACACGGTTATGAATGGCTGAGATGAGAAGCACTACAGAGAATGATAATGCTTACACTGTCGGTTCCACATGACCAACAATTAAGCTACCAAGTGGGCTAGAACAATGCAAGCCCAATAGTCTATCCGGCCAATAATTTACACGAGCAGAATAAGGGTGCGGCTATTCTAGAAGTTTCGACAGAGTTTGGCAAGCTACTTTGCACGGGGTATGATGCACGGGACACAATTCCTAAGGAGGTGCTCTTTCCTATTTTTTCTAGGTTTCCTAGTTTCTTCAAGAAGAGGTTATAAAACTTTATATATAGGGAAGCTTAGATAGATTTTTGGGGGGATCTCTTTTTCTATCTTTGCCTCTACTTTTATTTTCTAAGGTTTAGAACCATGAAGTCTTTTCTCTTTCTTCTTGTTATGAACTCCATGAATATGAGCTAGAGTTTTCTTTTGGTTATGGATTAGTTGGATTTCCAAACATGAGTTTTTGTTCAATAAATTAGTTTTCTCTCATATTATCGTTTATGATTCACCATTAATATTGTCATATGATTGAATGTTTGTTTTGTCAAGTTGCAAATTGGTAGAACTCACATGCATGTCTTTTGCTAGATTAGGGTTATTATACGCAAAAGTGATAATTCCTGATTTGAAGTAGCATAAATATGATTATAGTTTGTAGTGATATATTCTTATGATCATATGTGAACCATAACCTTTGTTAAATCGGATTAGTTCTTTTACACGTTCGATTGCTTTGATTGGCCTGATTTCATAGAACTTATTGCATCTAGGGAATTAAACTTGATTAGTGCTTTTACACGTTAGGTTGTTCTTTTAGATAGAATTCATATTCACATCTTTTAATGTGTTTGTTGATGACAAGAGGAGATTAGCGGGATATTCTTGCGATCAAGGTATTCTAGGGCCTTTGATAAAAATTGAGATTAAAATATCAATTCTAGATATTGTGTTGAAAACATGTTTGTGATTGAAGACGAAATCCATGACCAATACTTTCTCATCCTTGATTTGCGTGTTTACTTTTTATTGTTTGCTTTTATTTAGTTTATTATATAAGAATCACAAAACCCCCGGTGTTATTTATAGGGAACCGAAACAATTTGACAACCAAGTCCTCTTTGTGGGAACGATCCTTTCTTGCCCTTGCTTCATTATATATTTTGAGTAGTAATAAAGTGTAATTTATATTTGTGTCGGCCGACAACCGGTCACTAGGCGTTTCGCAAGGTTATGCGGTTTGTCCCGAAGGCTTATTGGGTGGCTTTGGATAGTGCAGTTCTGTTAACGCATTTTTTCTGTCCTAGCCAGGCTAATAAGGATACTTGTTGCAGTCCTTGTTTTTTAAAGCATGCAATTTGTTTTTTCTTTATAGCCTGCAATTTTGTTGTTTAATTGCGGTTTAGATCCTGTAGACTTTGAGGAGTTTTTTTTTTTTTTTAACGTCTGGGGATACTAAAACTAATTGGGGGATACGAATTACTATTCCTATCCAATAGTGTCTGCTAAGGGGTGATTTTTGGGTATGGAAATACTAAAATACCATTTAGTGTTTTAAATTCTCATCTTCTTCTCTTCTCTTTCTCAACCGTCTCCTTTCTTTGATTTTTATTTTCTATCATAGGTTTCAAACACGGTTTCATAGTTGTTTCAAACAAAAAAAAATTGGCGACTAATCTATTATATAAATATGCCTCCTTCAAAGAAACCGATCATTGATTTGTCTTAAAAGAATTCAAATTCGTTTAGGTTAGTTTAGAATCAAAATTGTAACTGAAAATTTCGATTTCGATTACCGCATTGTATTCATCATGGATACAATGCCGGTTTTGCAGTTTCAGTTAATGCCGGTTTGGCGCTATGTTGTAAAAGGCGAGCGCCTTTGGCGCTTAAGCGCCAAAGGCGCACTAGGCGTTGGGTTGGCGCCTGGGAAAAAAAGGCGCCCGGGCGCCAAATTAAACTTAAATCTTAATTTTTCTAAAAAAAAGGCGTTCGCCTAGGGCGCCTTAGGCGCCAAAGGCGCTAGGCGCTGGGCTTGGCGCCTCGCCTTGCCTAGCGCCTTTTACAACATAGGTTTGGCGTACCGGCATAGTTTTAGTATGAACACCATGCCGTACCTATGCCGACGCTGATTTTAGTATGAATACCATGCCGAAACTATTCTCTGTCGGCATGCTCGATAGGAATCTATCATTGCCTATAGGCAAGTGAAAAAAACTCAAGTTTCTGGGAAATTTGCATCATGTGCCTAAGATAGAAAGTTACAATGTACCATGCCGCCACCACTACCAAAGATGCTCGACAATGAACTTTCCGTGTGCTTAAGTGTACTTAAAATTTCAAAATTGGGGGATATTGTGTATCTGCAAGGTGAAAGTATGAATACCATGCCGATTTGGTCCCTGCCGGCATGGTATTTATACTTTTACCATGCCGACACTGAGTTTTTCAAACGTAACAATGGCAAATTCAATGAAAAAAATATCAAATATCAATACATTAATACTTATACATGGGTAATTGGAGCACTTGTATGTTCAGCTTGTTTACTTTCCTGGGTTGGTTCTTCACCTAAACCTTCATGATCAAAAATATCTTGATTTAATGATGTTGCATCAACAACTTCAATGATAATGATTTATACTAATCATCATCAAACTAATCTATTAACTTAATTAATTATAGTTAACCACTAAACATGATTAGTGAGGGGCATATTTGGAATTAGTTAAAGATAGGGGTGACCTTGATTTACTATGTAAATATCGTTTTTGTCTTTTTGCTCCATCCCCAATTAGTTTTAGTGTCCCTAGTTGCGCGTTCTTTTTTTACTCTGTTTGTAAACCTGATTTATTGGTTCGTTTTTTTTTCTTCTTAATATAACCATTTTCTTGAGGGAGGGAGGGAGGGAGGGAGGAGAAGGCAAACAAATTTTAAATAAACAAGATTCGGCACACCACAGCAGAGACTTTATGACTTCTTCCTTGAAAGCAAAAGCTAAAACATAAACAAACACAAAAACTGGTCCAAACAGAATAAACTGAGTTGACATAAGCCGGAACTGTCTTCCGAATAAAATGAAACTTGCGTGTGCGGTATGCTCTCCCTACATCTCCGCTGCAGTTGGCTTCCGAGATGCGTAAGAAGTTCCTGCGTTAATAAACAGACCCCAAACATTTGAATCAAATCTGGCCTTTTCTTTGTTGGGAGTTAGCTCATCAACGTTAACCAGCACTATTGGATACACCAAACGATTATTTAATAATCCTCGATAGAAATAGCTAGGCCGAATGTTGGTTGTATAATCTTGATCAAAAGCTGGCGCACTTGATTTTTTACTGATAGTCAGAGGAGTGCTGGTTGAGAACTGTTGAGCGTCAAGATCTTCAAAAGAAACCCAATCACTATGCATTATAGAACCACTCATCCATGGTTCATCACCAGCTAATATACCAGATGCACCACCACCACAACATTCTTCGAGTTTTGATGCCAATTCAATAACTTTTTTCTCAAGAGCTAATTTATCCTTGTTTTCTCGGTTGAGATTCTCTTGGAGAACTGATACCTCATTAATCCAAATTTTGATATCTTCAGTCAAATTTTTGTGATTCTCTTTAAGGCTGGCATAGTCAGCTTGCAAGCGAGAAATTTTTTTCAACATATCTTGTTTCTCAGCCTCACTTGTATCCCGATCATTGACTACAGACTTCTCCTCATTCTTTTGTAGATCACCACTAAGTATGGATTTGGCAGCTTCTAATTCAGAAACAAATAACTCGAGAGCCTGATTCTTATCATTCTTCTCTCTTTGTAAATCATCAGTAAGTCTGGAATTGGCAGCCTTTAATTCAGAAACAATTAACTCGTGATCTTGATTCTTGTAATTCTTCTCTCTTTGTAAATCACTATTAAGTCTGGAATTAGCAGCTTCTAATTCAATAATTAACTCGAGAGTTTGATTCTTATAATTCTGCTCTCTTTCTAATTCAGGGCTGGATTCCACAGGAGCAGACCCACCACTTAGCATGTACCGAACCGCACGGTATGGGACCGAAAGAACAGGTAAATTATATCGAGCCATGTTTACTACCTCAAGGGACATGTATCGTATTGCTCTTCCCCCAGGTAGATTACCCTTACCTATTTCTCGAGGGTAATTTATGGGAAGCACCAAACCTTGACAGTTTACTATTACGTCGTATTTATATAAGAATGCTGTAAAGCTCTCAAAATCACTCTTCTTCCATGGAAAACAGTAACCCACCAAATCGAGATAATTAGGAAGAGTGCATACAAAATGATAATCATGTGCCAGAAGTGGGCTGTTGTAGTTTTTGTTAAGCCTCCATAGTTTGATCTCTTTGTTATAATATTCGACGAACAGCGAAGGATCTTCTAACCAGCAAGACATTGTTGGTGAGAAAGATTATAGAGAGACTTTAGATTAACAGGTTTGTGAAGGAAGGAAGGAAGGAATTCCTTAAATAATGGAAGGATATATAAATTATAATCAGTCACAATTCATTTATATACTTTTCCTGTGGTTGAGTCAGTCAGCGACCAAAGGAGGATCGAAAGGGTAGGCGGAATAAACCAATGATCAAGCATTAAACTCTTTACCGATCCAAAAAAAACAAAAAAAAAACTTCAATGAAGCTAACCCTGTCATACAGAGACAAATTGGAAATGGGGAAAGACAAAATTCACTATTCGTAATTCTTTTAGCTAACACGTTGACTATGTTATAAAATAGTTATGGGGTGGATTCCCAATAATTCAAGTTTTGGTTACTTCTCATCATCTTATCACCTACTATCTACAGGCAAGATATGCACGATTTTGGCATATCCAAAATTTGACACCCAAAACTAGTGTTGTTGATTGTTGTAGCCGTAGGAAACAACTTGTATCAATTTTTTATTTTAAAGTCTTTAATTGATAAATCAAATTTATTTCCAATAACCGGTAGGGATTCTTGTCATCGGCAGGGCGCCAACACTCTTCTATATTTTTTTTTGATACTAACAGGAAATTTATTAGATAAAAATTAAGAGTTACAATAGTCATTTTTAATCGTAGTGATAATTTCATCCGGAAAATGATCTAAGAAGAGAAAATTATCTCCTAATCCTCGCTCTTTTGCTAATTCATGCGCTACATTATTACTAAGTCTATTTATAGACTTGCAACCAAAAATTACTACTTCGAATTTGTTTCTAATCACTTGAACTAAGTTTTGGTTGTACCAATGAACCCGCATTTCACTCCCATTTATTGAGTTAACTACATTTTCACACTCCCGTTCAAAAATAGCCTTAGTGATTCCAAGCTCCTCCATCCAAATCCACACCCTCCAAAGCTTTGCATTCAAAATACTCCGCCCCATATTCCTCATCCACCTCCTCATTACGCTTTAGACCTTTTGCTCCTAAACAGATACACTGCAAAATTTCTAAGAATTAGTCCCACACTCCTGTTTTTGTTAATGATATGTAGGAGCCATCAATATTAATTTTAACAAACTCCTTGTCTGGAGGTCTCCAATTTTTAACCGAAATTCATAGACATGAGATATATGATTTTGATTGCTCGAGATTGGAACATTGATAATGCAAGTAATTTATCTTAGCAACAAGAAATGCAGATTTGGTTTCTTATCCTGAAAGACCACTGAGCATCTTTCCTTCCAGAGATACCAAACTGTACACAGGAATCTGCATAACAAACTTTCGTTACTAGAACATAGAGCAGAACATTATTCACCTCTCGAATGAAACCAAGTTATTGCCCATAGCTCAAAAGTAGAAAACTCGAGTTTTGATAGAATCAATATTGACATTCATAGCAAAACTGAGATGGCCCTACTAAAACTACAACCCATGAAAATGTGATCTATAGTTTCCTCATTGTTCTTACAGAAAGGACACTGAATATCTATATCTTGTTTATATCTAGCTAACCTAGTTCTAACAGGAACAATGTTCTTGTAGCATTTCCAGAGAAATAATTGTACTCTATGTGGAATTTTGAATTTCCACAAATTTTTCCAAACATTAGTAGGAATAGTACTACCTGCAATAATGGAGTTAACATCATTAGAACATATAGTATGATAAGCACTTTTAACATGAAATTTTCCTTTTCTATCAGGTGCCCATATCATAGTATCTTCACCTGTATTAGGTATTCTCATATTTAAAATTAGATCAGCACATTCATGAGAAAACAGGGTTGTAACAACATCCACATTCCATTGTCTTGTTCCAAATAAAAATAGATCACAGACATAATTAAAATTATCAAAGCTCGAAGATCCCACCACAGGGATAGGAGGGTTATTGAGACCGATAACCCAGCAGTCAAGCCATATGTTTACCTTAGTACCACATCTTACCAACCATCTAGTATGCTGTTGCACAACCTCAAGCCCTGAATAAATGCTCCTCCAAAGCCAAGAAGACTCATCTTTGAGTTTATCTAAGTGAAGTAAGTTTCTATTTCTAGAATATTTAGCCCTGAGAACTTTATAACAAAGAGAATCAGTATCATTGCAGGCATTCCAAGCTACTTTAGTCAATAAAGCAGTATTTAGATGTTCAAGATTTCTAAAACCTAGACCTCCTAGAGCTTTAGGGATTTGTAGTTTGTCCCATCCTATAAAATATATGCCTTTATGACTACCATCTTTTCCCCACCAAATTGTCTCCGAATGGTATCCAATTTGGTAACAGTGCTTTTGGAATTCTAAAAACACTCATTTGATGAGTGGGTAAAGCATTTAAGACATACTTAACCATAGTAGATCTAGCTGCATGGTTCATATTTTTGCCTTTCCAGGGGATAAGCCTTGCACTAAAGCTTTGAATAAGAGGCTTGAAAGCCTTGTTTTTATCCCTTCCTATCAAAAGAGTTGCACCTAAGTATTTATCAGTGTCATTCATTTCAAGCATTTCAAGAGCTCTAGACAGATCAGTTCTAGTATGAGGTCTAACATTGTTGCTAAAATAAACACTAGATTTATTAAAGTTCAACAACTGACCTGAGAAGTTACCAAAATACTCAAGAGTATTCCGAATACCTGCCACATTATGCATATCACCTTTTGTGAAGATGAGAATGTCATCTCGCAAATAAGAGATGGGTAATAGGTGGAGCACTTCTAGCTGCCTTAACACCAGAAATAACATGATTAGTTGAAGCATTGACAAGGAGTCTGGATAAATAATCCATAGCAATAATAAAGAGATAGGGGGACAGGGGATCCCCCTGTCTTAACCCTCTAGTAGGACAAAAGTCACTAGTGGGAGAACCATTGAGAAGAATAGAAATTTTGGTAGTTGAAATACATTGTTCAATGTATTTACAAAATTTCTCAGGAAAACCAATTTTCTTAAGCATTCCTAAAAGGAATGGCCACTCTAACCTATCAAAAGCTTTGGATAAATCCAATTTTAGAGCCATGGTACCAGTGTTACCTTCTTTATGTTTCATTGTATGAATCATCTCATGAGCAATGATTATGTTATCTTGAATGGCTCTACCTGGGACAAAAGCAGATTGATAGGGAGACACAATTTTTTGAGATATGGCTTAATCCTATTTGCTAGAATCTTAGAAATTATTTTATAGATTGTGTTACACAAACCTATAGGTCTAAAATCAGCTGGATTTTTTGCAGTGTCAACTTTAGGAATCAAAGAAAGGAAAGTCTTATTAAACTCCTTAGGCATATGACCGGTGATGAAAAAATTTTGAACAAATTCTTAACTACATCATTTCCAACAATACTCCGATTAGTTTGGTAGAAACCACTTGAAAGCCATCTGGGCCCGGAGAGCTCCAAGATGCCATGTCTTTAACAACCTTAAGAACATCATCAGTGAGATGGAATTCTCGTAAAATCTTCAAACAAATCATTAGTGATGACAAAGTAGGAATTATATCAAAAACATTCTCGTGGAAAGACTCGAAAATTTGAACAACTCACAATTAACTAAAATGAGTGACCAAAATATTTGCTATATCATCTCTTTTATCATACCAATTGCCATGCTCATCATATAAACAATCAATATTCTTTCTAAACATTCTTCTATTAGCTAGAGTATGAAAGTATCTAGAGTTATTATCCATATCTATAATGAATTTATCTCCGTTGCTCGCTTATAGAATTCTGCTTTTGATATTAAACCAAAGTTCTAGTTGTTTATTTGTGTCACTTAGCCTATCATGTTGAGTACTTGATATTGGTTCATTCCGATTCTATGAATCGATCCTGAAGCGCATTGATATTACTATCAATATCACCAAACTCAATCTTATTCCAAAGACGACGTACCTTTTCCTAGTGGAATTTTGTTTTTCTAACAAGAGATGAGCAGGGGATCCTACAATATTGGTATTCCAGGCAATTTCCAGTTGATCTTTAAAACCAGTATGCTTTTTCCCACATTGCAAAAAAATTGAAAGGTCTCCACAGATTTTGAGCAACTTGTTCAGTTTGTAACATTATGGGACAATGATCAGATCCCGCCTGGATAAGATGATACAATCTAGCATTGGGAAATTCATTACACCACTGTTGATTTCCCAATGCCATATCAATTCTAGAAGTTTTTATACCAGTACCTAGGTTGTTACTAGACCAGGTAAAATCTCTCCCAATATAACCTAAATCCATGAGACCACAATCATTTATTTTAGTCTGAACAAATCTATCATCCTGGGAAAAAGAAGAACTTACATCCAAAGTATGAAGATGAACATTTAAATCTCCTATTACAAGCCAAGGATGCATGATATTATCACTTATACTAGTCATGATATCCCATTGTATTTTCTTAATATCAGTATAAGTAGATCCATACATGAAAGAAACTTGAACATTTGGTTTAGCAGGATGAAGATTTACAGTTACATTTATTATGTTATTAGTTTTATTAAGAACTTCACACCAATACCATCTTTCCACATCGTAAGGAGTCCACCAACAAGACCTACCCCTGTCTATGCAATCATGATTACGTATTGAAAAGACCTTGCTAGATTAATCATTCTATTCATATCTATTTTGGTTTCAATTAAGAACAATAAATCGGGAGATTGTTTTTTAATTAAAACAAATGAGTTGGTCTTTTGTAAACTTTTTTGCTAAACCTTGCACATTCCAGGAGAGAATCTTCATAATTATTTTAAAAAGATATAAATGTTTAAAAGATTTAAAAGATCTATAAGAAGATAAGTTTACCTGATATGTATCTCTGACACAATCATTACTGGGAGCAGGAAGTGTTGCAGAATTTGGTTCATCCGAATCCATCATATTATTGTGTTGATTGTCCAAATTAGTAGTAGCATGACCTTGCATAACCGCAAAGCGGTTGAACATGGATATTCTGGGATTCATAGCAGGCTCGAGTTGAGGTTAGAATTTCTCATCCTCTTAACATTTCGGAGTCTTCTATATTGCCATCATCCGCCATTTCCTCATCTATATTTTGTTGGAATACTATCCTCCTTCTTCGATTAGCTTCAAAGATCCTCTTTAAGAAGAGCTTCATACTCAGCCTTAGTGAGAGAGTCTAAGTAGAGTAAATGAGAGGTATACTCACAAGTTTCATCATTGTGATCAATCACAAAACATTTTGGGCAGATGTTTTTAGGTTGCAATTCCCAATGGTATCTGACCCAAGCATCATCGTCAGTTAGAGTCTTCCACCAACCTCCTCTGTGTAGAGAATTTTTTAATTCAACTTCAATTCTAGCCTTAACAGTATTTCCAGATCGTGGTCTGCAATTTGCTGGCTTTGTTGAAATCTTCTTACCCATGAATTCAATTGCTTCATCTATCACAGTTGTATTCATATGTTCCAGCTTTAGGTATTTGAACTGAATAGTAAAGATTTGCTTGTCAAAGACATAGTCATTCAGAGGTATATGATTGTAGTATTTCTGAATATGAAAAAGAACTCCATCAATTAGCCAAGGACCATCTGCAATTACTTCATCTCTTTCCTCTTCACTATTTAGTTTGACCAGCATCAGATTGTGACCCATAATTCTAATCTCTTTGTTGTGATATTTTCCCCAAAGAGAATTGATTTCTGATCTTATGACTCTCATCTTCATTTTAGTTTTCTCTTTCAGCTTCCCTAATATTCCAAAAGTCCATTGATTTGCAGCATCATTAATTGTTTGAGATGAACCAACAGTTCTTCTCTGGGTTGCAGTTAAATCAATGTTTGCCTTTCTTAATTGCCTTGACAAATGGTTGATACGATCACCTTGAGAAGAAGACATAGTTTTCTCTGGGAAAAGAATTGTTTGACTCTTTCTAGAAATTTGATTATTGAGATGTAATTTTCCAATTTTTTCCTCTGTATTTAAGCACCAATAGGAATTGAAATAGGGTTTGCCAAGAATTGGTAAACTAATTGAGTATCTTTTATTTTGGGAAACCCTAAAGTTGACTAGAGATGGGAATAAACCCAGATTTGGATTATAACCAAAATTAGTTCCATAATATCTGGGATAGATCTTTTGGAATTTTGAAAAGGATGGAAAGTGAGAAATTGACCAAAAATCTCTTAACTGACTTCTGAAAATTCGGTAGAAAATTGACTGAGAATTGAGAGCCAAAATTGTTTGAAAATTCTGGTTGGTTTTACTAATATGAAATTCTGATTGTGAAAAATGATTTTCCCATTGACAGGTCAATTGAAACTCTTGCAGAGAAAGAATAATTGTACTCTTACTTGGGTAAACGGACTGATTTGAAGAAGATTCGTACCTTGATAATATCAAAAACCTTCTGAACTACTAATTTGGACCATCATCACAAAGAAGATGGTTAGCACCACTGCTGGCCACACCACTGTTATTTCACCAACTGCAAACTTCATGCTTTTTCCACCACTGGTAATCCCAGAGAAAGATTGATCAGAGATCTGAAAATTCACAAACCCATTAGTTTGTTTAAAAATTGAAATTTAAAAAGTGAAATTTTAAGAGGTCAGAGAGGAAAATGAGGATTGAAAACAGTTTGATTTCATAACATCAATTAACAGCCGAAGAAATAAAGATTGGAAATCATAGATTAGTGAAGAAACAAATAAGATTTAAAGAAAAAACATGAGATCTAAAACCCGATTTCAAGTGTGAGTTGACTCGGCAGTCGCCCGATCCTCAGAGCTCTCTCCGCCAACACTCTTCTATATGATAATGTCTAATCTGTGGAAAAAAGAAGTTACATTTCTTTGTGCTAACATCAAATCTAAATAAGTGTTTGTGCAGTCTCTTCAAAAGATCCAGAAAATCCTCACCAAGTTCCGCGAATGTAGTGAAAATCAAGGTGTCAAAACCAAAACTTTGAGCCAAACGTTTTTTAAAATATTTTTATATGTTTACGTGAAATGGCATTCCTCAAGGCTAACCATGGCTAAAAATTACGAACTCCTCCTTCAGCAAAAGGTACTCCCTCCGTTCATACGATTTTCCGATTAAACTATTATGATAATAGAAAAATAAGAGATTAGAAAACCGATTTACGGTTTAGAAAGGTTAGATATGGATCAAATTAATCTTCCCTTGCTCATATTGGTGGAGCAAAGTGCATGATAACGTCTTGTGAAACTAGAAAATAGAGGAGGCACAAAATAGAGGGGAAGAAGAAGTGATAAATTCTATTCATATATCTATCATAGACAAATATTAGAGCCTCTATTTATAGGCTAGATACAAGGGCATCCCTAATAAACGAGATTCATCCTAGATATTCTTAACATAATTACGCGTTTATAACAACGGACATATATATCAATAGTATAAAGCACAGTTTGGCTAACTTAGCCTATCGAGTGGTGGTCAGGATTTATCCTTGGCAAAGATAAATCAAAGGTCATGGTTCTCCATGCCACACCCTACAAGTCGCACACGTGTGGTGTTCATTCCAATATTATGAATTAAAAATGAATACTCGGGAAGGTTCGAACTCATGACCTATCATAAGAATGGCCTCTAACCATTGTTCCACCTTGGTTGGAATTGATAGAAAAGATAAATCAACATTGGTTGTTTGTTCAACTTAAATATTAATTAGTATAAGTGTTTTATTAATTAGTATAAGTGATTTGTCTAGAGAAAAATAAATCTATGGTTATGGTTTGTTCAACTTAAATATTAATTAGTATAAGTGTTTTATTAATTGATATCTCATTAATTTCTCATGATAAATGATTTATTAATTTTACATCATAAATATCGCTTAATTAATATTAATACATACAGTATAACTTCTTTAAAGTAATACTCGATAATATAATATTCTCTTTAAAATAATAAAATTTTAAGTCCCGACTAAGACCCTTAGTGCTAAAATAATAAATTCGATAAAATCATAAAATAATACATTAGCCTATCTCGAGTGGTGGTCGGGATTTATCATTGGCAAAGATAAATCAAAGGTACATGGGTTCTCCATGCCACACCCTACAAGTCGCACACGTGGTGTTCATTCCAATATTATGAATTAAAAATGAATACTCGGGAAGGTTCGAACTCATGACCTATCATAAGAGTGGCCTCTAACCATTGTTCCACCTTGGTTGGAATTGATAGAAAAGATAAATCAACGGTGGTTGTTTGTTCAACTTAAATATTAATTAGTATAAGTGTTTTATTAATTAGTATAAGTGATTTGTCTAGAGAGAAAATAAATCTATGGTTATGGTTTGTTCAACTTAAATATTAATTAGTATAAGTGTTTTATTAATTGATGTCTCATTAATTTCTCATGATAAATGATTTATTAATTTTACATCATAAATATCGCTTAATTAATATTAATACATACAAAGATAACTTCTTTAAAGTAATACTCGATAATATAATATTCTCTTTAAAATAATAAAATTTTCGTCCCACTAAGACCCTTAGTGCTAAAATAATAAATTCGATAAAATCATAAAATAATACATTTCATAAGTTTCCCTTAAGCATTAATAGGTCCCAAATAATATATAAAATAATAATGCTACTGTAAAAATAAAAAATAAATTCCATACATGTACAATTTTTTCCAAATATGATTCAATATTGGTTTGATTTTCTTAAAAATTCAAATCAAGTTGTATTTCATCCCTAATAGTTCGTGGTGCACTCACAAGATCCGGAGCCACGTTGTTGTGTTACAAGAAGAAGTGTTGAAGCTAGTGTGATTGATACTTGGAGTGGTTGTATTCTTATTGCAATTAGTCAGCAATATAATATCTCTAAGAAATTAGTCCATATTATATTTACAAACTACAATTATTATTTAACCTCCAAGCTAGTAATTATCCTATATAATAATAATATATTATTTAACTATAAAATAATAATTTATTATATTATCGATAATATAATATCTCTTTAAAATAATAAATTTTCTTGGTCCCAAGCCTATTATTTTATAGAAGTTATACTGTATCTCCATCAATAAATAATAATTTTGACAAAAATTATTTCAATAGATATTAGTGGTGGTGGTGGTGGTAGAGGAAAGTAAGTGGTGGAAGCGGTGGAAGGCGTCACTAAGTGGTGGAGGCGGTAACATTAGTTTTGGTGGAAGAAATAGTGGCGCTAGATGGTTTTAATGGCGGTGGTATTGGTTTTTTCTTTTTGAATCAAAAATAATAAAAAAATTTACACGACGGGTAACATTGTATTGTGAAAAGTATAGTTGGTTGTTTTTGACACGATCAAAAAAGACGGATAACAAATACTTTTGGGATGATACCAAATCATATAAGACAAAATGGTTGTTTTTGGTACCACTGCTATCTTTGGTAACGTTACGTACACATGATTTTCAAAGATTAACAAAAAACATATAGTTGAATAAATTAATTGACGACCTAAGTTTGTTAAATCTAAACTTTATACATGACGTGTGGGATCAAAAGTTATAAGTGTGCCCAATATTCTACGAGGGATGGAAAATGGTGGTGGTGGAGAAAGAAGTGATATCTGGTGGTTTGTGGTACTGGCCGATTTTGATGAGTAGTAATTGACTATGTTAATTATGTGCTGCTACAAAAGGATAACACTATAAATTAGAAATGTGGTTGATCGTCTTAATGCTAATATAAACTCGGTTAAAATACATGAAAATTAAGAAGAAGAAAAAACATTTGGATGTCACGTTATATAATAAATAACACTAAAAACTACATATTTAGTATCAAGGTTTCTCCGTCCAATAGATAAATCTAAGGTTGAATTGAGATCCCGTAAAAAAGCGAGAGGCGAGTTGGTCTTGGATTTCTGAATGATAATGAATATAATGAAACGCTCCCTCTCGGTTTCTCCAATGAAAACCGAAACCTTCTAAAAAAAATAATCAATCGAACAACACTTAGATGGAACGCATCACCACCGGTGTAAACTTCTCTGAATTGCTACATATCCAAAGTGAAATATCTACAAATTAATGTGGTGATTTCGTCCTACCGTGGTTTTTAACGAGGCATGCAATTAAATCTCTAATAGTGATTTTAAAGGTATTTAATAATTACAAAATTCTCTTATAAGTTTTGTTTAGGCAAGTATTGATTTAACTTGGGTTCTTTTACATTTTTGTGTTAAGTTGATGACTTTTTAATTTGAATACATGTTTGGTTAACAAACTTTGATACATATAGGGTATTTTCTTTGTAGAATCGATGTTAGTCTTTCATTTTTCCTGTTAGCACTTTGTTTCGATCCTTATTTGTAGACATTATTTGACTAATGTTGGGGTATTTGTTTAATCTCAAGGCCGATTAAACCTAATGTGTGTTGTATACATTGAAGGCGACGGAAGTTTGTGTCGGCTCTACCTTGAAACTAATAATTTTTTTCTAAGGTTAGTTGAATTTATGTAGATACAAATATCAAAATGACTATGCTCTTTAAAACTCCAAATTACTTGAGTAACACTAGATGTGAGAACGTCATTCATGCACTACTTAGCATAGTTGGTGTGAAATCTTTTTATCCACGAATTTCTTCAATTTTATGTTATCAATAATTTGGGAACAAATGTATTCATAAACATCATGGAGTTGATTGGCGCTTAGGTATATGTACTTTGTTAGATGAAATATTCTTTTGAAGTTTGAAATTATGGTATGATGGAACAATAAATGGGGTAAAATTTTATTTATTGTATTTTTTATTTTATTTTCATGTTGGCACAACATTATTACTCCGTCCGTATAATAAGTACATTAACAAAACAGGGAATTACAAATATTGTTCAGGTTTACATTCTTAACAAGGAAAACCAGAAAAGAAGGAACAAACATCAGAAGACTCTTAAGACTAAGTTTCCTAGCCCGGCGAGCAAGGCGATCAGCTAGGAGATTATTCGAACGCTTTATATACACTACTTTAAAAGATACTGAAGAAGAAATTAAACTCCGACATTGACTTAAAAGATCACCGGATCTCCAGTCAACATTAAGACTGACTCCATTAATAAACTGCACCAGCTGAAGACAATCACTGACGAAAACGACTTTGGAGAGATTCATCTCTTCTGCCCAAGAGATGGCCAAAATTAGAGCAGCAGCTTCCGCTCCTACTGCTTCAGAAATCAATCCAAAATCAGCACGAACACTATTTATTTTTCCTGCAATGTCACACCAAATAACACCCAAACCCATGTGAAAACTTTTGAAAGAACCATCCACAAACATAAAATGATCCACCTGCTCTCTAAGAATCTTTACATTACAAGAAGAAACATACTTATGTGTCTGCGGAAAGATATAAGTGTTAATCATTCTCTTGGTATCTAAAATGGTTTTGTTCATATCAATAGAGGCATCACTAAAAGAGACATTACACCTTAACTTCCAAATGCACCAAAGCACTATGGCACCAATGCTAGGCCAAGAAACAATAAAAGGAGAATCACCCATAGCAGGGTCATGCCAAGCCAGAAAATAGTCATCAATCCAATCCATATCAACAGAAATCATATGATTCAGTGAAACTCCAGTCCATATTTGTTTCGCAATGGGACAATTGATGAACAAATGCCTAACAGTTTCCTCATGATTATGACACAACGGACAAATGACATCAACAGCAGAATTATACTCATGAATTAAAGAATTAACCGACAGCATATAAGCAAAAATTTTCCATAAAAAGAACTTAATTTTAGGCAAACAGTCAACACCCCAAACTTTCCTCCAAAAACAGCATCATCCGAGGAAGCCATATCATTTTTATAAACACGATAAGCTGATTTAATTGTAAACTTACCATTCCTAGTATGCATCCACATTAACTCATCTTTCTGGTATAAATTTAATCTAATTGTCCTAATCCTAGTGACTACATCTGGAGAGAACAGATCCATTAAAAGGTTAACATTCCAACAACCATTCTGAGCATCAAAAAGTTCCATAACATACGTATAGTTAATATTAGAAGGATGACTTGACACAGGAGGAGCGGGTAATCCCGGAATCCAATTGTCCTGCCAAATCCTAGTAGTAGTCCAATTGTTGATATTAACCACCGAGTTAGCTTTTAAAAAATTTAACCCTTTCACTATACCTTTCCAAATCCAGGATGAAGTATTTGCCGCCTTATCGATTTCAAGCAAATTCTGGTTAGGAAAGTACTTATCTTTCAAAAAAATGGAAAGTAAACTATTGGGATTTTTTATAATACGCCATCCAAGATTACATATAAAAACTCTATTAGTAACAAAAGTGTTTTTAATACCCAAACCACCATTAAGTTTAGACTTACCTAAATCATCCCAAGATCTAAAATAAGCAGCCCTCTTTAGATTCTTTTTAGACCACCAAAACCTCCTCTGAATAGAATCTAACTCTGAGGTAACTGTTTTCGGAAGGGGGAAACATGCCAAATGATAGATGGCTAGATTAGATAAAACATGCTTGGTTACCACTGTTCTACCCGCAACATTAAGATTTGTTTCTTTTTGAAGAACCCAATCTAGCATACAAATTATCAATAAGAAATTTAAAGGAATTAGTTTTATTCTTTCCAATAAATAGGGGGTGCCCAAGTATTTTTCAGTGCTACTAAGGTATTTCATCTTAAGAGCCCGAGCTAAGATTTTTATATGTTTATGATGCATTTTCCCACCAAAAACCAGATTTTCTAAGTTGACTGTCGACCGAGGCTTTCAAAAAGACATTGATGATATTGAGGAGATTCCTAGCATGAGAGACAAGCCTTAATAAACAAAGATACAATCGTCAAAAAAAGATGAGATATAGAAGGACTCTCCTTCTTAAATTTAAAACCTTGTATCAACTTATCCTCTTCAGCTTTAACTAGCATTCGAGACAAAACATCCATGCAAAGAATAAAAATATACGGCGACAAACAATCCCCTTGCCTAATACCACGAGTGGGATAAAAAGTATCACTAGGGGAACCATTTACTAAAACTGAATACGACACAATGCTAATGCACTGAAAAATCATTTGACACCACTCATCTGAGAAACCTAATTTCTTAAAGACAGCAATAATAAAGGGCCATTCTAGCCGATCAAACGCTTTAGAGAGGTCAAGTTTTATTGCAAGGTGACCATTAGTCGAGTTTTTCTTTTTCGTTTTAAAAGAATGCAAGATTTCATGAGTTATGACGACATTATCATGAATCTGTCGATTAGCTACAAATGCGGACTGAAAAGGCGAGACCAGAGAATCCATTAACAACTTCAAGCGATTAGTCAAAATTTTCGAAATAATTTTATAGACTGTTGTTGATAGTGGATTTTAAACAAAGGGTAAAATCGTAAAACCCCAAATAACCTAATGTCACCGATGACACATTTATTAGAACATTTAATGCATGTAGTCAGTAATTAATAGGGGGTATTTTTTCAAATTAGGGTTACAACGAACAAAACCCAAATTCCCCTCCATGCCAATGGCAAATCATGCCAGCCACACCTAGCCCAAGCTAGCTGCACCTCCGTGCCGATGGCAAATCATGCCAGCCAGACCAAACGCGCCAAAGCATGCCAACCATGCTAATCGCACCTCCGTGCCAATGGCAAATCATGCCAGCCACACCTAGCCCAAGCTAGCCGCGCCATGCCAAACGCACCCTGCCTTGGCCCTAGCTATGCTAATCACACCAAATGCGCCAAAGCATTCCAACCATGCTAGCCGCACCCTCCGTGCCAATGGCAAATCATGCCACCACAACTCCCAAGCTAGCCAATGGCAAATCATGCCAGCCACACCAAACGCGCTAAAGCATGCCAACCATGCTAGCCGCACCTCCGTGCCAATGGCAAATCATGCCAGCCATACCTAGCCCAATCTAGCCGCACCTCCGTTCCAATGGAAAATCATGCCATCCACACTTAGCCCGAGCTAGCCGCGCCATGCCAAACGCACTCCGCCTTGGCCCTAGCTACGCTAGTCACGCCACGCCAAGCCAAGCACCCTTACCTTGGCCCTAGCCACGCCATGCCAAAATGGCGCCCGCGCCTAGGCTTGCAAACCATGCAACCTAGGCCAAATTGGCCACGCATGCCATTGGCACATGCCAAAACGCCCGCTGGTAGCTTTTCCCTACCAGGACGCGACCCAAATTGGCCACGCATGCCATTGGCACATGCCAACACGCCCGCTGGTAGCTTTTCCCTACCAGGACGCGACCCAAATTGGCCACGCATGCCATTGGCACATGCCAACACGCTCTTCGGTAGCTTTTCCTACCAGGACGTGACCCAAATTGGCCACGCATGCCATTGGCACATGCCAACACGCCCGCTGGTAGCTTTTCCTACCAGGACGCGACCCAAATTGGCCACGCATGCCATTAGCACATGCCAACACGCCCGCTGGTAGCTTTTCCTACCAGGACGCGACCCAAATTGGCCACGCATGCCATTGGCACATGCCAACACGCCCGCCGGTAGCTTTTCCTACTGTGACGCGACCCAAATTGTCCACGCATGCCATTGGCACATGCCAACACGCTCGCTGGTAGCTTTTCCTACCAGGACGCGACCCAAATTGGCCACGCATGCCATTGGCACATGCCAACACGCTCGCTGGTAGCTTTTCATACCAGGACGCGACCCAAATTGGCCACGCATGCCATTGGCACATGCCATTGGCCACGCATGCCAATGGCACATGCCAACACGCTCGCTGGTAGCTTTTCCTACCAGGAAGCAACCCAAATTGGCCACGCATGCCATTGGCATATGCCAACACGCTCGCTGGTAGCTTTTCTTACCAGGCCATGGCCCTAATGGCCGAGCATGCCATTGGCACATGCCAACACGCTCGCTGTTAGCTTTTCCTACCAGGACGCGACCCAAATTGGCCACGCATGCCATTGGCACATGCCAACACGCTCCCTGGTAGATTTTCTTACCAGGCCGTGGCCCTAATGGCCGAGCATGCCATTGGCACACGCCAACACTCTTGCTGGTAGCCTAACTTGCAAAACCGTGCAACCTACCACCAAGGCATTCCGCACATACCATTGGCACATGCCACACATGACACTAGCAGCTCTGGCATTGCCACTTGCACTCAAGGTGCAACCCGCAACAAAGGCATTCCGCACATGCCACACGCGCCATTAGCAGCGCCACTTGCACTCAAGGTGCAACCAACACTCGAGACATCAACACAAACTGGGGGATGCTCTCTAGGGTTTTGTTTTGGCGGTCACAGCATGCAGCGTACACTACCTCACATTAAGAAAGCGTGAATAGGAATAAATCGGTCAAATAAATGAGGAAATAATGGTGAAAAAGTTTTCACCCATAAACACCATGCGGTTACCACCTCCTCCCATTATTTCACCCTTTACTCTCTTCCTTCATGAGTCCAGGGTACGTTTCAATCTCGACTTGTATAAATAGGTCTTACCTATTTCCACCGGACAACAAGTCTCGGTCAGAGAAAATACAACACTCTCAGAAAAGGAAACTTTGCAAGCTTTCCAAAATGCTTTCATCTCTTGCAAGCTTCCTAAGCTTTCAATTTCTGATACAAGTCGAGATACTACTCTCCCAGAACTATTCTGGTCTCAACACCTTTCTTTGCTTCCCTCCCCAAATCAACCCTTCTCCTCCACTTTGTGACCGAAGCAAGTCTGGAATGGCTATTTCTTGGTTTAGGCCGGACTTGTATAGATTGATCTATCGAATCTATAAAGTGCTCACATGCAGCACATTTGTTTAGGGTTTAAACCAGTTTCTCACTCACCTACCGAATTTACTAAAATCGGCGGAAACGATTTTTACCCATAAACAATTGGCGACCACAGCGAGAGGATTGATCTGTCGGTTAAAATACCAACTCCGACTCCTGATTTCGTTTCCCGAATATCAAATCCCAACATGGTGGAACTCAGGTCCGGAGCGGCTGCTGAGAATACCAGCACAGAACACACCCCTGATGTTAGCGTCTCTCCCAATAACGTTGTTGCATCACCTGCTGACTACAGTAACATCGAATGCACTCCCTCAAGCGTAACACCACCAATCACTGGGGCCGAGCCACCGCCTCCTCTAGTGTCTCCGCACAACCCTCTAATCACGGCAACGAAAATATCTCTTTGGGTGTCACGCCACCAAATCACCGGGGCCAGAGCCGCCGCTCTACGGCCCCTAATGCTTAGTCTAGCATGGCGCCTCCGACCACAACTAAGGTTCCAACTACCTCACCGACGGGACGAGAGACCGGAGGGACCAGAGGAATTCGTCCTTATGTTACCATCGCTAATTTGATGGAACGACAGGAGATGCTCGCCAGAGCCCAGACGGACATGGTTTCAACGCAGAAAGAGGTACTCGTCATTCTCAAGACCCTGACAGAGCGACTACCACGTGATTCGCGTCCTCCGTGAGCCACTTAGAACGTATCCAACAACCCCGACGCCAGACACCTCGGCGGAGCAGGCCTCCACATGGATGAGGAAACTCGCGCTAGAATCTTGTTGGAAAGAAATCAGCCGCCTAACTTCGTCACCCGAGAAGATCCGGAACAACTTCTCCGCAACTCGAATCAAGAATGATGAATTGGACGTGCATCATCACCAACCCCTTACCCATCCGAAATGCAGAGAGAATCCCTCTCCAAGGGGGTACTCTTCTCCTCAATTTACCCCCGTACGATGGTACCGGAATGCACATGAGCATGTCTCCCGTTTCGGAATCCCTAGGTGAACATGAATATAATCACGTTCTTCGTTTAAGGGAATTCTCAAAATCACTTACTGGAAGGGCGTATACATGGTACGACATTATCCCACCGAACAACATTCCCAACCGGAGTAGCATGGTCACCGCATTTTACAAGAAATACTTCTTCGTGTCTCAACAAGTTACTTTCTCGCACCTCGGAAGAATGTACCAAAGTGGGATAACGAACATCCGAATGATTTCTTCAAGAGGTTCAGGGTTCAAGACTCGACTGTCACGACCCAAACGTGACCGAGCAACAACTGGTGAACGCATGCATCAATGGTATGGTTCCTATTTACCGTGCCCTGCTAGAAAACTTGCGCTTCCAAACATTCTCCGAACTCCATGAAGCCGCGTACGATCCGCAACAACAGCACCAAAGATTCTTGGAAAGAGCTAGGCCAACTCGAACCGAAGACACGCGTGAAACTCGCGGGAGTAGATGCCTCATCAGCAAGCAATTTAATGTCGTCTCATCCTCCGTGAACATAGTAAACGAAAGGGAAAAAAGGAAAGCCCCAACTACGAGCCACCAGCCAAAACGTGAAGCGCCGGCGCAACGGGAACCCCCGCCACGAAAGACCGTCACTAATGCTCCCATGCAACATCATGAGACCGAAGGAAATACCCTTGATTTCCCGTTTCCCATCGAGGAGGTGATTGACCTCCTAGAAGCCTGGGTTCAAGATGATATTATCATACCGCCACCTCCCAGGACGTCCACCAACCGAGGCCGAGATGGCGAACCCCAAGCACGCCACTACCACAGTTCGTTCACCACCCGACCAGCGATTGCAAATGGACTAAATCATATTTTCAAAGAAAGGATAGAAGTGGGAGGACTCCAACCAGAGACGAAAGAGTGCATCGAGACCCACTCCCAAAAAGAAACTGCGGCTCCTCTGGGGATTCCGTGCACGAGAATGTACAATCCATGATGCAACATGTATGCGAAATTCTCTATCTTTCCAAGGTGCAGCTCCAAGATATTTTCGCAGCTCTCAATCGTGTTGTATCCAGCAAGAACGACTTTTTCTCCTCGGAAACCACGCCTGGGGCCCAAGCTTTCCAAACATGCGGAACCAAAAGGAGAATCGGGGACTGCTGACTACGTCCCATTTAAGAGGTAACGAATTTGACGACACGCTCATCGACACGGCATCTGACCACAACATCATTACTTTCAAGACACTAAAGGTAGCAGGATTTACAAAACAAGACGCTACCTATTCCTCGTCCGTGATTAAGAACTTGAGAGGAGAAACTTTGAATGCGCATGGCTACATCAACCTAGAGATCAAGATGGGAGACGCTATAACACATAGCAAATTCCACATTGTCAAAGAACTAGATCATGACATGATATTGGGACGCTTGTGGGTGCTCGATAACAAAGCGAAATTGGATGTACACCCTCTGCCGACGTCCACGCCCGAAGGAATTCCCAACAAATCATCCCACTGGTTATCGCATCAACGAGCTATTGAAGGAACCCAGACATCCGTAGAGGACCCGTTGGCGCTAGCTCATGATTTTCAAACGCAAGTAAGTCTGACCGAGCAACCTTTTACGCAACTGCTTGATCGTTCCTTCCCCCATTCCGTCATGGGGACTAGGCGATTGACATCGGCACGAACGCCGTCAAGAAATGTGAATGGGGAGTCTGGACCATTTGAATACTTTGCAAGAAGCTTGGAAACTTCCATTGAAACCAACGAAGCCAAGACTCAAACGGTTTCACGACGTCCCAGAACCCGTTTTCAATCGGAGATGTAGTTGTTAAGGAAAGCTCGTTTCAAGTTGGGAGGATGACAAGAAATGGCTATTCAAACCGATTCGCCCGATGAAAGAGAAGACGAGTCAGATCCTCGTTGCGGGTACCCTTTTGGGAGGATATTGCAAGCTCATCAATGCAGACACACCTGAAGGCGTGATAATTCACTCGCGATGGCCCAAGGTCTCCAATCCCTAAAACGATGTACCTCTCAATCACTCCCCTTTAGTATTTCCTCTAACAATTCCTCTTAGTAGTTGTGCTCCCCCAAGATGAATACACCGTTTGTATCTTTTTTCTGGGGATTCCCTTTTCCAAAAAAAAAAGGAAGCATAAATACATCTCTTTCCAAGCAAATTCTCCGATATATCGAGAAATACATCGTATAAACCCGAAAAACCATTGCGGAGCCATCATACCACAACCTCTTTCAAAAAAAAAAATATATATATGAAGCAAAATGTTGACTGATTTGAAGAAGAAGGTAAAGAGGAGTTTGCGAAAAAAAAAAAAAAAAAAAGGGCATCAGGGGAACTAAAGCAGCTAACAGAAATAACAAAAGGGAAGAACTAGCCCTTGAAGGATGGAGCACAAGTCCCCTCGGGTAAGACTATCTTCAAGCACTTCCCCCAGCAATCCCTCGGGCAACAAAGATTCCATTCAACGGTGTTACTAGCAGCAACCTCAGATCCCATCCCGAAGCAACCACGGTGGGCAAATAATGTCCTCCCCGACGACCGGTCCAAAGATACGCCACCATGGCCCCTCCGGTATCACCAACGACACCTTTGGCATCAACTTCAAAGGGTATTTCGTTTCCGTCATATGCTCCTTCGAAGGTTTTCTCAGTGACACTTCCGAGAAAGTTTTTTGATTCATCCGCATCAGATTCAAGAATCATGGCGCTCTCCTCCAAGACCCCCACACGTTCGCTTTTCCGTCGCTTCGACCTAGAAACAGTCCGATCCGCCCCATACCCGGATCGAGGAAAGGCTTTGCCACACTGAAACCTCTCAACATGCCAAGACTCTTCCGCGTTCTCTCGCCCCTCCTCCATGCTCACTGAACCCAAGAAAGTCTGAACATGCACCTGTTATTCATGGGGATAGATGGAAGGGAGGTCCTTAATGATTTCACTAGCTTCATGGAACGGAGATTCAATCCCAACCAATGCCTCCTCAAAAGAAGAAGATCGATCTCCGCCAAGTCTGAAGTCCTTCTCCGAAGAGTTAAAGGCGCTGACATCTCTGGAGGTTCCCATCATACACTGCAAAAGATGGGGAAAATGATCAAGTTCCATCATATCTATACACAAAGAGGATAACACGAACAGAGAAGAAGAACAAAACATACCGGTATAATCTCTTTAGCCCGAATAACCCTAGTCGGGGTGCTTTTGCAAGAGTCAGACCTCGCGCCTTCACTTGGAGAATCTGGCTGTTTAGAGGATGATTCGTCTCTACGCAAAGAAATAAACTCAACAAGAAGAGCCTTTTCTCAAACAAGGGAGGCGGTACAATTACGTTGGGTATGAATATGGAACCTTAAAAAATGAAAGGAAGCAATGAGGGACATAACGCTTCCATATTTTGGCATGGATGATGCCCTGATTGAAGCCGCGCGTGAAGGAAGGCAAAATAAGGAAACATTGCTATCTGTAGAAACACCTACTCCCCTCCTTGTTTATACCAGTCCCATCAAGCTCGCGCCAGTCTCCCCAATCTCCCAAGCTACACCGGTCCCACCAATTGCGCCAAACTTCCCAACGACCTCCCAAGTCACGCCAGCTAGCACGCTCAGCTTCCCCACCTTGCGTTGGTCCCGCTAGATAGCACGCTCAGTTTCCCAACTTGCGACAATTTCTCAATGCTGCCCAGCTTCCTGTCTCTCACGACGCTAACTTCCCAATTGTGCCAGCCTCCCAATTTGCGCAAAATCGCCGCAGGCAAGGATTCCAAATCCTATTTATAAAAAGGTCGACAAGCCTCTTCAATTCTCTTTACGATTTACTGTTGATAGTTTGTCACCATCTTATGGTTACCTCGCAACAAAGCTCTTGTTCCGAGCTAAGCAGGGGACTTAATGTTGATGGTGGATTTTAAACAAAGGGTAAAATCGTAAAACCCCAAATAACCTGATGTCACCGATGACACATTTATTAGAACATTTAATGCATGTAGTCAGTAATTAATAGGGGGTATTTTTTCAAAATTAGGGTTACAACGAACAAAACCCTAATTCCCTTCCGTGCCAATGACAAATCATGCCATCCACACCTTGCCCAAGCTAGCCGCGCCATGCCAAACGCACTCTGCCTTGGCCCTAGCTATGCTAGCCACACCAAACGCGCCAAAGCATGCCAACCATGCTAGCCGCACCTCCGTGCCAATGGCAAATCATGTCGCCCACACCTAGCCCAAGCTAGCCGCGCCATGCCAAACGCACTCTCTGCCTTGGCCCTAGCTATGCTAGTCACACCAAATGCGCCAAAGCATGCCAACCATGCTAGCCGCACCTCCGTGCCAATGGCAAATCATGCCAGCCACACCTAGCCCAAGCTATCCGCACCTCCGTGCCAATGGCAAATCATGCCAGCCACACCAAACGCGCCAAATCATGCCAACCATACTAGCCGCACCTCCGTGCCAATGGAAAATCATGCCAGCCACACCTAGCCCAAGCTAGCCGCACCTCCGTGCCAATGGCAAATCATGCCAGCCACACTTAGCCCGAGCTAGCCGCGCCATGCCAAACGCACTCCGCCTTGGCCCTAGCTACGTTAGTCACGCCACGCCAAGCCAAGCACCCTTACCTTGGCCCTAGCCACGCCATGCCAAAATGGCGCCCGCGCCTAGGCTTGCAAACCATGCAACCTAGGCCAAGTTGGCCACGCATGCCATTGGCACATGCCAACACGCCCGCTGGTAGCTTTTCCCTACCAAGAGGTGACCCAAATTGGCCACGCATGCCATTGGCACATGCCAACACGCTCGCTAGTAACTTTTCCTACCAGGACGCGACCCAAATTGGCCACGCATGCCATTGGCACATGCCAACACGCTCGCCGGTAGCTTTTCCTACCAGGTTGCGACCTTAATTGGCCACGCATGCTATTGGCACATGCCAACACGCCCGCTGGTAGCTTTTCCTACTAGGACGCGACCAAAATTGGCCACGCATGCCATTGGCACATGCCAACACGCCCGCCGGTGGCTTTTCCTACCAGACGCGACCAGTTGGCCACGCATGCCATTGGAACATGCCAACACACCCGCCGGTAGCTTTTCCTACCGTGACGCGACCCAAATTGGCCACGCATGCCATTGGAACATGCCAACACGCCCGCCGGTAGCTTTTCCCTGCAGGTAACTTTTCCATTGGCACATGCCAACACGCCGCCGGGTAACTTTTCCTACCAGCGCGACCCAAATTGGCCACGCATGCCATTGGCACATGCCAACACGCTCGCCGGTAGCTTTTTCTACTAGGGCACGCGATCCAAATTGGTCACGCATGCCATTAGCACATGCCAACACACTCGGGTATCTTTTCCTACCGGACGCAACCCAAATTGGCCACGCATGCCATTGGCACATGCCAACACGCTCATTGGTAGCTTTTCTTACTGTGCCATGGCCCTAATGGCCGAGCATGCCATTGGCACATGCCAACACGCTCGCTGGTAGCTTTTCCTACCAGGACGCGACCCAAATTGGCCACGCATGCCATTGGCACATACCAACACGCTCACTGGTAGCTTTTCTTACCAGGACGTGGCCCTAATGGCCGAGCATGCCATTGGCTCACGCCAACACTCTTGCTGGTATCCTAACTTGCAAAACCGTGCAACCTACCACCAAGGCATTCCGCACATACCATTGGCACATGCCACACATACCACTAGCAGCTCTGGCATTGCCACTAGCAACTTTGGCATTGCCACTTGCACTCAAGGTGCAACCCGCAACAAAGGCATTCCGTACATGCCATTGGCACATGTCACACGCGCCACTAGCAGCGCCACTTGCACTCAAGGTGCAACCAATACTCGAGACATCAACACAAACTGGGGGATACTTTCTAGGGTTTTGGTTTGGCGGTCACAACATGCAGCGTACACTACGCTCATATTAAGAAAGCGTGAATAAGAATAAAGCGGTCAAATAAATGAGGAAATAATGGTGAAAAAGTTTTCACCCATAAACACCATGCGGTTACCACCTCCTCCCATTATTTCACCCTTTACTCTCTTCCTTCATGAGGCCAGTGTATGTTTCAATCTCGACTTGTATAAATAGGTCTTACCTATTTCTACCAGTGCAACAAGTCTCAGTCGGAGAAAATACAACACTCTCGAAAAAGGCAACTTTGCAATCTCTCCAAAAAGCTTTCATCTCTTGCAAGCTTCCTAAGCTTTCACTTTATGATACAAGTCGAGACACTACTCTCCCATAACTATTCTGGTCTCAACACCTTTCTTTGCTTCCTTCCCCAAATCAACCCTTCTCCTCCACTTTGTGACCGAAGCAAGTCTGGAACGACCATTTCTTGGTTTAGGCCGGACTTGTACAAATTGATCTCTCGAATCTATAAATTGCTCACGTGCAGCACATTTATTTAGGGTTTAAACCAGTTTCTCACTCACCTACCGAATTTACCAAAATCGGCGGAAACGATTTTTACCCATAAACAACTGTGTTCGATAAACTTATGGGCCTAAAGTCATGAGGAGAAGAAGCATTCTTGATTTTGGGAATTAAAGAGATAAAAGAAAAATTAATATGTTTCAAAAGGAATATATTAATGAAGAAAGCCTGGACATGACAAACTACTTCAGAATGAACAATCTCCCAATTATTCTGGAAAAAACCGGCCTGAAACCCATCAGGCCCTGGAGAACTCCAAGAAGCTAAATTATTTACCGTGTCCCTAATTTCCTGTTCCGAAGGAATGGAAATCAAAGAAATATTGTCTTCATCAGAAATTTTAGGTTCAACAAACCTAAGGACTTCCTCCAAATCACAATTACGAGGATTAGTAGAAGTGTAAATTTTCTTAAAATGCTTTAAAAATAATTGAAAGACCTGTTCTCTGCTTTCTAACCAGTTACCTTGATCATCCCTAATCGTATGAATAGTATTGTACATGTTTCTAAGTTTAGCTGAGTTATGGAAATAACTAGTATTCCTATCATACTGAGTAAAATAATCCATTCTAGATTTCTGCTGATAAAAACTATGTTCAATTTCATACCAATAATTCAACTGTTTAGAGTAATTCAAAATATACTCTCCAATCTGAGGCGAATAAGGTAACATCTGGAGTTTTTCTAATTCTGTATTAAGTCTTCCAATAGTAGATTTGATATGACCAAAGGAGTTAACATTCCATTTACTCAATTCAAAATTCACATTCTTAAGCTTATTGACCACAACAAAAGTAGGAGAACCATTAACCCACTTATTCCAAGAAAAGTGTAAGATGTCCTTGAACTCAGGGTTCAGCTGCCAACACTTTAAGAACTTAAAGGGAATATAAGCCTTTGCCTCAAAATGAAAACATTTAACCAGGACTGGACAATGATCAAAGTATATTCTTCCTAGATTAGTGACTCTAGTTTGAGGAAGGAAAATGACCCATTTATCATTCATTAAAGCCCTATCTAACTTTTCAAAAATTAATTCCCTCGGATTCTTAAACCTTCTATTGCACCGAGTAAAGGGATTACCATAGGAAAAGACTTCATTCATATTCATACTTAACAACTTATCTCTAACAAATTTGGGAGAAAAGGAGATATTAGGGTTACCTCCTTGTTTTTCCGAAGAATGCAAAATAAAATTAAAATACCTATTAGTAGCCAAGGATTGCAGTTGTTATCATTCATATCATTAAGAAAATTCCACTGATTTCTGATGCCCGATAAATTTAGAGAACCATAAATAAAGGTAACCACACAATTCTTGATGACAGGCGAGACATCACACAAAATATGAATCATGTTCAAAGAAAACCTAAAACTTCAATATTCGAATTTTCAAAGTACCCAAAAGCTAACCCCCCAGACTTACCAACTACAGGAATAATAACCCAAGAATCAAAGGGAAGATGGTGCGTGTATTTTCTAACTGTATCAGCGTCAACCATAGTTTCAAGCAAGCATATACTATCGAACTTAAATTTTCTAAAAAGGGATAATAAATGCCTCCATTTCTTGTCAGAGCAACACCCATTAATATTCCAACTTAAAAAATTCATGATTAAATAACAGACTAATAAACCCCAAATAATATCCAAACAGAATGGTAATAAATAGAGATAGAACAAAAAACAAGAGAAAGATTATAATAAAAACCAGTAAGACACTTAACGTAAAATGTAAAACTTTGAGGATTAGAGAGACTTACATGGTCATGAGCATGAGAGGCAACTTCTGCCATAGGGTCTTCGTCCAACATCATAAGGTTAATCTCCCTCTAAAATTCTTCATCAGAGACCTCTGGTTCAGGCGGGAGAGCTGAGAGAGGCATAGGCTCAAGGATAATAGCTTCATTAGAATCCACATTAGTCTCGAAAAGATCATTCTCACTCAATTTATCATTACCATGCACAAAAGTACCAAAGGAAGCAGAGGAAAAAATTAATTCTGAAGCAGCGCTAAAAGTAAATCCCGAAGAACTATCCGATAGCGACACAATAGTCTGAGAGAAGGATGAGCATGAAGAGGACCAAAACATATTACCACGGAATTTGCCATTTGGATTTCACGCATATGTTTCATTATCCAACAAAATAATAGTGGATACCGAGATAGGTGGGCCAACCGACCGGATGCCCGAATGGAGAAAGTTCCTTTTATGGTTACTTTTTTTTTGGAACCACGTTTAATTTGGCCCCAAAAAATAATTAGCAGTGCTAGATTTTTATCCCCACTCACCGGAGGTGAATAATGGGTGTCTAGATATAATGAAAAGACTAGATTATCCCATCCCTTAGGATTGTGACACGTGTCACCTTATTAATATATATTATTTTTTTTACTTTCTAGAAAACATTTTTTCTCATTGACGTTCTTATAATTAGTTTTGCAAGAAAAAATTTATGTACATTATAAGAGGTTGGATGGGAGTCTCACCACAAGATGAGTTCCAACACCCTTTTGAATGGCCACCCCTATTCTATGAAAAAGAAAACTGCCAGAACAAGCGTTTTTTTTTATAGAATCCGTTTCTTACAGAAATACCCAAGAGTTTTTGTTTCGTCTTTTGATAAATCAAGGTAAACAAGAACCAATTGATAATCCAGACTTATATTCCCGAAGAACAGCCTAGTATTATCAATCACATCACAATAATCTTAATCGACTAGCGAAACAAGATATTGTAGAATCACAAACGATAAAACAAAGGTATTTGTGATTACTTTTCTATCTTGCCTGTCAGAGATATAATTCTCAAGCCAATCTTACGATTGTACTCAATCACGATAGAAACAGCAAGATCAGATCACCCAACTACAAAGATAATAGTTAGGCCTGGCTTCACAATCCCAATGAAGTCTTCAAGTCGTTAACCTACAGGGTCTCGAGAAGAAACCTAAGGTTAAAGGAGAATCAACTCTAGTTATGCATCTAGTAATACACAGGAGGTGTGGGGATTAGGTTTCCAAGTTGCTAGAGTTATCCTTTGTATAGTTTTCAAATCAGGGTTTGCAATCCAAGTTACCTTTGTAACAAAGCATTCAATATTCACCGTTAGATGAAAAACCTGATTCAACCAAGCTAATATCTTTCAACCGTTAGATTGAACTTAGCTTGTTACACACAAATGAAATGTACCCTCATTTAGGTTTATGTAGCCGTACCTAAACGTGTACACCATGTTGGTTCACAAATAGTTAACTGAGGTTAGACATATGATTACTCTCATATCAACCTTATTCATCTCAACCATAACTAGTTCAAGTGACTCAAATGAAACTAGTTAAAGAGTTGTTCAATTGCTATATTCTCATAGAATTATACAAGAACACAATTGAAGCAAAATCGGTTTGATTCACTCGAATCAATACATGAAAATTATAGCCACGGTTTTCAAAGATTTCATTCCTTATTGATAAATGTTTAGGTTCATGTACAACCAATTTTAGTAGTATCCACTTAAGTATGCGTACGGGTATGCATACTTAAGTAAGTTTGTTTTGGTTTTCAAACTCAGCCGAAATTCACGGGCATGAACTTCCGCCAATATGCGTATGGGTACACGTACTTTAGGTAACCGGATGAGTTTGGTTTTAGTTTTCAAACTCAGCAGAAATTCGCGGACATGAACTTCCACTAGTATGCGTTCATGTACGCATACTTACCCAGTCTCCTACACCCATTTTTTATACACACAAGTATGCACACTTTAGGTTCCCGGTTTTGGACTTATACACTAATGTGCGAACACGCTATGCTTATATCCAAAGATGGCTATAAGATTCTAAACTCTTTATTTCAATCATTGAAACATTCTTAGAGGATGACAATAGCCGTTTTCACACACTATTAGCATCAAAGAAATTTTCAAGATATTTAAATAATCATTATCGAAGCATTCCAAGCCTACATCCAATGATTGTATCACACAAACCATGTAAGATGTTACTCGGAAATTTTCTCATGATATAAGATGAACTTGGTCGAAGCGAAAGCTTACCAACACATATTTCGAGAAATATGTAAGCGAGATATACTCAGCTCGAAATCTCAAATGTGTATAGAGAAAACTATATCATAACACGACTTATGTCTCAATATAGGATATAGTAGAAATAAACTTTCCAAGTGATAGATGAGTTCAAGTATCCACATACCTTTTGTCGAAGAAGTTCCACAAGCTCCCCTTAGTAGTTCTTCGTCTTCAAATGATAAACTCCGTGAAAACTAAGCTCAACTACACAATCTATGTCCTAGTCTGAGACATCTATAAATAGGCTAGAAATCAAGACTTATAGTTTTGATCGCTAACATTGACAAACATGCTTGAGATAGCAACGCATGCGAGTTCGACCGAGCAGTGCTCTAACACTATATACCCGTTTACAGTTTAGCCATTTATTATTAGTGCATTGTTTTATTGATTTCCCAACTTTTTACATGGGAATTATAATTTGTTTAATTAAAAGAATTGCTCAACTAAATACTGCTTTTCTTCAACAAATACCCTTAAAGTTTTGTGAATCTTTGGGTCTGCATAACTATTTATTAATCATCTTCTTTCTCTCTCTCTGGCATAGTTACAGACATACGGTGACACCCATTAAATTCTAAGCATTTTTTTCCTAAAAATTATTTCTCTGTAACCAAATTAAGGTTGTGTAAAAACAGTAGACCGATTTTTCTAAAACCCAAGAAAAGCTAAAAAAGAAGTAATTACTGTCTATAATTCTTTGTCAACTTCTCTACATTTCCTTCTTCAGAATGGATATATCAATTGTGAACATTTGAAATTATATCTAGTATCCTTGAGAAAAAATTAGGGATTATTCAACGTTGTAGAGTGATAAATAAAAAATAAAAAATAAAAAAAATGTTTTTCGTTCTCGGATATTTGAGTATTTTATAAGGTCTACCATATATGTTAATGGTAGAAAGGGAAAATTCTTCTCATAGCTCAATCGAAAAAAAAAGAACAGCATCAAAGGTAAATAATCAGAATAAGCTAAGAATTGATTTACAAAGAGGTAGAAAATGATGATTTTAAGAACTGGACATGGGTTTATTTAAGTAGTTTAGTGGGTCGAGATGTTTTCTTATCACTTCTCTGTAAACTATTTAGAGATAAAGCAAATATAAAAGAAGATTAAAAAGGAAAGTGAAAAGTAAGGAAGAAGAACATGTTGTTTATAGTCCAAATTTTGTTCAGACTCCTCTAACGAGTGTATATTTCATATATTTATGATTGGTTTAACTGATGGCCTCATCACCCTTTATGTTTGGAATCACGACCCTCGTTACATAACTCCTTAAATTAAATCAAGGGTAGTAATTGAAATGTGAAATATACACTCGTTAAGAAATGTGCACAAATTCAGACTCGGTTGTTTTTGACTTAGTCATACACGTATGAAGTGAGTGAATTAGATTAAAACATAGGTGAGATAAGGGTAGTAATGAAATTAAGATAAGCTACTGTACATATAATTTCTTTCCCAAGGAAAAACTAAAACTCAGATGAAAGTCATGAATTCCAATGCAAAAATTAAGCTAATAATTAGGCCTAACATGTATGCGCATAGAGCGCCCTACAATCTAATTACAGGTTTCATTGTACGCGCATTGTAGGAGTAAAAATATGTAACAGACACGTGTCGAAAGATTAAGGCAGAAGTAGTATAGTTAGGTGCAACTGCTTCTAGGAAATAAGACCTTGCTAGCTCTTATCCTAACTAGTCAGCCCTAAGGGCATTATTGTAACTCGTGTACATCCCTACCCCTTTATAAGGGAAAGAGGGAGATGTTTGTGAGGATCCTTCTTCTTCCCACAACCTAGAGCTTAACAAGAACTCTATTCCCTTTAATGGAGTTTGTATGTAACCATTCCGATCATAGTGAAACCCGTGGATGTAGGCTTCATTAATGGCCGAACCACGTAAAAAACCCTTGTGTTCATGTTTACTTTGATGCACTTTGCTTCTCACTTGTTGGTAGATCTTTATCTTGGGTGTTAAGTTTTATTGGGTGTGGTTGTTATATTTTTAGCAACTACATTCTGGCGCCGACTAAGGGGACTGAGAGTCTCAAATCTGTAGTTTTTAGCTTAGAAGTAGTTCCAGTGAATTTAGTGCTGATCTACTGACTGCTGAGTGTTGAAGTGTGAAGGGTAAATATGGGCTTTATCAAAACAAAGCTATCTCCATACAACAAACATGCGACAAAACTGAGGGGAGAAAAATTGAAAGTTCTGTATGTGAAAGAACAGACGAGTATCGAGAGAACTTAAACCAGATTGGAAACAGAGATACCATCAACGAAAAACAAATCGAAACAGGACAAATCTTCTTCCTTATCTTCTCTTTTATCTTGTTCTTAAACATTGAGGTTTGAAAGTTTCAAGATTAAAAGATTCTCAAAAGGCGTTTTATAAAACCTAGGGTTTGTTCTTGAGCAACAATTGGATTTTCTTTCGATGTACGTTTTGATGGGAGATTCGCTATCAGCAGATCTTGTTTTACAAACCCAATTAAGCTATTTTGAAAATATTGAATAACTAAATCTTTAGATGATTTGGGGAATTTTCCGATTTGTTTCAGCCGAGGCTTTCAAGTCTTATGTCTTGAATTGAATGATACAGATGCTCTTCTCGGCTATTCACTCAATTGATTTGTGGATTCCGTCTCTAGCCATAACCGTCAGGAGTCACTGGAGGATGAAACCCGTGGAATCACCATCAACTTAATCGGGTCTCAGCAACTGAATTCGTAGGAGATTTGTCACGGGGCAAGCCGCCACAGTTGAACAAAGCTTTGGTTAGCTCGTTCAGATTATCATTATCTCGTCAATTTCCACCTCGGATGAAGTCCAGATTATAAGCTGCAATCAACATCAGGTCGGCTACTTCAGTAGAATACATCTCAGTCTCAGTCACAAGAGTCAGATTTAGGACTTCATCAAGTTACTCGTGTCTCAAAATTTATCCTCGGAAGAGATCATCATCGGGACCAAACATTACAGCTCAGTCAAACTTTTTAACCATGTCGATTCATAGCATCAATCTCGGGTCTTGCCATCTCTGGGTTCATCGACACATCTCCAATCAATGACCAACTCGACCAAGTCTGTTCATAGCATCAATGGGAATTGCAGCAACTTAGCTTCGTGTAATTCCACATCGAGGCGAATCAGTTAACATACTTGGATCAAAATCATCTTGTGCCAAGTCAAATCGGGACGGATACCAGGCAACAGATCGGACCTAGCTACATCGACCAATTCCATACATATGCAAGCTTATCTCGGGTCAGTTCTTATCTCAGGTCAGCTCATTATCTCGGGTCAGTTCATTTTATATCGGACAGATGCAAAGCTCATCTCGGGTCAGTTCATCCCATATCGGGACAGATGAACTATATTGGGCAAGGCAGTCGCTTCAGATCATCTCGGATTCAGCAACTCGGGAAGATTACAACACTCGCTTCGGGCTCGCATCTCGGGAAAGTTGAGTCGGATCGTTCCGAAAGAACCCATCTCCCTCGGGTCATTCCTCTATAACAGGGAGTATTCTTAATCCCTTATCTCTGATTTTACAAGTTATGGTTTTGAACAGTGACTGCTATTTAGAACTTATTCATATAAGAGCTATTGGCTTAGTCAAATGGAACCCACCTAATAAAGCATGAATAATATTTGAGAAAGTAAATCGTACAAGTTTGGCATGCAAATATGAGTTGCTTTTACTACTTGTATCTATGAATTACAAGTTTTCGAGCTTGGCATAATATCTAGTCATCGTGAAATACCGTTGTCGATCCATGTTTATTCGCTATGAATTCCATCCTTTCATCTAAGTAATCTCATTACCACCCCATCGAACCTGAAATTGCATTGGACTTCTTAATAACACAGCAATATGATTGCTTAGATTCGTCACCTTAACCGTCACCATGCTTAATTCTTTAATGGACTTTCATTTTACTTGAGCACGTCGCTTATCTTGAAATTTATGTAGTGTTAAAATTATATCTTAACCAGAGCATCCATACAATTTTATTTAAGGATATTATTTGATCTGTACAATCCTTGCTCACCCGAACCGTAAGTTGCAGGTACACCGATTGAGAAGAAAAATAATATCGGCAGTACAAGTGCGAGCTTGAGGTGATGAGATGGCCTCCAAGTTGTCAGGAAGGAAAGACACTACCCATCATCGGGAGAAGAACTGCACACCCGATCAGCTTGGAATCACATACGCTCCTTGCATTGGATCATCTTGGATCACCATGTTGAACATTATCATCTCAGGGGGAACGCTTCAGACTCCATCTCTAACTCAACTCCAAAGCTTTATCGGGAGAACCTACTAGAATCATGTAACTGAATTAGGTAGCTACGCAGTGAAGGATGTTAACCTATGGATAGTTACGAGTCGCAACAACATCAATAACTCAGACGCAGGAGTAAGGATCGTCGAAGAGTTGTCACCTGCAAAAGTGCAGGCCATGGCACCAGCTGTCGAAAATAAAAGCTAAGTGTCACCTTTCTCCAACGCTTGGTTTATTCAATACAGCGCGTATAATGTTCGAATCTGCTCATCGGGATGCATACAACACTCAAATTCTTGTGAATCATCCGAATCAGATTTTGTACATAATTGTTAAAACCTGCCTGACTTGAAATATTTTGAAAACCTTAAGTACTTAGTTTTTGGCCTGACTTTGGAGAAAATAGAAAAATGATGACGAGAGCGAAATCTCGTTAGCTGTGTATCGGGCCTTCAGCATAATCACCACGGAGGAATGCTATTATGAATAACTGCTTCGGATCAACCATCTCGGCCAACTCTAGACCGGAAAATTCAGGGTAGCTACGGATAAGAGTCACAAGACAGTTCAAGGACTGCACAAGCCATCTTTGTCCTCAGTCCCAGATAATTCATCTCGATACAACATATCGGGCGACATACCTCCTCTAAACTTTTGATTCCATTTGATTATTGCATACATAATATACTCCTATGAACGTTACCAGGTCATGAGAATCCCTTAAAATGAACTTAGGAATTCGACACGTAACTCAGTCTATCATTGTCACACATACCTTTGTGCCTTGTTAGATATTCGAGAATATTATTAGCATGATTCTTGTTTAAAGGAGATAGGGAACACATAGCATACTGGATTTTAATGTACACTTGCACATTATCGTGAATGCTGCCTAAGCTTTTCCCGAGCATTGACATTTGTTAAGTTGATACCCACAGTCCTTGGATTCACCATAGTTTTATTTATCATTTTTACATTGTATTAATTATTAGTTAGATCGTAACGATGTAATGGATGTTTAAGTTGAGCAGCACGTGTTGATATTTCTTGTACACCAAATGATTGTGTCCACGACTAGGGTTGACCCTAGTATATGCCTAAACAGTCCTAAGTAGCCATTCCACCACTTATTTCTTGTTATGAGTCGTAAAACCAGTTCTCAATATGTAATCGTCTTTATAAGAAGAACAAAATAACATTCGTGACCCACTTGGGGAAATATGAGAATCTTCTGCACTTCGATATTTGGATAAAATGGATTCTTTTTATTTTATATATGATGGTATGAATTTCTTTATTTCCAGCAACCAGGATTTAAGAATTTTAGAGTTTAATTGAATGCGTATTGGATATGTGTTGACATAAGGGAAAATTTCAGTTAAGATGCGATCTGTATAGCTCAGACAAATCGGATTACGCACCACCCGATCGACATGAGGATGGTCAACAGAGTCGACCGCTTCGAAGAAGTTTGTCGCAACAGTCCATCCAATCTCGCCGAGATACATCAATCAGTCGTGGACGTCACATCAAAAAGGGAAGAATCCTTTCCTTCTTGCTTCCTAATCGTTGACAGCTAATAATTTGAGGCACAGTTGCGAGACTTCTTGAGAAAATGGGGACGAGCACAATCCATCTAAATTCCACATTTGTCTCCTGATCCTTATCCATTTGCAGTGCAGTTATATTGCTATTTCCGCATGCGCGCGTTTGAGACCATGCTTAACATGATAAATTTAAGTTATATTGTTAATTCGCATATCATCGAAACGCCTGGGAAGGCATAACATTTATAATTCTTGTGTGAAAGATTGAATAGCATGTGCAACTCATCGTGATAACCTTTATTTCGCTTAAAACTCATATGCATAGAGTGACAACAAGAATTGTCTTGCGCCTAATTACTATGAAGGCTTGAATAATATTGTCTTGTGGTTAAATTCTCTTCACAGTAGCTAATCTGTAACTAGAATTCACAGGGACCTTTGAGGGAATCTGGCGGGATATGACAGTTACATGGTGGTGGACATCGTGGTCGGATGTCAGATATCTGAGAACCACAGTACACGAGCAGTCACTTCTCTCCTCCGCTAGTCCATAGACATGGAAGAATCGACGACACTAAGAGCAGCTTATGACAGAGATATTCTTCTAGTGTGCAGCGTTGATCGACCGAGAATAAAATGCTTGACTGAGTAAGAAGAAGATCAACAATGGAAACCCACATTTAGGATGATGCAGTTGATTGACGTCAACCCCACAGATCCTCAACAAGAAGGGGATTTGAGCAGGAATATGGAATTCGAGGATTCACCATCAACTAATCAGTCCCTATGGTTTGACCTTCGAAAAGAACGGCTCAGGTCACACAAATTCTGTTCAAGAACTTAGCTGCCAGAAGCATCACCAAGTGTGTACCGGAAATTCAGAGTCAAGCCAAGGCTACTTCCATTATACTTCGATAAGTTGGGAGAAAGTCAGTTCGGGCCAACATGCAACAACTTGGACATACCCTCGGTCGATGGACAGCAAATCATCTCGGGCATCATCATTATGGAATCGATTACCTCGCAGCAACAACCGACTGTGTGAAGATATCAACCTCGGAAAATAACGCGACTGTTTACCTATTGAAATCGTTGTCCGGTCCAATTTCCATTGTCCTGAGGCAGTGAACACACCAAGCCTGACTACCAGTTAGACGCTATCTCACCTTGTTGACAACAATTGACTACGGGTGCAATGCATGACTCTTACTATCCTGAGAGGAAAAGTATAGTCAGGGCGAAACATGAAACGGACCAGGAGAAACGGTAAAAAGAAGGCATTCTCGGGAGACGACCTACAATTCCAAGATCAAGGGAAGAACTTGCAAATTGTGGCAACCAAGCGGGACTGAAATTGAATATCTTTGGAACACAGTGTGTTGTATGAAACATACAACGATAAGGTGATGAAATGACAAACGCAACGACATACCATTCGTACTCGGGTCATCAAACGGAATGGCCCGAAATGGTCTAGGAGTTCTGATTCCGACTAGATTCTGAGACTTTGGTGAATAATAGCCTGGGGGACGCCTTGGGTTGTTAATGTGATGTAAAGTAACACGGGTCATCTCGTACTCGGGTCATCAATCGGAATGGACCGAGGTGATCTAAGAGCCCTGGACGGAGCCAGGAGCTATGCGTCTAATGGTCGTTTCGAACCCGGGGCGATGGCATTGTGCAAGTGACGGGGCGACTTACACTCGACGGTCTATTCAAACTCGGGGCGATGGCAGTGTGCAAGTTCCGAGGTAGTCTAAGGGCCCTGGTAGTTGGAAGCCAGTGGCCGATTATCGAGGCATGAGTACTCGACAGTCGATCATACAACATTGCTCCCATCGCAAGTGGCCGAAATCACTTGCCCAAGACAGTTAATTGATAACTCCTTGGGGATATCGGTCCAATAGAATATTGGAATGACCAAGTACCCTACCACTAGATCAAAATGACGGTGATGAGATACCTCAATCGGGACATGGCATTGGGCCCGATGACCCTCCCTGTTGAGTGTGTTTGACAGATGTGAAATATTAACTAATCTCTACTTTGAAATGATTAGTATTACAGGAAAACGTGTACGCTAAGACTATGAACGGTCATGCATAACTTTGGCAGTGGACTTAACTCGTCAATGGAAAGTGGTACTTGAATGGTTCATTTGGAAACAACACCAATGAGGTCACCCACATGGGCACGAGATGTATGTCGGTATCAGGGGCAACACAATGGCGAAGACGGACCTACCGGGTTATCAGCGTGTGAAACTTGAATAGCGTGAAGTTCGCAAGTCGTCAAATAACAGAGGCTGCGGGTAAACACAACAGCTGCAAAAGGGAAGCTTTCTTACCCTTATGTCTTCAACTTTAGACATTTTCTATTGGTATTTATCATTGAGACTTATCGGAAAACACAACAGATGCAATTAATGTTAGAAAATAGAAAAAGTGTGTGAATGATAATGTGTTTTTATTTGAAAAATTATAATCACTAACAGGAATGGCCGATGGAAATCCAAACTATGCAGGATAACACAAACTGAGCTAAATATAGCCCAGGGGCTATATTACAGGGGCACAAAAGCTACACGAGAAAGAATAACTGTCTTGGTTATGATTACGATCAATAATGGTGGGCAAAAAAAAACTATGGATCCACGGAGCAACGACCCGCTCACAAACCAATTAAAGGTGACAACGAGATTACGAAGTTTCTCGAGTTTTTGAATCATACTAAAGGCAGCAGCAACAAACCGTACCGTATCGACATCTCTAGCAGCAACGAAGGTCACGAGAAATGATACAGTTAAGTTACAAGGTGAATGATATGGACTTCATCGTCAACAGCGAGCTAAGGCATGGTCACCGAGTAATGTATGAGTACAGCAGTAGCTAGTTCTTTCGTGGCATGTCTAAGTATAGCAGAGCAATGCACCCGAATGCTTGAAATTACCAGATGGACTTCATCGGCAACAGCGAGCCAAGGCAGGGGCATGATTGTTGTCTCGAGACTACACAAATGAATAGGGGCAAGTACACGTACTAGGATGAAGCAGATTCTATTCCTTTGCGCAGTCCCTTCAACAAAAATTAGATAATTACAAGATTGATGAAAGAAAAATGCTTTGGAGGATCGACACGAGAACACCCTCATCGTTTGAAGCAAACCGAGGATGCTAAGACTGTCAACCGATTAGCAAAAAAGCTAAGTACCATCTACCACGAGAAATTGTCCTATTGTGTATTTCACTTGTTGATTCATTCACATAACCATAACGACCACAATAAATAGACACCCGACAATTTGACATGCCACATTGATAGCTTGAATTATCCATGCGTGTCTTTCTACTATGGATACATGATGTGTCATGAGCATGCCTGGAAAACAGTATTGCAGGAACCGAAACGATCGCTCACATCTTTACAATTGCATAATAACATGCTTGGCTGTAGAAATGCTACATATAAAGTACCCTCTTTTTCGTCTTAAAGATTAAATGCGAGCTTCTCGGGGATTATCACGAACCTGGTGCAAGGTAGTTAAGACGGAAAACCTTTGACAATAGAGACGATGGGTACAAAGCCTACAGCTTCGTATTGCTCTTTCATTTTGAACTTTATCAACCAGTACATATCTTGATTTAACTCTATGAAATCATGCTGAAACGTTGAACGTGAATAGTATTCCGTGACTGTCTTAACCCGCGGACAATCTGTTGGGTCTTTGTCGCTTGATTCGCTGTGATGCTTATGCTAATATCAAAGTTTTTGAATGTGTATTATAAAAGGTGCTTAAGGTATAGCAAGTGCCACTTCCCATCATGAATAGCAGGTAGCCTCGTTCCTGTAAAGAGATTCAAAAACGATGATTGGACAAGAACTGGCGACAACTGAACCAGACAAAGTTTGAGCAATGACCACCAAGGCGTGATCGCAACAACTTTGAACATGAAGAATGCATGACCAGACTATCTCGGGGCTAAACATCTCGGGAATGCTGCACACAAAAGTTTATGAAGTTATCTTGAAGGAGGTTTTGACGATTACCAAGGGATAACTCGGGGCAAATATAGCAATCCACAATTGGTAGTGGAGACCAGCCAGTACGATGGAGTTAGGAATATCACGGGCAGCGACAACGATCGACAATGAATGAACCAAGATTTGCCTTGAAACTTCGCATAAGAATAGGGGCAAGTATGCATACTGCAGACGCAGTTTGTATTCTTCTGCTCAGTTCCTTCAGCAACAATGTAAAGCCATGAATCCCAAGACAACGTTCATCCGATGCATCACTAAGTCGAAGTTATCAACTTACCCAAACAAAAAGACCCACAACGGAGGTAGACACCACCAGATTTGCATCAGAAAAGGAATCCAGTTAAAACCGAGAAGAGCAACTCAACATCAGAATTTCCCAACAAGAATGCAACATGGAAATTATATCCAGCAGCACCAAGAGAGTTTTTTACCACCAAAGTTAGACACAGTTGAATAGTCTCTTCAAATCATGGACCCTCCGTATTCAGTTGTATTGAAGACACCATCTTGAACAAGTGTTAAAGCAGCTGTCCCGAAGAGAACTGCTACCAACGAGGAATTTGAACTCCAGATGCAAGCTTAAACAGATCCATAAGTATACCCCAAGAATTTCAAATCAACCAAAGTGGATAAATCTTACAAGACGAGACACTTAACGCCGAGCCAATATAACAGCACGATTTGAACTCGTCTACAATATCGAGAAAAGCCAGAGCCGAGTAAAGAGGAGATAAGAACACGACATCGAGCACAGTTAAAGCCTATGAACCAATCGAGAATTACAACAAGATTGGGATCGAAAACAGTGAAGCGCCTAGCCGTGAGGCGTGCTACTCGGAAGCCCATATTCAAAAACTAACAGCCCGACGAAAAACCCAAGTCGCTACAAGTCGATAGTACACTAACAACCAGTTTGGATAAAACAGAGAATCAGTAAGCCAAGGCCTGAAGCAAAAGCAACAACAACGCAGACGCATGATCCGAAGGATTTTCTTAAGGATTGCTCTACGATCAAACCTCAAGAAAAGGGGCATAAATGTAGGAGTAAAAATATGTAACAGACACGTGTCCAAAGATTAAGGAAGAAGTAGTATAGTTAGGTGCAACTGCTTCTAGGAAATAAGACCTTGCTAGCTCTTATCCTAACTAGTCATCCCTAAGGGAATTATTGTAACTCGTGTACATCCCTACCCCTTTATAAGGGAAAGAGAGAGATGTTTGTGAGGATCCTTCTTCTTCTCACAACCTAGAGCTTAACAAGAACTCTATTCTCTTTAATGGAGTTTGTATGTAACCCTTCCGATCATAGTGAAACTCATGGATGTAGGCTTCATTAATGGCCAAACCACGTAAAAACCCTTGTGTTCATGTTTACTTTGATGCACTTTGCTTCTCACTTGTTGGTATATCTTTATCTTGGGTGTTAAGTTTTATTGGGTGTGGTTGTTATATTTTTAGCAACTACACGCATAGTGCGCCCTACAATCTAATTAGAATGTTATTTTCTTTTTTTGATGGGTTGGAATAGTGGTCTTGGCTACATTCCTTAACTCCTTATAAGGAGTTATTTCTGGCGATTACGGGGTTCGAACCCCTACCTCCGCAGTGGGAGGGAGCATACCAACCATCAGACCATTCTTTTTTTTTCTTGATACGCGAAAGCCGGACCTAGACCCCTACGTAAACCCAACTAGTTTAACTGGCCCCACTGCCAGACCCAACACCGCTCAACCCATTATATAACTGATCTATTACAAGCCTTTACGGCGGCGGGGATTGAACACCTAACTTCCTCCTTACTGGAGTTGATGGGATACCGTTGATCTATGCTTATGCTCAGACCATTCGATGGTTGGCTAATTAGAAATAGAATGCTTCAAAAAAAAACAAAAAAAAATCTAATGCTATCTCCTTCTACGTTTCTCTCTAATGCTCAATAAAGTCAACGATAATGGCAGCACGAAAATTGAAGTTCAGTGGTTTATTAGACTTTTTTTTTCAGTTGATTTTGTCAAGTTAAGTATATTTTACTAAATCAAACTCTTTATTAAGTAATCTAAGTTGATTATCAGAAAGATTTGTATTTTAGCCGTGACTTTTCGCAAACTGTTGTCCATTTGTAATCCTGGTGTAAAAATGCATATTTTCTAGTCTAAGTGACTTATTTGCGTCTTTTCCAAATACCTAACGAGCTGGCGAGGCCAAAATAATGTATGTGTCTAAGATTCAAACAAAAATGCACAAAATGTACGGCTAAGATCGGCAGTAAACTTTCAACACTACCAGATTTAACCTTTATATATTGAATGCATCGTGGGAAGACATCCTTCAACCTATGTTCCAACAATTATTGCTAAATATAAGGATTGAAAAATATCCCTCTCCAACCCATTTGCATTTTCTCCCTTTCTTTGCCTAGGTGGAGGTAGTCATATATTTGCTTTGAACATTTTATTCGATAAAAAAAAAAAATCATTATGCTGCGGGAAAACTCCGTCTATTCCACCGTTATTCAAGGTCATTCTCTATTAGATTCTCCTTTAACACCAATAAAGTGATGATATTATCTAAATCTTGCATTTTTTTTATAGAATATTAATTTATTAATCATTGATAGAGAATTAGAAAATAGTTCATGATTGATTCACATGAGATACGAGATGTCTAGTAACGCTGGAAGAAAAAAAAAGAGAGAAAGAGAATCCAACAAGGGGAAGAAATTTTTTCGAAACAGCTACAAGGATGTAGTCTACTGGCTCTGGATTTTTGATCTATATTGGATTAAAAATCCTTTTAACAAATTAAATCTATTTTTAGTATAGAAATGCTGATTAAGATCAATACAAATCCTCTTGATGAACCTCTGAAACAAGAGGTTGATCTAGCTAGACTAGAGGATGTCTATAGAAAAGTAGGAAATACCATATGGTCCTAGAAATAATATATTAGAGAGATTCTAGTCCAATTGACCTAGTCAATTATACTGCTTAATCTTTTGGTAATATAAATTATCATTTGGTCCTAAAAATTATTGTTTGGTCCCTGGGTGATGTCATGGATGATGTAAATGTCATCGTGTAGTGGCAAAAACACCCTTATATTATTGTTTGGTCTGAAAATAATGGTTTGGTCCTAAGGTGATGTCACATTCTTTGTTTTTTTCTCTTGATAAAAATAAATAAATAAAATTTAAAACTTAAATATCTTTTGAACCATATGTCTAAAAATGATAAATTTTATATATTCGGAAAGCCCTCGACGATAGCTTTCCAACGAGTACCATTGTCGCTATGTTTCGGAGCTTTTAATTTTTTTTTTTTTTATATGGACTTCATTCCAGAAATGAAGTCCATATAAAAACATGAAAAAAACAGACTTCATTCCAGAAATGAAGTCCATATAAAACACATACAAACAGACTTCATTTCTGGAATGAAGTCCATATAAAAACAGACTTCATTCAGAAATGAAGTCCATATAAAACACATACAAACAGGACTTCATTTCGGAATGAAGTCCATAAAAACATGAAAAAAAAGGACTTCATTCCAGAAATGAAGTCCATATAAAACATATACAAACAGACTTCATTTCTGGAATGAAGTCCATATAAAAATGACTTCATTCCGAAATGAAGTCCATATAAACATATACAAACAAACTTCATTTCTGGAATGAAGTCCATATAAAAAAATAAAAATTAAAAGCTCCGAAACATAGCGACAATGGTACTCGTTGGAAAGCTATCGTCGAGGGCTTTCCGAATATATAAAATTTATTAATTTTTGACATATATTTTGAGAGATATTTAATTTTTAAACTTTTAAATATTAAGGTAAGAATAAGAGAGAAATTATTAGAGAAAATAAACAAAAGAGAAAACATTCACGTGAGAGGAAAAAATAAGAGAGAGGGAAGGGTACTTTAGATATTTTAATAATTATGGACCAAATGGAAAAGGTGATTTCTGAAAGGACCAAATAGACATGGGACCACCTTGAAAAGGACCAAACCATATTTTTCCCTATAGAAAAACATGTCATGTCATCTCCATATTAATTGAAGAGGTTAGGGTTGGAGAATGATTTTAGGAAATATAGATGTGAATCCTACATGGATGAAGATTTTTCCCTTCCCACATGTTCCATTGGAGAGTCTCTTAAATTAAGGATAATTAAGTTTTTCCATAGCCTGCAAGTATATGCCTAATTACTTTTTTTTTTATAATAAAACTTGGAAAACCTAACATGTTCTTACATTGTTACCAGATAAACCATCATTTTGTTTTCCGGAGTTCATTACATCTTGATTCCATTGCTGAATATTTAGTGTAGGATCATAATATCGCAACGTACAAGGCTCGCGGGATTAATAAACGACGGTGTCGCGAGGCAGTCGCAGATAGCTAAAATAAACGACGCAATGAATAACGGCAAACAAAACAATTGGAAGACATGAAACCCTGGCGAGGGGTAAGAAGTGTCGCGAGAATGAATATTTGCGCATTTGCGACACTTCGCGAGACATTCCCGAAAATAAAGGATAGCTTAGCTGTCATCCACTATGTATTACCCTATATAAAGGGCTAAATGAGTCTGTTGAAAGGGAGAGATCTTTTTGAATTGTGAAGCAAGTCATTAGGAGAGAGAAAGTTTAAGAGCGCTTTTATTTCCAAGTGTAATTCTATTGTACTGGTAAACATTTCATGGAATCAATTAATAAATATTCTTGATCACACATCTTTCAATGGATTAGTCAAGTAAAACTGAGTAAGGGGTGTAGTGTGGGATTTCCTGCAACTACATATGCGCTAGAAACAGGGATCTGAATCATTTGTGAAAGAGAGAAGATCACAATTAAAGTTGTTTGAATCAGGAAAATGAGAAAGGAAAATCTTAAATCGGATGAAAAAGATATGGCATGCAGCACAGACACAAGAGTAATGATTAGCGAATTTCATGAAAATATCAGAGGAAGAATACACAAACGAGATTTTGAAGGAAAGAAGATTACGGATAGAGAAATAACATCACCTTTGAAGGATTGGGAAAAGCAAGAGATAACATTCACTACGGGGAAATATCCAAAGAAAATTTGGATCACACATCTCCATTGGTGATCGCAATCAACGCGTATAAGGAAGGAGAGGAATCGGAGAACACGGTGAAAACATGGGTGGTGAATGGAGTTTTAATCGATACTGAGGAGTCCGGTGAACATCATGTTTTATCACGCTTACAAAAGATGGGATATAAAGACGAAGATATGACTTTCGCGGCATACAATATTCAAGGTTTTGGTAAATCCATAACAAAAGTTAAAGGGGAGATAAAAATACGTATTCCATTAGGAAGAATCGAAACACCAGGTGACATTGAGCGTAGTAGATATGGAATCACCGTATAATTTATTACTAGGAAGACTGTAGGATCATAATATCGCAACGTGGTGGCTCGATTAATAAACGATGGCGTCGTGGCGTGAGCATGACGCCTAAAATAAATGACGCGATGAACAACGACACACAAAAGCAATGAGAAAAGACATGGAACCGGCGAGGGTTAAGAAGTGTCGCGAGAATAAATGTTTGTACATCTGCGACACTTCGCGGAACATTTCCGAAATAAAAGGATAGATTAGCTGTCATCCACTATGTATCGCCCTATATAAAGGGTTGAGTGAGTCTGGTGTGGAGAGATCTTTTTGGAATTGTTGGGCAAGTCATTAGGAGAGAGAAAGTTTAAGAGTGTTTTACTTGCTAAGTGTAATTCTACTTTTCCTGTGTAGACAACTCATGAAATTAATCAATAAACATTCTCAATTATACAACTTTCAATGGACTAATTAACCAAAATATAGTGAGGGGTGTAGTGTGGGAAAACCTGCTACTACAAAGACCATGGGTACATGCAATAAAAGCTGTGGCGTCGACGCTTCATCAATGTATCAAGTTTCCTACACCAACTGGAATCGGCGAGATCAAAGGGGATACCGCTAAAGGAAGAATATATTATCAAAATGAAGTAAAGTGTTGCGAGGAACAAGTAAACAAGCGAAAGAATATATCAAAGTACCGCAAAAGATGGCGAGGGCGGCTAAGAAAGAAGAAGAGTTCGAGTTTACATGATAAGAGCAAAGGAAGGAAAAGGCATACCTAGCGAGACCTCGGGAGAAGAAAATGATCTTTCGAAAGAACCAAAAGGACCAACCCCCATGGAGAACCGAAGGCCAATTACGTCGCGGCAGAACAAACCAAAGAAGTGAATATTGGAACTAAGGAAAAACCCAAGATGCTAAAGATTGGAACTAACATGGGAGCGGATGAAGAAAAAAGAACTAAGTCGATCTGTTGCGAGATTATAAAGACATCTTCGCGTGGGATATGGATGAAATGCCTGTATAGATCCGTCGATAGCTTTGTCACAAGTTAGAAATTGATAAAAATGTGAAGCCATTTAAACAAAGAATTAGAAAGATAGCAACATCATATCACCCTCGGATAGAAGAAGAAGCTGGAGGAGATGGATGCGGGGATTATCGGACAAGCAAAATATCCCGAATGGATAGCGAATATGGTTATAGTTCCGAAGAAGAACAAGGGAATAAGGATTTGCATTGATTTCACTGATTTAAATAAAGCGTGCCTAAAGACAGTTTTCCATTGGGATATTCCACAACTAGTCGAATCGGCCGTAGGAATGAAAGAGTATCATCTCTGACGGGTACAAAGGTTACAACTGATTCCTCTTAGAGGAAGATCAAGAGCATCTTGCTTTCTTCGCTCCAAGAGGATTATCTTGCTATACTAAAATGCCGTTTGGTCTGAAATGCTGGAGCAACGTATCAAAGGATGGTAGAAGAGGTATTCGCGAGAATGGATACATAAAACACTAGAGGTATCGTAGATGACATCTTGGTAAAAAGTAAGAAAAGCGGAAGATCACGTGCGAGACACGAAAAGAAATTTTTGAGCAAATGAGGCGTTTTAACATCAAAGTAAATCGAGAAAAATGTACCTTGGAGTTGCGTCGGGGAAGTTCTTAGGTTACATTGTATCAAAGGAAGGAATACATGTTGACCGGAAAAAGTAAAAGCGTTCGCGATATCCGACACTGCGACAAGTAAAGGATGTTCAAAAGCCGAATGGGTTGTTAGCATCACTAGGAAGGTTCATCTCGCTATCATCGATAAGTGTAAACACTTTTTCAGCGTTTTGAAAAAGGATCGAAATTTAAGTGGACGGACGAATGTGAAAAGGCTTTACAAGGGATCAAAGAGCATTTAATGGATATATCCATTATGCGAAATGCGAACCAGGAGAGGAATTATTAATATACCTCGCAACAACCGCATGCCTTAAGTGCGATTCTCTGTGAACGGACGTGAGGAGTAGAAAAACCAATCTATTATATCAGCAAAACTTTTAACGCCCGCAGAAAGAAATTATTCGAAGATCGAAAAATTAATCCACGGCATTAGTTTATGCAACATTCAAGCTTCGCATATATTTTCAAGCGCATACTATTAAAGTAGTAACGAAAATACCAATCGAGGCGATGATGAAACACTCAAAAAGATCGGGAAGAGTTGAAAGATGGAATGCTCAAATAAGCCATTGTAAGCTCAAGTATGAGATATTATCCTCAACTAAGTCACGAGTTGTCGAGACTTTTGTGAGAATTTCCCTTGGAAGAAAGGCAGCGATAGATGAGATGATGGATGTAGAAGAAGAGTATGGAGACCCAAAAGACCTGCTAACTGAGCCGGATAGGTGGGAAATATTAGTAGATGGATCATCAAACGGAGAAGGAAATGGAGTGGGAATTGTTATGATTTCACCGGAAGGCAATAAGTTAGCTTTCTCTTATAGATTGGAGTTTGAATCTACTGAATAATGAAAGCAGTATGAAGCTATAATACATGCTCTGCGACTTGCAATAGAAATGAAATTGGAGAATATAAGGATTACCAAGATTCGCAACTAGCAATTCACCCAATGTGAGAGAAATACACTACAAATAATCCATCTTTGAAAAAGTATAAGAAGCATGTCGAAGAATTGTCGGCACTGAGATACCGAAAATAAAATGGAGGCACATATCAAGGAGAGATAATAGACTCATGGACGCTTTTGCCTTTATATCAAGTATGATGACAGACCCGACTGCGAGGAATATCAAAATACTGACGCTACGGCGCCATCAATTAATAAAGAGGAAGGACAAGAAGCGAGATATAATGATGGTGGTAGATGAAATGCAATGTCGCGAGGAAGATTGGAGAGTAGAACTTCATGCGTACTTAATGAAAGGAGAGGTACCAAGAAATAGATTGGAAGCACACAAGTTAAAGAGTCGGGCAACAAATTATGAATTACGAGATGGCGTGCTTTATCGGCGATCTTTTGAGGGGCTTTCGCTTCGATGTCTAACAAGGAAAGAAGGAGAAACCATATTGAAGATGCTGCATAGTGGGGATGCCGGAAATCATAGCGGCGGGAGATCTTTGGCATATAAGGCAAAGACGCAAGGATATTATTGGCCATATATGCATGAGGACGCGAGAGCAATATCCAGACGCTGCAAGATTGTCAAAGACATGGGAAGAAGATACATGCACCTGGGAGCACCGTTAAATTCTTGAGAAGTGTGTGGCCTTTTGGAAAATGGGGTTTAGATATTGTGAGACCATTTTTTAGCAGGACAAAGAAGGTACTTAATTGTCGCGGACTATTTCACAAAATGGGCGAGAGGTGAAAGCGGTCCAGCACATTCGCGATAAGGATGTTTTTACTTTCATATTTGAAAATATTATATGCGATTTGGGATCCCCGCACAATTGGTATCTCCGATAATGGGAAGCGATTTGAAGGGCAAAATATGAAATTCTTTTTAATGCATTTCGATAAGATGTGGAAAATCAACTCCATTATATCCACAAGCTAATGGCCAAGCGGAGGCAACAAACAAAACAATTGCCGATATATTGAAGAAAAAGTTGGAAGGACACAATAGGGGATGGTGCGAACAAGTACCCAATGCGGTATGGGCTTATAATACAACTAGAAGAGAAGCCACAGGGAATGTCCCCTTTTTGCTTAACTTACGGAGTTGAAGCAAGACTCCCAACAGAGTCGTGATTCAAACAACCAAAAAAGAGGTCTTGGAGAAAAATCTTAGCGCAGGGCAACATTCTAATCAAGTTGGATGAATTGGAAGAAAAACGAGAAAAGGCACTTGCGACACATGGAGAATTATCACGAAGACTGGCTAGAGAATATAACAAGCGTGTAAAAATACGTGAGTTCCAGGCCAGAGACTTGGTGTTGCGAGAAACCCCAATATATCAACGTGAAAGTGGAGGCAAGTTGGCGAGAAAATGGGATGGACCTTATATCATCAAAGAGGTAGTTGGTACGAGGGCATATAGATTGATGGATCCAAGGAAAAGATGTGGGACAAAAAATGGATAGACCATGGAATAGATTATATCTAAAGAAGTATTACCCGTAAAATATTTGCGACATTCAATAAAATGCGAGAAAATCCATGAAGATCTTGTGACAAGAATAACAAAAAGTCATGAATGGCTTAACAAAACAACAAGAGATAATGAATGATTAAATGAATGAATCGGCGAATATCTACTTAAGCAAAATAGCAAATGATAAAGAATGATTGAATAAAAAGAATGAATGAATGGGACGAACCTTTATGCGTACACCTAGTTCGCGAATAACATTTCGTAAAGAGGCAAATGTAAGACCTAAAGTCGTCATATAAGGGGTATCTCTGACATGGCTCGGGGGGAAGGTTACACCGCTCCACGAAGCTGAGTCATGAAAATTTAGGGCCCATGAAAGCCTATCCAGGGAGAGGTACCTTGGATTCCCAACTATATATATAAGGTTATACCCTGGTTGGGCGACCGAGGTCTCTTCCAAGGAGTCGGTGTATGCTCAAGGCGCCGAGGTACACGGTTGAGCGAGTGCAGGATGGATGAACCTACCCTCAGCCATTCTTGGCAAGTCTTGGCATATGTTGCACTCGCCCGAAGAAAACTCCACTTAGGTGCGGTCTCGTAACCATAAACCCTATAGGTATAAGGGATAAGAGGCTGCGAAAACAACCTTGCTGTTGTTGTTAAGGCCGGATGGGAGGAGCTAGTCTTGTATGGCCGATGTTTCGCCTCCTTGAAGGGGCAACCGGAGATGATAAAGGCGACGCTCTCCATTGAGGAAGTGTCAAAACAGACGCAAATGTCATAAGGCTATATTTTCGCAAGAGAATTTAGACTTGTCATATTTGTGCAATGATCCTGCAGAGGCAATAATACTAACGCGAGGTAAGGCGAGATCAATGGGTCTTTACGAAAGTGTACGGATCGTCCCTGCGATTTCGTCGCAAGAGAGCAATGTCATGGGGCTTTATGTTCGCAAGAATATCTAGACCTGTCATATTGTCGCAACTAAAACATCTCTGAGAGGCAAAAATACTTGGAAAATGATAAGGCAAGATCAATGGGTCTTTACATGCAAGTGTTAAGGCGTCCGCGATCTTGTCGCGATGAAAGTGGCGAGGGAAGACCTCTAATTAGGGAGGTCTAACTTGGAAGACCACACAAAAATGATAAGGCAAGGTCAATGGGCCATTGTATGAAAATGTAAGGCGGCTGCGACCTTGTCGCATGAGATAAAATAAAGACTACCAAAATGATAAGGCAAGGTCAATGGGCCTCGCATTTAAATGTAAAGGCGGCACTCGACTTTGTCGCGGTGAGAAGAATTAAAATCAAATCCCTGGATTGGGATGGATTTACTTAATAAAAATTCAATGAGCGAACATGCTGCGCAAAGGTGGTCTTAACTAAGAAAGGAAGAAAGAAATATGGAAATTACTCAATCAAAGAGTTAAGTCATTCAAACAAAAAGGAATTCTAACAAATTACAAAGAGAATTTAACTCTCTACATCGCATTATCAAATACGAGAGGTGGTTGAGACTTTTAGCGCCTTTATCGCCTTCACATCCGCGATTGGTGGATTTTCTTGAAAATGTTTTCATCACCTTTGTTCTACTTGATTCTTTGGACTTTCATCAAAAAATTTTCTATTCGGATCTTCATCGACAACTTCCTTACTAGGGAGATCTTCGCCGCTTTCATAGTCATAATCACTATCAGGAGAATTAGGACTTCATCGTCACTTACTTCCAAAGGATCAACATGTATAGGATCAAGAGACTTAGACAGGTAAAATCTCATTCACGAGGACTTGACTTTGAGGGGAATTGCCGAAAGCGGCGCCTTTTGGCGGTTTTACTATCGATGTCTTCTGATCGGACATGTAATCAAATCTACGTTACGCACGATCGCGAGAACGAGCGAGGAGGAAGCGAGTAATCCATTTCTTTGCGAATTTTGGAATAATCCGATTTGAGAGTAGAAACAACGGCGCGAAGCTTCTTCTCGAGAATCTTATAATAAATCAAAGAAAAAGATTAAAAAGAGATCATTACAAGGATCTTTGGAACTTTCAGAATATTTAAAGATTTGTGAAATAAATGAATTAAGGTAGTCAAATAATTTGACTACCTTCCTTTTCAAGAGTAAGTTGTTGAATTAAAGCCGCAAAGTTATTCCCCCAGACAGTCCATGGCATCATCAAATGAGTCTCCAACTAAACCTTTCAATCGAGATCGCAATTTCTTTTCATTAGAAACAAGTATGGAATTTTCGGTGGCGAGAGTAGAGTTGGATTTTTCTAATTTGGTGCATTGTTCAGGAATTGCTTCACTTTTATACTCAAAGTGATTCTACCTTGAATAAGTTTATCTCTCTCGGTGGAACTCTCTTCAAATTGATTTTTCAAAGTATGAATGGCATGTTCTTGTTCTTACCGCATAATTTTTGACAAGCATCATGCATTTTTACGAGTAGATCGCCACCTTATTCAACAGAACGTTTCTCTTGTGAAAGAGTTCGATTCTCATCTGATAAAGTTTCCAACTCCAAATTAGTTTTAGTCAAAGAATAAGAGAGGCGAGATAAGTCATTACTTAATGAGTCTTGCTTTTGCGATAAATCAAAATTCTCTTTAGACAAGTTATTTATTTGATCAGCTGCATAGGTATGAAGATTATCTAAGAGATTATCTTTTGCTCCATCCAAGCATCTCTTTCAACTCGAACTTCTTCAATGATAGACTCAAGTCGATATATCTCCATTATTCGTTTACAGTTTAATACTTGGAGGACGAGCAAGGGTTTGAGTTGTAAAAAAAAAAAAAAAAAAAAAAAAAAAAAAAAGAAAGAAGGGGGCGAGAGCATACCTTTTAATTCTTCATTCTTCTTGCGAAGATTATCACGATCTAGTGAGATCTTTTGAGAAATTTTTGATTTTCAAGGTGGAGATTATTGCACTTCACAGCCCATAACTTGGAGATCATCCTTGACTTATTAATCTCTTGAACTAAAGATGCTTGCGAGATCCTATCGGGACCAAGATGCTTACTTAAAATCTCGCCAGGACATTGGATTTGTGAGATCATTGTGAAGTCTTTTTGGCATCATTCACGAGATCGAAAAGGACCTTAAAGGCCACATCTATCCCCTCCAAATTTTCCCGCATTAGAGGAATTTGTTCAAACAAAGAAGACGAGTCGTCCTTTGTCAAAGGAACCTCATGAGAAGAGGAGGTTTCGGGAGAGAAGTGATTGGAGAAATAGCGGGGACATTGATAGCAGGAGGAGGTATAAGATCGTTTGTAGTAGGACAGTTGTAAGGAACTTGGTCTATGAGGAGTTGAGGTATAGAAATATTGTCGCTAGTAATGTTACCAGGAAAGAGGCACAAAATTATCTTGCGAAGATTTCAAAGCGAGAGACGAAGGTGTGAATGAAGGAAATGGAACGTCGGGGTAACGGGTTTAGAGTAGCGAAGCCTTTTGGGAGTATTACCGTAGTTTTATCATCCTGCGAATGACAAATTAAATAAGAAACAGAGAGGCAACAATGTATTGTTAATAAAAACAAATGTTTCTTAAATACCTTGTCACTCGGCAGACTGTCTTTTTGTAGCCATAGATTTTGCTCGCGAAGAGGGCTTTGGTTGCGTGAGGGATTACGGGTTGCGAAGTAGGTTTCGGTGGAGCCCAAAGAAAGAAGAGAGGTCCTTCACTGGTAAATTTAGTTCTCGGGTTGGTTCTTGCTAAACAACAATGGCATAAAGAGAACTACAAAGTTAATCATACGGAGTGATTTCAACAAGAAAAGCTAATCTCAAATTTAATCAACCACAAAATCAGCCCGAGATATGGCAAAATTAACAAACACAGACGCCATGAGAGTAACAACCGATAGGGAATAGCAAAAGTGGTGAAGAAGGCGGTAAGAGACAATAATAGGCAAACACTTGCAGAACGATGAAGAAGAAGAACACTTGCGAGACGATGAAGAAGATGAAAAGGAAAAGGAAAATTCTTCACGGGGGATGCTCTATAAATAGATGAGAAAAAATGTTATGGCCGGATAACATTAAATGCACCGGTAAAGAGGTAAAATAGACACGTGTAAACGGTCACTACTAAATCCAAGGAAACTGACGAAAAGAACTTTAGTAGAATTCAAATATACAACGTATTTCCTAATAGGCGAGAAGAGCTTGCAGAAATTGATTATTTTCGTAATTCATAAGGCAAGAAATGACACTTAAGTATATATATTACAAAGAATCTTGGAACTTCGCAAAAGAATAGAGGCAAGTACGTACTTTTCAAGTCCAAAAGATTCTTCCGCTCGTTCCTTCATCAACAAAGATCAAAAGATTACTACAACAACATTTTCCTTAAAGATCGCTCTTTAAGCAATATTTAAGGAAAAAGAGGCAAGATGTAGGATCATAATATCGCAACGTACAAGGCTCGCGGGATTAATAAATGAGCGGTGTCGCGAGGCGATCATGAGATAGCTAAAATAAACAGCCGCAATGAATAACGGCAAACAAAACAATTGGAAGACATGAAACACAGCGAGGGTAAGAAGTGTCGCGAGAATGAATATTTGCGCATTTGCGACACTTCGCGAGACATTCCCGAAAATAAAGGATAGCTTAGCTGTCATCCACTATGTATTACCCTATATAAAGGGCTAAATGAGTCTGTTGAAAGGAGAGATCTTTTTGAATTGTGAAGCAAGTCATTAGGAGAGAGAAAGTTTAAGAGCGCTTTAATTTCCAAGTGTAATTCTATTGTCTTTAGTAAACATTTCATGGAATCAATTAATAAATATTCTTGATCACACATCTTTCAATGGATTAGTCAAGTAAAACTGAGTAAGGGGTGTAGTGTGGGATTTCCTGCAACTACATTTAGATAAGTTAATATAGCCCATAAGCTCTGCTCAATCCATGAATGTTTAATTTTATATTTATTACAAAATAAGGATAGACTTGCTGCCAAAAAAATTTCCGCTCTCCTGACTAGACTGAAGTCTTGAGCTAAAAAGTTAATCTCCAATTTCTTTGTGTTACCAAAGTCTTCACTGATCATGTATCTTTGTCTGCGAGCTTCCGCGTACATTCCTACCAGCCACACTAGAGTCGGTTCTGAGTCACTCCTGAATGATATCTTGTGTCCACTCCAAAATATTGCCCATTGGAAAGCAGCTTCCGCTCCAGCCCTCTCCATCTCCTCTATGTTTGTACCGTCGGTAAAGAGGCCTATTGCTTCTCTGATTGTACCTGTATAATCAACTAAAGTTAGGCCAATTCCAGTTGTAACGGTATCAATAGTCTATGCAAGGCAATGTTGATTGTAAGTGCCATATTTCTTTTTGCACTGTCATTGGGTATTTGTTTATCTGGAGAACTATATCATTTTTAGAACTATAGAATAGTTCATCCATTATGTTATGGCCAATTTTGTTGACAGTGTTATAACTATTTATGAATTTGATTACGTTGTTTGCAGTTACAACACTATTCTGTCTTTTCCTTTTAAAGACAATATCACACCTTACCTTCCAGATGAACCAAATTATAGTACTACACAGAACCTGCCAATCTATATCATAATCCCCTCTTTCTGGGTTAGCAAAACAATTGGTTAACCATTCATGGAAAGTTAGAGTGTCATTTCTAATGAAATCCATGTCAAAATTAAAATGCATCCATACCTGGGAAGCGAAATTGCAATGCAGGAACAAGTGTGTCATGGTTTCCTTACTTTCATTACATAATTTACAAGTAGTGTCAATATCAGGGATGACGGTTGCCACTCTCATACTATTGGGAAGTATAGAGTGAGCCGCCTTCCATATGAAGTTCTTAATAGCTGGGTGGTCTTCATTTTCCATATTTTACTCCACTTTTTGTCTGCATTACTATTAGAGTTCAAATAATAATTGTATAGAGATTTCACATAAAAGTTACCTTTTTCGTTTAGAGTCCATTTTGGTATGTCCATAAATTTTTCTACAGGAATTCTAATTTTCATTATCTTTTCTACAGTTTGGTTATCAAAACATCTAACAAGCTTGTTTAAATCCCATGTTTTTTTGTTCAGTTATCAGCTCACTGACCTTCTTTAACCCCTCCCTAGACTGTGTTCCATGGAGAGGAGCATTAGTATCTGGGATCCAATGATCTTCCCAATGTCTATGTATATACCATTGCCTAGTTCCCAGAAGCAGCATCTTTTAATTTGATTGATACCTGTTAACAATCCTTTCCATAGCCAACTATCGTTTCTTTTTGGTTTGTTGTTTATATGGAGTATGTCTCCATTTGGATAATATTTGGCTTTCATAATAGTAGCGTAGAGAGAATCTGGAATTTTGTTTAAATTCCATCCCATCCTAGCTATCATAAGTAGGTTAAATTTTTTTACATTTTTTATGCGTAATCCTCCTTCCTCCATACTTTTACATATGGAAATCCAGTTTTTTAAGCACACAAGAAAGTAGCTTTTAGTGGCAAAATATTGTGTCACGAAAATCAATTTCTTCGTTGCAAAAAGAATTCAGCGACGCAAAAACTTTCATCACCTATAGCGAGTCGTTGAAAGTGTTATGTGACGTCCTTAAGAAATCGTCACCGAATTTTTTTAATTAGCGACATCAATCTTTTTGCCACCAAAACTATCTTTTGGTGAGCAAATAAAATTGACATTGTTCACTAATTTTGTGATGAAGAATTTTATCACTCTAGGTATTATTGGTGAGGAAAAAATTTAATCACTTAAAACAGTTTTAACCGCGAAATTTATTTGTCTCAAAATATACTTATAGTGAGGAAACAAAATCATCACATAAATAGTTTTGGTCGCAAAATTTGTTCGTCTCAAAATACACTTATAGTGAAGAAACAAATTCGACCCCTAAATAGTTTTATCCACGAAGTTTTGTTATCTCTAACAAAATAATGGTTTAGCAAAATGGAATAACTTTCGTCTCAAAATAAAAAATCAATAACAAAATTTAGTTGTCTCGAAAAAGAAAGTACAATGACCAATTAGAATAGTCTTTGTATGGTCATTTCAATAACGGATCTCATCGTCTAAAAAAAATTGAGAGAAAGTCGTTCGTCTCAAAAATTATTAGAGAGACAACACTTTGCCCTCGTCACCATTTTTTCTTCGGTGACTAGCCTACATTTATTTTTACACAAAAATAAATATAAATAAATAAACATTTATAATAAATAATATAAATTGAATAAAAAAATTACCCATTAAAATAATTGTTTATACAAAATCCAAACTAGAAAACATATGATTACTAAACTTCATTCTGGGCACGTATTTGCTCTTCTTGAGCTTGAATTCTATCATCCTACGCATGTAGCATTTTATGAATTCCTTCATTGTTAGAAACAGATGGTCGTCTTCGCTTTTTCTTCAAAACCCGAGCACATACTTCTGCCTCCGTAGGTGGTATAGCTCCGGCTTCGCTGCCTTGCTTTGCATTAGCTCGTTCATCATTTCCTATATAGAGATACATCATAGAGAGAATAATTGGCAATGCACCGTAACGTCAAACCGGTGGGTTAATTCTAGTGATATAAAATTGTACAAGTCGAGATTAATATGAATTACAGGCCTTATGATCATCAGTCAGACCGATCATTTTCCTACCACTAAGCACAGATTAAAACAGACATCGAACTAACAACAATAGTGATAAACGAATCACAATCAAAGTTTCAAACCAATGATAAATGATGCTTATTCCTACCAGCTGAGCACATATTGAAACAAATTCTCACAAAACCCATATCAAAGCATTTGATATGATTAAAAACAAGCAAAAAAATTCATGAAGAACCCCGATTCATGCATTTACACAATCAAATCAAATTCCAAAACCTAAGAAGCAAAAGAGAAATTCCTTCCTAAACGACAAAACATTTGGTTAAGCCAATTCTTCAAACAACCTCATGGGCAACACACCTTGTATTAGCATGCGTAGAACAATAGTGATAAAACAGAACCAAAATCAAACTTTCAAACCAATAAATGAAGCTTATTCCTACCACTGAGCACAGATTAAAACAGATATATCAAACTAACAACAGTAGTCATAAACAGAACCACAACCAAAGTTTCAAACCAATGAGATGAAGCTTATTCCTACCACTGAGCACAGATCGAAACAAAAAGAATAAAAAAAAACCGATATAACAGTGCTAGTGAATGAAGTAAAAGTCCAAAAAGAAGAGAAAATGGAAAAGTTATAGGTACCAATATAATCATGCTAATGATGTTGCTAGTGCTGGTTGTTCATTGTTGTTAACCATGTTTCACCTGGGCAATGAAAAAAACCATGATTAAAGGAAAAACTAAGAAACCACAGGCAAAAACATGATGACGCATACTGTTTTTTTTTTTTTTAAAAAAACAACAGGATACAAAGGGAACACAAAGGCCAAGAACAAACCTTGAGTGAGTTCTGAAAAATCTTTGAAAGTAGGATAACCATGGAATAGAATCAGCCTGAAATTAAGAGATCAAATAATTACAAAATTAGTGTTTGCATGTATGATTTAACATATGAAATCGAAGAGTAATGTGAGATATAGAGAGAAAATAACTTTAATGAGTATGTTGTGATAACTTTGGGCTGTATTTATAGGAGAGAAAATGGATGATCAAGCGGTAAAAAAATCCCGACTTTTTTTTTTTTCCTTTGATTTACATGGTGCCAATTTTTTTTTTGAAGATTAACCAAAATCGAAATGATTTCTTAGCTTGAATTTCTCTGATTTGGAGATAAAATTAAGGTTTTTCTGTTTATCCATATCTTCTTTCCAAAAAGTGAAAATATTCTTCTCCCCGGAAATCGAATATTCCATCCAAGATACTTCTTAACAGGGAAAATTTGACTGTCTGGATCGACTTCTACATTCACTGACAACCATTTAATCTACTCATCTACCCCGATTCAACCGTTCATCCTCAAAAAAATATTCGAAAATCTTTGCAAAAATTTAAGCTAAATAAAATCCTGATTTCTAGCCAAATCCCTTCTACAATCAGAACACCTATCTCTATATTTTAGGTAATCCTTAACCAAAAAAAGGAATTTTTCTGTTTCTCGGGGAAAAAAATAAGATAAGAGAAGAAATTTTCCGGGGCAATCGATGGAAAAAAGTGCATATACTAGAGAGTGATGACATGGTGTAGCATAGTGTAACATAACAAGTTAAACTTTATTTATGAGCCGTTTCAAATGAACATGTTACACTTTGAGATCATTGAACCATATTAGGCGCATCGAAATTCCTAGAAATCTATCGTAGCAGAAGCTGTAGAACTATATCCTCGTAAAAGAAATGTTACATGCTTCACGATGCAACAATTTAAAATACAGCATAATATCAGATCCAATTGTAACAAACACACGGGCATGGGTTAGTAATAAATATTCAATACACGGGCATCTGAGATACCTTCGAGTAAGCCCCGACCAAAATGGTGTAAATATATTTGATAAATAATGCATTAACAAACACCTGAATGAACAAACAAGTATTTCATAATACGATGAGACGATGAACCTATGCAAATAGGAAAGAAAATAATAAAATAATAGTCAAGGCGCTAGGGGACTGGCTCACCGGCCGGCCAGTCATGCCGTGACCAGTCCCACGCCCAAATTCTATATTTTATCATATTTTATTATTTTCTTGATCTCATGAAAATCCTTTCATTTGAACAAATATCCTTCGTTTTGAGAAACTCCTCGATTTCATGGTGTTTCCCTTCACACTAAGGAAATAATAAAAAATTAAGGAAAATATTGTGGGGCCGTGATTATTGGCCAACCGGCCATGCCTTGATCCCGTCCGGCCCCACACCTCATGCTTCCTCATTATTTTATTATTATTTCCCTAATCTAATGAAAACTCCTTAATCTCATGATATTTCCTTGATCCCATGAAAAATAATATAAAATTAGGGAAACCCGTGTGACCGGGCTCCTTAGTTGGCCGGTCATGCCCTAGCTGGCCCCACATGCCCTATTTTATTATTATTATATTTTTCATGTTTCCTTAATCCCATGAAATTCCTTGATTTCATGATGCTTCCTTCAAATCACGAAATTCCTTCAAATTATGGAAAATACACAAAAAATACATAAAATTAAGGAAACTTGTGGGACCGGGCCCAAGCTGGCCGGTCATGCCCTCGCCGGTCCCACAAACCCCTTATTTTATTATTATTATTTTATATTTCCTTGATTTCATGATATTTCCTTCAAATTGTGAAAATTCTTTCAAAATTATGAAAATCCCTTCAAATCATGAAATAATACATAAAATAAGGGAAAACTCACTGGACCGGGCCCTAGCCGGCCAACCATGCTCAACCGGGTCCCACACACCCTTATTTTATTATTATTATTAATATTTTTGTTTCCTTCATCTCATGGAAACTCTTTGATTTCAACAAAACTCCTTGGTTTCAACAAACTCTTTGGTTTTATCATATTTCTCTAAAATCATGAATATATTATAAAAAAATTAGGGAAAACACTGTGGGACCGGGCTCCTTGGCTGGCCGGCCATGCCTTGGCCATAGCCGGTCCCACACTTCATGATTCCCTTAATTTTTATTATTTTCCTTCATCTCATGAAGGTTTTGATGGTTTCAGCAAAAACCCTGATTTCTTCATATTTTCTCAAAATATTGCTCAAACGCACACCAGAAAATATCAAAATTCTCAAAATTGAGATACAAACACTTTGGTGAGGTGAGCATGTTACCTTGACCGACCAAGGTTGGCTCCTTGGCTTGCAAGAAGCCGGTCCCACGTATTCTCATGATTTGACCTAATTTGCACAATTGCACGTATTAGGTCCAAAACTCTTCCAAACAACTTGGAACTTCATGGAACGATTATCATTGGGTCCCGTGAACACCCAAGGATGGTTTCATGACCCCTTGGTCGGTTCCTCACATCTTCATAATTAATTAGGTTTCATTACCTAAGGTTCAGACGATCATTATTTTAATAAATGGTTAAACCAGCATTTAATCATCCTTTCATCAAATCAAATGGTCTTCAGGAGACCTTGATATTTGCTTACGTGAGCATCTGGGGAGTTTTGAACAATCTTCATAATTAATTAGGTTTCATTACCTAAGGTTCAGACCGATTTTGATGCAGAAAAATATCCTCGTTCGAGACATAACCGAATAGTTGCCTGAGGAGTCACCAATTTTTCTGAGTAACCTCTCTGGGATTTATCAGAAGAAGAAATGCTGGAGTTTTGAGACGTTTTGCGGACCCTTGATCTATAAAGAATGCATCCTCTATGTTCGGAACGTTCTTGATTCCAGGAGTTTCATCTTCGCCAATGGAAGTCTCATCCGTGCATGAATCATCCCTAGAGGCATCATTGTCTATGTGTGAATCTTCCCGGAAGCATCATTGCCCACACACATATCATCTCCGAAGCATCATTGACTTGAGAATCGACATCCTTGCAAAGTAGTTGTAACGCACACAATACTTCGCTTCAGTATACCATTCATACAAGATGCAAACGTCTATAAAATGGTAATTCTTAACTCTTACCTTTTTACGATTCTACTAGCGATAGTGATTATAATGCAAGAGTTAACACTTCAAAACTTGCTCGTTTCTTCAAAACTACAAAAGACGAGCATAAACTCAGATTTTCATAAAATCATGAATATTTCTACTGCGTGAGCATTCACCATGTAATTATGAAAACTAAAACATTATTCATCATAAATAATGGTTTACTTATAAAGATTACACAAAACTCAAGTTTTGATTTATATTTATATATAAAAAAAATATATATAAACGTGATTAACTCACGTAAAAAAAAATAATAATAAAAAATAATATACATCCGTGAACACGTTACGGTTTCAAAAAAAAAAAATCGTGAATACTCACGGTTTTATATATATAAAAAAAAAAAAAAATCTTTTTCTTTGTATCGTCATACGTCTTTAAAACGAAGGTTTATTCCAATTTTGTGAAAACTCCCACATTATAAGATAAAGTTTTGATTTACATGAAAGCTCATACACATAATTTTATCACTAAAACACAAGTTCATATATATAAAGAAGAAAAACTCTTTCTTCGTATCATCGTCATTCTTTAAACAAGGGTTTTTCAATAAAATCCTACTCATATGCATAAATATGGGGTTTTCAACATGATCACTTCATGAAACTCAAATAAACTCAGCAACTTCTGCTAAAAAAAAAAAAAATCGGTACGTACCTGGTCGGCACCGACGGAAGTTGGCCGGACGGTGGCGACGACGGCCGGCGGTGCTGGAAGCTCCGGCGAATTTCTTCCTCCTCCATGGCGTGAATATGTTGAAGGGATCAAAGCACTGGTCGTGGAAAAATAATAAAAAAAAAAAAGAGGATTAATTCCTTTTATACCAAGTTTTATTTCCAAAACCTAATTTTCTAAGGATTTCCTTATTGGGTCCGGCCCGCGAATCCTAAACGACCAAGGTCCCGTCGTCCGAATCAGCGATTCAACACCAACTTATGTCCACCAAATGATACTCTATCATGCCACTGGGATCTTCATTCAAGTCATGGTATGTTCGTACTATCGAAATCCGGTAACATCTTAACTTACGACTAAGTTCAATTACTTATATTTTTTATGACCGGAAAATCACCATTCAATGCTGACTGAGGAACACGGATTTCCTCACTAAGAAGGGGACTTAATGTAGATGGTGAATTTTCGAAAAAGGCTAAAATCGTAAACCCATAATTATAAATATTCCTGATCCAGCAATCAGACGAATATTGAGGCTCATGTCTCTTATCGAAAGCATGAAAGCTCATGACACAAGAATCTCTGACTGAGAATACTGTCTCTCAGAGTATATATGCATATGTAGTCTCTCAGCAGAGGCAACGGCATATCTCATGAATACTGAGCAATTCATTAACTACTTCTACATAGAATCGAAGGATTAGACGGCTCCTAGACAGCTTGCCTGCTAGTATAGAGCAATAACGTCTTCAGGATGTAACAATGTTTTCCCTGACTATATGAAAGAAATATGACGCTTCAACAAGCTCATCACACTAGATTCCTGAATAATTAATGCTCCTAGACGATCGTACTAGTATAGAGCCATTAATTAATTATTCTCAAAATCAATAGATTCATTAATCAATCCCCGGAAAATATTCAATATTTTCATAATATTTCATTACTTCAATTTATGGTTCTTCCCAGCAGAATTCCATGGGTTAGTAATAAATATTCAATACACGGGCATCTGAGATACCTTCGAGTAAGCCCCGACCAAAATGGTGTAAATGTATTCGACAAATAATGCATTAACAAACACCTGAATGAACAAACAAGTATTTCAAAATACGACGAGACGATGAACCTATGCAAATAGGAAAGAAAATAATAAAATAATAGTCAAGGCGCTAGGGGACTGCTCACCACGGGCAAGTCATGCCGTGACCAGGTCCACGCCCAAATTCTATATTTTATTATTTTTTGATCTCATGAAAATCCTTTCATTTGAACAAATATCCTTCGTTTTGATGAAACTCCTCAGTTTCATGGTGTTTCCTTCATACTAAGGAAATAATAAAAAATTAGGGAAAATATTGTGGGGCCGTGATTATTGGCCAACCTACCATGCCTTGATCCCTACTGCCCCAAACCTCATGCTTCCTCATTATTTTATTATTATTTCCCTAATCTAATGAAAACTCCTTAATCTCATGATATTTCCTTGATCCCATGAAAAATAATATAAAATTAGGGAAACCCGTGTGACCGGGCTCCTTGGTTGGCCGGTCATGCCCTAGCTGGCCCCACACGCCCTATTTTATTATTATTATATTTTTCATGTTTCCTTAGTCCCATGAAATTCCTTGATTTCATGATGCTTCCTTCAAATCACAAAATTCCTTCAAATTATGGAAAATACACAAAAAATACATAAAATTAAGGAAACTTGTGGGACCGGGACCAAGCTGGCCGGTCATGCCCTAGCCGGTCCCACAAACCCCTTATCTTATTATTATTATTTTATATTTCCTTGATTTCATGATATTTCCTTCAAATTGTGAAAATTCTTTCAAAATTATGAAAATCCCTTCGAATCATGAAATAATACATAAAATAAGGGAAAACTCACGGGACCGGGCCCTAGACGGCCAACCATGCTCAACCCGGTCCCACACGCCCTTATTTTATTATTATTAATATTTTTGTTTCCTTCATCTCATGGAAACTCTTTGATTTCAACAAAACTCCTTGGTTTCAACAAACTCTTTGGTTTTATCATATTTCTCTAAAATCATGAATATATTATAAAAAATTAGGGAAAACACCGTGGGACGGGGCTCCTTGGCCGGCTGGCCATGCCTTGGCCATAGCCGGTCCCATACTTCATGATTCCCTCATTTTTTATTATTTTCCTTCATCTCATGAAGGTTTTGACGATTTCAAAGAAACCCCGATTTCTTCATATTTTCTCAAAATGTTGCTCAAACGCACACCGTAAAAATATCAAAATTCTCGCGAGAATTGAGATACGTACACTTTGGTGACGTGAGCATGTTACCTTGACCGACTAAGGTTGGCTCCTTGGCTTGCAAGATGCTGGTCCCACGTATTCTCATGATTTGACCTAATTTGCACAATTGCACGTATTAGGTCCAAAACTCTTCCAAACAACTTGGAACATCATATGGAACAATCATTATTGGGTCCCGTGAACACCCAAGGCTGGTTTCATGACCCCTTGGTCAGTTCCTCACATCTTCATAATTAATTAGGTTTCATTACCTAAGGTTCGATTTATCATTATTTTAATAAATGGTTAAACCAAAGATTTAATCATCCTTTCATCAAATCAACTGGTCTTCGTGAGACCTTGATATTTGCTCACGTGAGCATCCGGGGCTACATTGTTGATCCATAATCTCATGTAGCGGTGTCTCCTTTGCTCCGTGGTTAATTTTCAATAAACCCATCAGTTAATCATCAATTAATCAAATTAGGGTTTTGAGTCCAAGGTTCATAATTCCAGATTCAAACGCTAATAATTTTACATTGATCCCGTGATCAACATTTTATTTATCATACTTGGTTGAATTGACAGTATCTTATTTGGTCATGCTACCAATAATTCATCGAATGAGCAACATTTGCCCAAACCAAGGAATACTGGTTCAACTATCAATATTCAACAATTCATCGAATGAGCAATATTTGCTTATGTTAGCTTATTCACGCATTATACCTCTGTCTCAACAGACATGTTCAGTTCATGAGTCTCAGAACATTTCCAAATCACGTTCGACTCAAAAAAACAATGACTCATCGTCCCATGAAGTCATGAAGTCAGCAACTGACCAACTAAATACGCGTGTGCCTCGCAGACTTCACTATCACATGAGACATCAATTGTGTTACATGGGGGTATATTAACTAGGGTTTTGGTTTGGCGGTCTACGGCACGTGTGTTCATACACACGATGAGAATGTGAGAAAGTCTTGCAATCAGTTGAAGGAGTTAACAAAGTAGTGGATGGAAAATCAACCAAGTCTCCGCATGTTGAGCAACTGGTTTTAACACGATTTCCACTTCCCCATTTTTGATTCCATCAACTGTCACACTTCATGAGATCATGGTATTTTCAATTCCAGCAATATAAATAAATCTCTGAATCATGATTGAAAGAAGGACAATCTCAGGTCAAACCGACAACATGAGATTAACAATCCAACTTTCAACAAAGAAAATTCAATCATTCAGAATTTATCTTATTTTCATAATACACAACACACCTACAATCTTCGATCACCATTGATCTCACACATTTCTCAAACTTCCCTCCTACAGACATGACCCATCCTCTCTTGTGACCGAATTTACTGAACGCCACCTTTGTCTTGGTTTAGGCCGGAGTACTAAAGATTGATCTCTCGAATTCAAAGCACTCCCTTCTTGCAGTGCGTCTGTGTGAGGTTAAGCATTTCACTCGATTCAAGGAGTCTCCTCCGTGCGATCATCTCCTCAATTCCGTAAAAACCAGCGAATCGTTTTTCCCCATACACCTGTAATCTATCACAATCATGTATTCTATCCCGTCTTTGAAACAGAGTATCTCTATCAATGTAACTGAGGCATGCCTCTTTTTCGAAAAGAAAAAAAAAAACGATTTAGGCACTTACAATGTGGTTACGAATACAACCATGCTATTTAGACAACCATTGTAAACAGATTTAGTGGCTAGCTCCTTATGTGGCAGCCAGATAGACTAAAAGACGAAAACAGAAAGTAAAAACGTTGAATTGTTAACTTCACTTATTCCGCTAAAATTATTAATTTATTTGAATAAAAATTATTTCTCTCTATATCTATGGGTTATCATCGTAGAAATCCTAATGTTTGAGTCAAACCATATATCCAGACAAGGTTTCAGTCTACAAAAATTGACGGACAGAGTGAAATCAGTCAACCCTGGTTGGAATTAAGTTGTGTTGAAATGACTTAAACCCCCTTTACGCGGTTAACCTAACCATAGCTGATATGGGTAAAGTGAAAGGAGTAAAAAAATTCCATACCCATTAATCAGAACCCCGACACAACTGTTTTCTTCCTCTTTGTTCTTGATCTCCCTCTGTTCTCCCTCAGTTATCTTTTCTTCTCCGGTGGGTGAAAAACTAGCAGAAAGTATCGAGTGTGATGGACGGGAATCCGAATCCAGGTGACCTAAAATCAAAATTCCGCTTTCTATTAAGCATGTATGAGATTTACTGTTGATCAAGCTACGTGTTTTTTTTTTTTTAAATGAGTTTTGTGTTAAGTTTTGAATTATCTAATGAAATATGTTCACAATTTAATTGCTAGTTCTTTTCTGATTTTAAATGTGTTTATGTTCTGACTCTAATTTGATAATGTTCTTGAAACCCAATTCTGATAACAACCCTAATTTTGATTGAAATGAATCAACTCTGGTTAGGTATTGAGGTCAGGCTGCTAACAATGTTAAACCTTAAAATTGGATGCAAACTTCGTATTTGTTTGATTTTTTTTTAATTTAGACCCTTTGCTGATTTTTGAGTGATGGTTAATGGGTATTTGTTATTTAAGTAAATTTGTTTTGGAAAAGGGAAATTTTTTGTAAGTTGATTGAGTTCAGAAAATCTTAACTGTAGTCAACAACCTGTCATTTAATCATGGTTTTTTGGATTTAACCAGTAACCTCGATTGTGGATTCACTGGTAAAGTGTAGTTTGAGTCTTAAGGTTTAATCATTTTTTTGTTGGTGATAATCATGAATTATAGGTCCTTACCACGGAGGTGCGTATGGAGAATAAGAATAGAGTTGCCAGATGCTTATCCATATGAATCTCTATTGATTGGTTTTGTTAATAAGATCTACCACCCAAATGTTGATGAGATGCGAGCATGATAAAATTGAGTAATCTCATTTACTTTTGTATTCTATGCCTGGTTCGGCTTGTTTGGATGTAAGTAATCATACCTGGAGTCTGATGTTTGGTGTGTATCCCTTTTGCAGAAATGCAAGTGTGTCTATTTTGGAATTCTTTCCGAACAAAATGTTGTATGTTATAGATCTTTTAAATGTTTATGAAGTATTTCTGCTGCAATGTCTTTCTGTATTCGAACCACCGCCCCCTTGGATATATAGTCTACTTGTGTTCACTATGATTCACATCTCAAGTTATACTTGCGTCAACTTGTAGTGGGGGATGGTACTGGTTTTGGCTTGCTTCAACAACTTCTAGCTACGCTGCCAATAAAAGATGGAGGTTTTGGAATATATACTTTGACTGACACAGGTCAGTACTGTTTCCTAGCCTCTTGCGCCCATACCCAGCATCTATAACAATCTATCTTGAAACATCCATTAGTCCTAGACCCTAGCTTCAGATTTCAACATGCTCTGCAGTCTTTTACCCAAGTTTTTGGTCTATCTGTCTCCGATTTCAGCATTAATGACGCTGCCCCTCAATACATGAAGACCCTTGCAGTCATCTACTTTGGTGATGCTAAAGAGAGGATACCAACCAATTTTTCTCTTACAGATCGGGATCTGACCATATCGTATTGCAACCACACTCCTCATGCAATGGATTTTCTAAAAGCCATTCCTATACATGGGCTAAATCAAGTTATTTCTCCTAGACTGTTTCAATCAGTTCTAATGTATTGACTTGGGATACCTCTCTTCAGTAAAGACAATATGTGTTCTAGATGCAACAGACTTATAGATGTGTTTGGTGACCATGCAGTTCACTGTACTAGGGAGGTGGGGCAAAAATTTAGACACGATCTGGTGAAGGATGTCTTGGCGGACATGTGTTACAAAGCTGGAGTTGTTGCAAGGAAGGAAATTTCGTTAGGTTTCTCCTCCAATAATGCAAATTCTTTACGGCCTGCTGATATTCTTGTCTACAATTGGGAAGATGGGAAGGATGTTTGTATGGACGTTACCGGGGTTTCCCCCTTTACAAGTGCTAGAACTCGTAATTTCACACCTGGTCATGCTATTTCTGCGGCAGTCACTCGTAATCGTGATAAATATCTTGAGACTTGTACAGCTCAGGGTTATGGCTTTGTTGTTTTAGCCTTTTCTACTTTGGGTGATCTAGGTAGTGAGATGATTTCTTTCTTGAAAAGGCTGAGAAATTGCCTTGTGAGCCATGATGCAAATCATAAGATAGGTGATTCTCTCTTCTTTAGACTAGGTGTTGTGATTCAGAAAGGCATAGGAGCCCAGCTTGTTGCTCGGCTACCTGCACCTCATGTATGAAAAAATATTTATTTGCAAAAAAAATAATAATAATAATATTTTGGTTAAAATAAAATAAAATAAATAAATAATGATAATAATAAAAAATATTATTTGCGGCGTCTTTTTTGAATAATAATAATAATAACTTGTTGCTAGGATCCCAACCCTTGATAATAACTCTGTGTAATTCCCTTTGAGTTTCTCGATAATTATAATAATAATAAAACAAGGAATAAGAGAGGCATGGGACCGGCCGGCCGATGGGCCCGGTCCCTGACGCCTCTTCCTTATTTTTTAATTATAATTATTCCTTTGCTCTCCATATTTCCTCGTTCGTCCATATTTCTGGTGCTCGTTCGTGCATTATTGATAAGTACACTCGCACCATTTTCTCGGGGCTTACTCGATGGTGGCCTAAATGACCAAAAAGTGAATATCTATTACTAATACATGGAATTCTGTTGAGAAAATCCATGAAACGGAGTAATGAGATATTATGATGAAAATATATTATTTTCTAGGAATTTAATTGATGAATATTGCGAATCAAATGATGTCTCTATACTAGTAGGCAATTTGTCTAGGAGCATGATATATATGTATTAGAAGATCAAGGTATGAGATAGTAGAAGCACCATACTCGCTCTGAATGTTTATTATTCCGCGTAGTCAGGGGATATTGCTACATCCTGAAGACATTATTGCTCTTGACCAGCAGGCAATCTCTCTAGGAGCCGTTCAATCATTCTCGATTCCATACAGAAGTGAATGCTGAAGTTGTTCAGTAATGATGAAATACGCAAAATATTGAAAACTCACTTGAAGGCTTTAATCTCTGAGAGGCTATTCAATAAGTTAGATATTATAGTGGTATGAGCTTTCATGCTTAAATTCTGAAACATGTACTTCACATATTGGCCGGATTGCTGGATCAGGAATATGAAAAATTATGATTTTACGATTTTATTCTTCGTCAAAAATCAACCATCAACAACAAGATTTGAATATCAGAAGCAACAAACTACAAAACAAATTGAAAAACCAATATGAAATTATAACAACAATTTTTTTTATTTCCAATAGACTTTAATAAGAAAATCAACGAGACACAAAATATCGTAAAATTAAATGGGGGTTTCATAATCAAAACCAACTTGAAAATTCAAACATGCTCAAAAACAAGAGAAAATCCATTACGTGAAAAGTTGGAATCGAGTCTCTGATGAATGATTGACTACTAAAATAGCTTATTCGGAAGACAAAAATGATCAATTTAAAGGATACATTGTAACTTCAGTTGGCATCTTTATTTCAATATCTAATTTAAACTGATAAATCAATTAGAGATCTATTTTCAACTGATAAACGAATTCGATGAATTAAATTCAACTGATCTTCAATTAAACTAAAACGGATACCTGATATCAAAATTACTTGTAGCTTCTCTTCTCCGATTCAATCCATTTTAACCTAAAGTTACTTTTTGAGTTGCAAATATCTGCAAAAATATTTGAATATTTCAATTAAACCCCGAAAACCTAAGGAAAAACACGAACAAAACGCATAAGTAGTATACGAATTGTTTCTGAAAATAATTTCTTTGGATAGGTCTGTTTTTGTCTCTTTAAAATAATTTCTTTGGAGGTCTGCCTTTCCGCATGTTTAGACCATGTTTTCCTCTCTAATGGTATATATCTTTCTTTGGAAACCAGTCTTTTCGAAGAGGACAAGATCTTACATACCTTAGCTGTTTTCTCCGCGAGTTTAAGCTTATTGGCTAGACGATCTGCTCTTCGTTGAAGCTTGTTGACATATCTCATCTTGTGTTTGTACTTGAAACACTTTGAAAATTAATGTCCCTTGAGAGAACAATAGGAGCATGTCAACACAAAGAATGGTTCAGGGGCATTTGAAACGCAAGCTACTAGGCACATGGTAGATCCTGAAACATTACGCAAAGGGTTTCCAAAAGACGGGTCAATTGATTCTTCCATCTTGATTGGGCTTTCTTTTAAAAGATTATCAAGATTGATGTATGTATTGCTACTATTATCAAATCAATATTTTCAGACAGAAGAGCAACACTTGATTTCTTGTCTTCATCAGAATCATAATTATCGGGCATCTCGTCAAGTGTCGCAGCAAGACCTTTGTTACCAATGTATTTTCTACGATTTTGGCACTCGTTTGCAAAATGACCAAATCCTTTACACTTAAAGCACTGAGGAATATCCTCATCCTTAGTCTCATCCGTGTCCCTGTTTTTGGGAGGAATACGATTATGCGGTTTGACTGATGCTTTTGGCTTATCTCTGGAGAACTGTTTACTTCTTTTCAACAGAAGATCTCTAAACTGTCTTGTGATCATCGATACTGATTTGTCAAGATCTTCATCTGATGAATCTGTCTCAGAGTGATCATCGTTAGAGATATACACATTTTTACTTTTATCAAGTAATTTTGTGTCTTTCAGTGCTATGAACGCAACATCCTTATATTTGGACGAATGTTCGTGATCAAAGATCTTAAGCTTCCAACCAGAGTATTTCTGGAGAGGTTATCAAGGTTATTTCCCTCAACGATGGCATGCTTCTTAGAATCGTATCTAGATGGCAGCGATCTGAGAATTTTCATCACAATATCCTTTTCAGGAATAGTCTTACCCAATGCAAAACATGCATTAACAATTTCAGACGCTTTGTGATTAAACTCATCAAATGAATCCTCTTATGCCATACGAAGGTTTTCCCAATCGGGATTAAGGTTTTGAAGCCTAGCTTCCTTTTCACTGGTATTTTCTTCGAATACGGTTTCTAAGATATCCCACGCATCTTTAGACCTGGTGCAATTTGACACATGGTGCTGAAGATTTGGGGTAATGGCATGTATGATGGCATTCAAACCATCGGAGCTTTGCTTTGTAGCAAGTATCTCAGCAGTATCGTATTCGCCAATATTTTTAGGAACATTAACGTTACCTACTGCAACAATGGGAGCATCATAGCCATTAACAACATATACCCATGATTAAAAATCACGCTCTTGAAGAAACACTCGCATAGCAATTTTCCACCATAAGTAATTAGAGCCATCGAAGACTGGTGGTACGGTAATAGAGATAGCACCTCTGTCCATAGAGTCAGATCGCTACAAACACAGACATTTGAGGTCTTGAACGTGTTTGCCTGCTCTGATACCAATTGAAAATGCGGGGGTCTAACAACCTCACCCAATATTTAGATTAGCAATATGTATGGACTAACTCTAATATACTTTTAAGAGAATCAACTAGACAGTCAAACTCAATATTAATAAAAAGTAGATCAAGGAGTTAATATCTCTATCTCTTTATTTGAATCTTACTCAAGCAATCTGCGAGTCTCGATTAACTACAAGAGAGATAAACTTGAATGGTACCAAAGACCAATGTCCAAGGATCAATCAATTTCCAATCAACAACCAAAGGTTGGATTTCACTATTGATCGATACAACGCACAACCTGTGATATTTCAATTATATAACAAAATATAATGCGGAATAGAAATAACACATACACACGAAGTTTTGTTAACAAGGAAACCGCAAATGCAGAAAAACCCCGGACCTAGTCCAAATTGAACACCACACTCGTATTAATCCGCTACGGACACTAGACTACTACAAACTAACTTTGGTCCTTTGAACCCTAATCAATCTCACACCGATTTAAGGTACGTCTCGATCCCATCAGATACTACCGATGAGAATTTCAATTGAGTTGTAGTAATTAGGTCCTAATTTTAGATTTAATAAAAATTCAAAATAAAGAAAATTTGATTCAAGATTGATTTCAAGATATTAGGAATATAACCAAGACACTAGAATTTAATGATATCAAATATTTCACATTTTTAACCTTTATTTCTTAATCCACAAATAATCAAACATATTCTCAAAATTAATTGCTATCCCTAAGCATAGATTATCTAACCAAAGCATAACCTATCTAATTGATCCCTTTGGAAGAACTCAATCCCATTGTTCAATTGCCTTGGTTACGAGAGAATTAGCGCTCACAGCTTGTTGCAAACACATGTTACAAAACAATGATAAATAATAAGTGTCTGTCTTGTAAGTCCGCCCCCCACTCCGTATTACGACGCACGTCCTCGTGTGTCTCATCGTAGAAGAACGATCGCCTATGGCGGTCCGTTCTTGCTGTTCTTCAGAGAAGCAAGCAGCAGAAAATGATGTCTCTGCAACTTCGATTTTCTTGCTCTTTCTCGTTCTAAAACCTCCTAATCTCTCTGTATCCCTTCTATTCGACCCCAGACTTTTATATACTAATCAGGCCTCAAAAATCTCTGCAATAACTTCAGAATTATTCCCTTAACTCGGGAATATTTTGTTTCTCCTTTACGCGATTGTGGCTGTCAACCGGTGTATACTCCCTCCAAGCACGTTGAGTCATCATCCAAAAGCATACATTAATGAGGGTAGCACACTGTCACACGAATCGCCGTAAATAGCTTGGAAAGTATCCTAAAATATCTCCTTCTCTCGTTTCACTTCGAACGGACCGTCTGCCGTGCCCATTGAGTCTCACTAGAACTCCTCCAAAATCGCAACCCTAATCTCGCCCGTGAAACCTAAGTTTTTCCCGCAAAAACCGCAATTCAAATTGGTGAAGATGGGTGTCCCTTAACCAAAGAAATTTGGGGTGCGAATAGTAATGGGTTACCCTTTAGCAATTGGGTATACCCTTATCCAAAGACGAGAGTCCGAATAACATTTGTCCTCCTGAGGTGCTCCGAGCAACTTTTCGAGCCGAATTTTCCAAAAATATTTATTTCAAAAAATAAATACGAAAATACATAAAAACACAAAATTAGTACAAAAATCGAGTTCCAACAATAGAGACAATGAGGACAATTCGTACACAAAAATGTGTGTCTATCAAACACCCCAAACTTATTATTTGCTAGTCCTCGAGCAAATTTATTCTAGAAAATAAGAAAATAAAATCATTTGAACTCCCTAGTGGCCCTAGTGAAGAAAGTGTTGTCTCCTGAGGGTTTACCAGAGGTGTACCCACAAAACCTTTACCTCGCACCCCAGCTATCTACACAAAACCTTGGAAGGCACTAAAGAATCTCCTGGTTGGCATACTTATTGACTACAGGTGAGGAAGTACCCCGATGAAATTCCAATTGTCAGTATTACGAGTTTGCACTCAAGCATACTAAAATTCATATAAAGTGATTCCCTTATTCGTAGTTTACAAAGAACAAAATAGAAACATGAAAAGGACTCAACGAGATATGGTGAAACTATCATGTTATTTCTAACACTCCGAGCCTCACCCCAAAACTAATATACAACATACAATCGCCTCGATGGTCAATCAAGGGTAAACAGGTCCTCGACTACTACCATCCTAGTCTCGATCTCAATACTCCATGAGGAAATACAAAGGCCCCGTCCACCGAGAACGAACTTCCTGGTGGAAAAGATGCAAGCGGGTATCATTCTTTTTGACCGAGAAAATGACTTCCGTAAAATATTTCAAGAGTTTTTTAGATTTAATAAAAATTCAAAATAAAGAAAATTTGATTCAAGATTGATTTCAAGATATTAGAATATAACCAAGACACTAGAATCCACTATTACACATGAATGATATCAAATATTTCATAACTCTAATTATCCTTTTAATCCTTTTTATTTCAGACTTTGAAGAACCAAAGTCGAAGAATATGGAGAAAATGATGAAAATCGGTTTGCAACAGCTTGTTGCAAACATTAATAAACAACGTCTCGTGTCACACCTGAGAAAAGTCTATAAGGATAGATAATATACTAATCAGCCTCAAAAATCGGATAAACCTAAAAGTTTTGTTTCTCCTTTACGTCTTTTGATAAAAAAGCAAGGTGAAAAAGAACCAATTGATAAACCATAATTATATTCAAATTTTAGCCATTGAGTCTCACTGAACTCCTTTCCAAAATCGCAACAGCCTAAGTTTTTCCCGCCAAAACCAATTATCAATCACCTCACAATAATCTAAATCCAAAGATCCGGTAGGTGCTCCGAAACTAGATTTTCCAAAAAATTTATTTCGGAAAAAATCATAAAAACACAAAATTAGTACGATGAGACAATGAGGAGATGTTTGTGATTTCTTTAATAAACAAATCTTATCTTGCCTCCCATAAACCTAAAAGTTTTGTTCGTCTTTGATAAAACAAGAAAAAGAACCAATTGATAAACCATAATTTCAAGTCAATCACCTATTCCAATTGAACTCACAAACGATACGATGAGACGAAGATGATTTCTTTTTATCTTGCCCTATCTGAGAAAATATCAAGATCATATCGCTCAACTACAAGAGAATTAGTTTCGTCTGGCTTCACAATCCCAATGAAGTCTTTCAGTCGTTAATCTACAAGGTCTCGAGAAGAAACCTACGATTAAAGGAGAATCGACTCTAGCAAACCAACTAGTATCACACAGAAGGTGTGAGGATTATCTTTTCACAGTTGCTAGACGTCTCCTTATATAGTTTTCAAATCAGGGTTTGCAATCTAAGTTACCTTGGTAACAAAGCATTCAATAATCACCGTTAGATGAAAAACCTGATTTATCCAAGATAATATCTTTCAACCTTTAGATCGAAAATTAGCTTGTCACACACAAATGAAATGTATTCACTTAGGTTTGAGTAACCGTACCTAAACGTGTACATTGGTTGGTTCACAAATGGTTGACCAATGGTTATCCATATGAGTGCTTTCATATCAACCGTATTCATCTTTCTCATAACTAGTTCAAATGACTCATAAGAACTAGTTCAAGAGTTGTTCAATTGCTTAGGTCTTTATACAAAGACACAATTGAAACAAAATCGGTTTGATTCATTTGAATCAATTCATGAACAATATACCCACAGTTTGCTAAGATTACATTCCTTATAATTTATTGTTTTAAGTTCATGAACTACCGATTTGAGAAATAACTAACTTGGGTACGCGTACGGGTATGCGTACCTTAGCTACCAGATTTTGAGTTGGTTTTAGTTTCCAAACTCAGCAGACTTTTTCGGGTGAAAAAGTTCCGCTAGTACGCGTACGGGTACACGCACCTAAGGTGACTGGTTTTTGAGTTCGTAAACTTCAAACCCAACAGAATTTCACGGACGTGAACTTCCGCCAGTATGCGTATGTACGCATACCTAACTTGTCTCCTTCACCAATATCACATGCACACATATGCACGCACTTGGTTTCCGGCACATGGATTTATACACAAATATGCGAACACACTAAATGCTTACATCCATAGGTGGTTACATATTCTCAACCCTACATTTCAATCATTGAAACATTCTTCTATAATGTTATAACAGTCGTTAGACATAAAGAATCGACTATTGTCATCAAAGCTATTTTCAAGATTGAAGCGTCATCATGACTTTCGTCACGGGTTAAGATGAAAATGGATAAAGCAAAATCTTACCAAAACGTATTTTGAGAAAAATATACTCGAGTAAACTCGGCTCGAAATAGCAAATGTGTATGTATGAAAACTATCATACTTATACGACTGTTGTCTCAAGAGTAGGATATAGAGTAGATAGACTTTTGAGTGACAAGATGAGTTCAAGTCTTCACATACCTTTTTGTCGGATGAAGTTTTACCGGTTCCTTGAGTAGTTCTTCGTCTTTGCAAGATAATCGCCATGGAGTCTGGAGATCAACTATTCCTAACTATCCTAGACCGAGACTTAGTCATAAGTATACTAGAAATCAAGAAATATAGTTTTGATCACTAATATTGAAAAACATGCTTGATATAGCAACGCATGCGAGTTCGACCGAGCAATGCTCTAACATAATCTACTAGTGAAGTTGTGTAGATGAGAATGGAGCTATTGTCTATGAAAAAGAATATACTCCGAATACTGTTAATCATACAAATAATGTTAGAGTTTTTATTCTACGGTTTCTGAGATGGATTTGAGATCAATACAAGTGGGAAAGATAAGGAATGGAACATGGCGGTGCTGTTGATGAAAGTAACTGATTCAGACTCAAGGAAAATGTAATTTTGAGAAAGTAAGATTAGGGTTTTTTAAATTTGATTTTATTATGTGAAATTGTGTATCGATTAGGGATGAGTATTTCTCTGTTCGGAGCAACAGTGAGAAGAATTAGTAGAAATAGTGAGAAGAATTAGCAATTGATTTTGAAATTGCATAAATGATTCGGAGAATTAGGGTATGGTGAATTGAATTCGGAATTTGTTCTTAGGGTTTGTCACGGAAATGATCTGTAGTGATATTGAGATGAATTAGATACATGGTTATGTCTCAGAATCAAGTTTACATCGAGATAAAGTTGTTGTTGATGATTTCTCTCTCCTTTCGTCTCAGCTCTCAAAAGCTTCATCGGAGCTTTAATTTTACATGTGACTCTCAACATCTGCTTCGTATTTCAGTATTTTGATATTTTAAATATTTTGGATCTAAAGAAATATGTATGACTTACGGGTTTATTCTGAATTTGTTCTGCTCGCTTCTTGTAGAATTGTGATGTAGAATTTATTTTCTTGTTCAATGTTGAAAATAGTTAAAGTTTTCTCATGGAATAGGGTTTGTGAAACCCTATGTGTAGTTGATTTTGAATCTGAGGCTCTTATGTTGGGATTTGAATTTAATTGCTTGGTTATAGTAGTTAGTTAATAATATAAGAAATTGAAGAATTGTCTATGATCTTCGTGGATTAGTAATTACTTGTGATAGAATCTTCGGTAAGTTAGTAATAACTCGTGATAAATTCACTGTCTATTTAATTGCTTTATCGTGGCCTTCATTGATTCCAGCTGTTTGCAGATGTTTTTGTGAGTTGTTAGGCTCAGCTGACGCGGAGATGTCTGCTGATCTGAAAGTTCTTTTGATGGGAAAGGAATTAAGAAAGAAAATCAACTTGAGAGTTCGTGATACACCAGTTACGGTCACAAAGGTTCTTCTTGATAAATAAATGCCTCTAGAACATCTTACTAATCTAGCTTGTGCTCCGAAAATTTTCAGGTGGTTCATGTATTTCATTATATTACATGCTATTTGTTATTAATGTACTATGTTTCACTATCTATCTAGTGACCTTTAACCGACATAATTAGATTAATGTGTTAATCATACAAATAACGAATAAAATATTTATTAATGCAAATTCATATTATATACGACAAAAGCGACTATGTTTGCTAAAGAGTAATAAATCAAAGTATCTTGGCCCTCTCCCATGATCAAATATATAAGTTAATTTTTTAGAAAACAATTTTGGTTAATTATTGATTCGTCTGATGTCTACAATATATGATTCTGTTTTTTTACTAGATCGAAAATAAATGATGTTCAAAAAGTGGATAGATCCAATGTCACATTCAGTAAAGATTTATGATACATGCATACGGTGCACTCAATATGTACGAGCCTTCCCCACAGATGTATTAGAAATGATACCTTGGGACGGATGTAAATCTAAGCAAATAGCTTCTGCTCCAAGAACAGAAGACTGTGTGGTTGTAAGAGATGTGAATCCGCTTGTTCAACAGATTTCTTGAGTGTCCGAGTTTATTTATGGCATGAGACAACTCGCAGTATGGGTTTAGCTTATTGATACGTTCCAGAAAGCTTAACTTGAATCCATTTTTAATCTTTACCGACAAAACCCCTTGCTCGAAACAGGCTATTTTCTCGAGTACAGGGTTTTCTGGTCAAAGTGTATCTTATCTTGTCTTTACTACGAATTTTTTTCCTTGGTTAACAACAATTGTAGTTTTGCCGATATTCGCGGGTTTTTCCATTTTCTTTCTCCCTCATAGAGGAAAGTTATTTGAGTTACCCCTTATCTGCCTAACCTGGGTGGATGTATCACTCAGTTTCTCTTACCCTAAAATTCAGAGAAGGGATAATTCTTCTCATCATTACCATCCCCTAACTTCAAGAGAAGTTCTTCTTTACTTTGATATCCGAAAACCAAGAGGGAGGGGCATGGCGGCTCGAGAGAGAGAAGCAAATTGTTGTCGGAGACAGATTACTTTGAAGAAATTGATGTCGAGAAGAATTCGATGCTGCTATGGCTTGAATTGCAGGATACAGGCAGTGAAGATAATCAAGGGATTGCTGTCAGTTCAGAGACCGATCAGATGAACATGGGTTTAATCTTGAAACCCAGAAGATTAGAGATGAGTTTTTCTCGTTTGAAGATAATCAAGGGGTTATAGTTTGAGAAGCTACATAGATTGTTGGTAATTCAATTTTGAGATGAATTTAGGGTTCTTAAATTTGTAGTTCGTTCTTGGGTTGAAGTTTAGGTGATGAATACAGAAAGTAGATGGTGGATTTTGGTTTCAGGAGAGACTCGAATTCAAAGAGAAAATGTGAAGAATCTGTGATGAATTAGAGATGGGTTTGAGTCTGATTTTAATATGGAGGTCAATTTGTCTATGGTTCTGCTAGGGCTCTGATAGTGACGAGATAAGTTTGAAGTAGAGTTTGTGCAGCAATTAGGGCATGGATTCAAATGGGTTTCGGTTCAAATCTGAATCTGTGTGTTGGATGAGAGTTCAAGGAAGGAACTGCAGTCAAGGGTTGGTTGTGCCATGTAATTGCTGGTAATTGAGGTCAAGAAAATGGAGATATATGCTGTTGTGATGAAAGATTCATGGGGATTTGTTGTTTCCATAAAGAGGTGAAGGTTATGACTGAAATGGAAGAGATGATGAACTGCTGCAGTCTAGAACTAATGGGTGTTGTAGCTGTTGAATTGTTGTAACTGGATGGACCTTTAATGTTATGGCTAGGCCAAAGTGGAGAAGGAAACTGGTGGATTATTGGCCGCAGTTGAGTTCAAAGTTACAGGTGCAAGTAATGGCAGATATGCTGTTGAGATCGAGAAAAGTGCTTGAATTGAGATTGTGCTGCTAATGGGTTGTGTAGGTTTGCAAGTCTGATGCAGTGGTGGAGTAACAGTGGTGATGTGTCGAATGGGGTTTGATGGTGGTACTGAAGCTGAAAGAATGGTGGTGCTCAAGTCTGATGTGAGGTTCTGGTGGGTGTTACATGTGATAATGAATGTGCTTGCTGCCATGGTTTGTATGCACGAAATGAAGCTCAGGCTTGGTAAATGAATGAATGGGGTTGCAAGGAAAGGTTGATGCAGTTTGAGTCGTGATTTGCACACTAGTGTTGGCGCAGTACGGAAATGGCTTGGATGGGTTGTGAAGCTGCAGGAAGAAATGGTGGAAGTTGAACATAGGAATGTGGTGGTTCTGTAGCTGAATGCAGATGGAATTGGTAACGAAGGCAAGGAATTGACATGGTTGTGATAGTGAATTGTTGTAGGCCTTGTTGAAGTTGAGAATGGCAGCTGAGCTGCTGCTGTTTATGTAAGAAGCTGAGAAGATTAATGGAACAGTGATTGCTTGAGGCTTGAAGTCTGGTGGATACAAAGCTGAATTGCGCTTTGGGGCTGTGTGTGATACAATGCAGCGTGGCATGAACTGAAATCATGAGCTTGTGGTGATGCAGTTGGATTTAATATTATACTGGGAATGGAACGTTGGAGTTGCAGCTACTGTTGGGTTTGATTTCCAAGTTATAATGCAGCTGCAATGTGAATGGGGATTATGGATGAATGCAGGTGAATGAGACGAAAGTGGAAGAACTAATGTTGCTGCTGGTAGCTACAAACTGGAGTGGAGAATGGCTGAATTGCAGTTGGCATTACAGGTCAGGTGGTTCTGATGGTGAGTCATCTAGTGTTGCAGTTGCAGGTAAACTGTAATGTACTATTGAAGTATGGCTCGAGTATTAGAATGTGTACTAATGAAGCTGGGAAGAACAAGATTGAAAAATGAGATGTCACTAAGGCTGTTGCAGTGAAGTGTAAGATGGTAGTGCAACTGGAGCTGGTTTGCAGTGAACAACCATCATGGATGGAGAGCACTGCTGAAGCACAATGATTATGCAACAGAGCTTAGGCCAGTGCAATGGCTCAGGCCAAAACCTGCTCAGTGAATTCAGCCCAGTCAGGCCAGTTAGCTTCTGAATCAGATCTGACTAGGTTCAACTGACATCACTGAGTTGGCTCGATGGCTCATCCTGACTTGGTCTAGCAATGACTGAGTTGGTTGTCTTTGACCGGTGACCGGGTGGACTTTGCCGGTCACCTGAACTCTTTTCCGGTCAATTTCCGGCCATTTTACCAGTTTTACGGCGACCGCTTTTGGGGTATATTTTCTACATGGGTATTTTCACATATGGGCTTGGTGGACACCTTTATATTGGACTTTGGAGATTGGACTTAATTTGAGAAGTTGGAGAAAAGCTAAAAAAAGAAAAGTTTTCTACAACTTTTGAGGAGGACGTATTTTTCTACTTGGAGTTTTGGAGAGTGGCGACTAGGGTTTGCTTTTCATTTGTTTTTCATCTTATTCATTATTTTATTATTGATTATGATTATGATGAACTCAAAAGCTATGAGTAGCTAAACAACTATTATTGGTTATGGGATAAGTTGATTTCTCAACATGTTATTTGAATCTATGAATTAGTTTTGTGTCAATAATTTATTGTTTATGATTCATGGTTTATATTGTCATATGATGATTTGATTGTTTGTTTGGTTGAGTCCGGATCAATCCGATTTGCATTTTTCTAGAGCTATATTAGGGTTTTCAATACGAAAAAGTTGTTTATCCCTGATTCTAAGTAGCATAATTGTGGGTAGTGCTTGTAGTGATATGTCCTACTAGTCACAAGTGAATCATAACTTTTGTTAAAACGGATTAGTGATTTTACACGTTCGTTTGCATTGATTAGTCGTATTCCATAGAACTTATAGCTTTTAGGGAGTTAAACTTGATTGTGCTTTTACACGTTAGGTTGCTTTCTAGGATATATACGTCTTTTAATGTGGTTGTGATGAAATCAGGGAATTAGCGGTATATTCTTGCGATCAAGGTATCCTAGGACTTTTAGTAAATGAGATATTAAAATACCAATTCTAGTCATTGATGAAAATACATGTTTGTGAATGATACTATCCCGTGACCAATATCTTCTCTTTATTGATTATTCAAATTATTTTATTGCTTTCGATTACTTTTGTAGCTTTGTTTATTTAGATAAAACAAAAATTCCCCCCTTTGGTTACTTAAAACTTCAATTTTTATAACAACAATTGCCTCTCTGTGGAAACGAACTCTTTCTTACCACATACTTCATTTATTTTAGTTGAGTGACAAAGTGAAATTATTTTTGCTCGGATGACAACCGATCAAATTTTGGCGCCGTTGCCGGGGAGGCAGCGGTTGTCACTTGTTTTTGGTTTCTTATTTTTGTTTTTAGTTTGTTTCTTATTTTTGTTTTTCTTATTTTATGGTTTTTAACCTTGGTTTGAGAACTCTTGTTTCAGGTACCTATTATGGAAGGAGCATATTGGAACAATGGATACGGTTTTCAACCTCCTCAACACTATGACGATTTCCCACCACCTATGGGATACGATCAAAACCAATTTATTGGTTATGATCAATATCCAAGAGCTTATGATGATTTTCATACATACCAACAACAACCTTGTAGTGGGTATGTAAGTCAAGCACCTAGGTGGGACAATTCTACTTCCAATTTGCTTTATCCGAGATGTATGAGTTCTATAATTGTACTAGACCAACTTGACGGTGATAAAGGGAGCGTCACACAAACCAATTTCTGCAACACTTTTTCTTACCCGACTCCGGATCGTAGTTATGATCATTCACCCATTTAAAGGGAAGATTCATGGGAAAGAGAACCTATTGTAGCCAATGATGGTAAGTGTGTGAACGTTAGAAAACTTGCACAGAAATTATACAAGTTGGAAGATGATGGAGCCTCGGAAGAGCTTGTCGATGGAATTAGCAGGACCATTCATATAGAGCTTAAACGACGTCGTGATAAAGGTTGGGAAACCGATGACGATTCTGATTTCGGTGAGTCTGAAAATGAAGATGATTGTGTTGAAAAGGACCAACCTTTAGAGATATTTGATGACACTAGTGTAGTGGACTCAACTCTTGATCTTTATAATGATCAATCACATATTCAAAAGGTACATGAGTATGATGAAACTAGTGTTTTACAGAATTTCGTTGCAACAAGGTTTGAATCTAATGAAGACGAAGAGGAATATGTTGAAACTTGTGTAGATTATTCAAGCACTGATTTTTATAATGATCAAGAGCCTATTCAAAGGGTGGAGCTTTGATGCGTGTCGTAACCACAACAAATTAATCAAGATATTTCCACCTAATTAACAAATAATATAATGGAAGTCAAGTTCGTTCCCACGAGGAGCAAGAGATTCTAGTTGTAAAAATTGTCGTAAAAGGGGGGATGTGTAAAACAAAAGAAAGTAAACAAAACAATTAAAAGATAAAGTTGAAAGCAATAAGAGAGACAAGATCAAGGAATCCTTCTTCGTTGCAAAACAATGATTAAAGTTATGTTCTTTTCTACTTGTTATAAGTCACAGATTATCACCAACCGTAGGATAGCAGTCCGCTTAGCTAGCCCCAAAATCCCTTATTTCACCGAGTAACAAGTCCGCTTAGTTATCGTGATTCTATCCAAAAGAACCACCTTGAGGTTCGTTTACAAGATGTAATTCCTAATGCATTAAGATTTATGAATTTAGGTTTAGTACTAGTAGTTAAACTCGGTTCCGCTTGGTCCACTTTCTAGCGTTGTTTTTACACACAATCGCTCCACGGAATCCCTCCGCAAGGTCTCGTGTTTGCTACTTATGTAAAGAGTCAAGAAACGATTACTTATCCCCTAACTTTCACTAGCTTTAGATCAAATTAACAAATCAATTTAGTTGGCCTCCTAAACAATCTATCAATCAATCATGAATGAATAAACATTCCTATTAGTAAAAACAAACGATAATCATGTGAAAAACTTCAAAATAGAATCGAAACAAAACTCAAATCATGTATTAAGAACTAGGAATTCATCCTCAATCAATAATAAAATTAGCTACTCATGCTAAAGAGTTCACACAAAGAATAAGAAAAGAAAAGTATTGTGTGTGTAGAGATGTGTGTAAAAGATATAGAGAACTTCTCTATTTATAGGCTTCAATATTCTCCAAATCTTCCAAGGAATAGAATCCTTTTCCTTTAGCAATTCAATTTCCAAATTAAAGTCTTTCTCTTCTTCCATCTTCTCTTTCCAACTTTGAGCCTAATTCTCCATCCAATTCCTAGCCCAAGTCTTCACACCCATGAGAGAAGTCCATAGAAAATTAAAATTTTTGGCTCGCCGAAAATCTGGTATTATGGATTTTTTTAATCCGACCGGAATAGTCACCTGAAAGTTGTCGCCAAGTGATGGAATATTCCGTCCAAGATTACTCATTATCATAGGTCAAACTAATATCAAACCGTTAGTCAATGGTCAAAGGGGAAGGAGAGTCGGACTCGAGTTAGCTTCTCGCTCGCCTAATCAAGCTTACTCACCGAGTCGATTCTTCGAGTCACCGCTTACCCTGGTGACTTGATCTAATTCGGCTAACCGAATCGGCCATCGAACTCGGTTGAATCGGTCTTGGCGGCTGCGATTTGACTCATGGTAGGGAAATTTGGCGAGTTTCTACTGACATGAGACTTCCCGGCCGTTGTTTCAGGCCATTCTTTTCTGCTCTTCTCCCCGTAAATCCTAGCATACATTTATTCTTCTCATTACCCCCGCGTTATTGCTGCTGCAATATCAACTCGGTCAGCATCTCCATTTTCAACTCACGAACAAATAGCATGATTCTTTGCTTTGTTCTGCAGCAATTCATACCGGCATCACCAGCTGTGTCCTGCCTCATACTCTTAGCAGCTGTGTCCTTGAGCTCTGCCTCATACCAACAATTCCTTCATAGACTCATATCCTCATTCAATTCAAACAGCAACAGCAAGTGTATCATCTTCAATCACTCAAATCCCAAATCGAGTTCAACCCAACTTCAGTTAACCCATTCAATCACTCACAGATTCAAACCAAAATTCATCATTCATTTTAAGAACCGGCAACTACTCATATCCCATGATAATCTTCAATCTTCTTCTCGATTCACCGAGGTTGACGTCAACACTCCACATCTCAGTTCTCAACACCAACAAAACCTAATTTCTTCGATTTCAATTCAAAGAATATCACATATTCGAACCCTAATCAATCCACCAAACTCAAACCCCAATTTTGTCTTCTCGTTCTAAGAATCGATCTCTGTCAGCAGCAATCGATCCCATGAATTTCTCTCGATTTCGGCTGCATCTCTCATGAACTAACAGCAGCGAGTTCATCTCCTTCATCACTCGTTTGTCGCATCATCTCAAAGCCGATCCCAAATACTCAATACTAACAATTTCAATTCTGTCTTCTCTTTTCTTCTTTATTCTCGAGTTTTGATTCACTCTCCGGCAATAAATCCCTCAATTTCTTGGAATGGTTCTCGATCCCAAACGGCAGCCATTACTTTTAACTCTTCTCTCTCAGGTGCAAAATGATTGAGAAGATGAGTATTGAATTTAGGTTTTAGGGTTATAAATTGAGTCTGTTATCCAACACCCGGTCACCCCGATAAGGGATAACTAAGCTGGTTGTCCCTTATCCTCAGCTAGTATATGTTTATTACTCCTACAAAGGAGAGTTGCCCCTTAACCTTGGCTCGGCTCCACATAGTATTCGCCCATGAAATGACGATTTTTCCCTTTTTGCTCAAATTGGTTAATTTCTTCTTCTTTTCCTCCGTGTGACTCCAGAGTAGCTACAAAACTCAAAACAAGCGTAAAATACATAATTTACAAGAAAAATAGCAAAGAAAGTATAAACAATAGATAGTAAGTTAGGATGTATTCTACACCCTATCAAATTCCCCCACACTTAGACTTTGCTAGTCCTCGAGCAAATCAAACTAAAAACTCACAAATTCAAAGCGTTCAAGCGTCACAAGCATCCAAAGAGTTATGAGGACATAGAGTTTCTGCATTCTAGTAATAAGAAGTTAGAAATACTAAAGAACATATTCTCGTTCTTAAATGTTGAGTGAGAAATAACCACACCATAATGAGAGAACGCGTGTTTGAGAAACGATCAATAAGCATTTCGCCTCGACTTCTGCCTCACAAAATAGGATTTTATGATAATTGCACTCAAAAAGACAGCTTTTTTATGGGTCACACATGTGTGCGGTAGGAATGAAGAGAGAATTCTGCAACACGTTGAATGGTGGGAAGGACAACTTCGAAATATTTTGAAAACCCACATCTTTTAACATTTTGAAAAACCATTTTTCTGACGATCTCTAAGAAAGGAAATCAACCATTTATTATTAAGGATGAGATTACTTACTCACCTTCACATCCAATCGCCAATTATGATAACACCACTCTCACGGCATCCAATAGAAACGTCTTCCACTCCTCGTCTTGATCTTCTTGGTCTTCGTCTTCGGTTTCAACTTTTGATGATAAACTCTTGAATTTCATAAATCCTTAACAATTTGTAACTCTTTTTACCTTAAATCCTTGTCGCTTGAAACTTCCTTATAGATTTTCCTTCCCCACGGCTCATTAAATAAATATTTCTCTTGTGTTTTTTTTTTATCTTTTTTTTTTTTATGAAATTTTTTTTTTTTTTTTTTTGAACAAGAGAAATAAAATACAAAACAAAAAATTAAACCATGGCCGTGGGAAAAGTATTTTACCGCTTGATTCTTCACAACTTGTATCGTCTTGAAATCATAAACTTCAAAAATTCTCACCTTTTAATTTTCTTCGCTTTCATGAACAAGTCTTCATACTTGGATATAGAATTACCTCATTGTATTGTAAGTCCTCAACATATATGTAAAATCCGCTCATTTGTATGTTGCTTTACTTGAGTTTGAAATTTGCTCTTTTTCTCGTTAGTTTGCTTGTAAACCTTAAACTTTTCCAACTTTCCTTGTAGATTTTGGTGTCGCTCCTTGTTGATGATGAATGTGTTTCTATGGATCCGTTGTTGTCGAGAGAGAAAATGGTGCTAACTGCAAATCGAACTACAATAAGGTGGCTTTCTGATGAGTGCCAAATAGTGCATATTTATTCACCTTTTTATTGGCATTTTACTCATCTTTTGCGCTTAGAAATCAAGATTTTATCCCAGTTCTCGTGTTTTCTTTGTTTTCAAGAATAAATATTTGTATTAATTAATTTTGTGTTTTTAGGCAATAAATAAAGCTCGGAGAATCCGAGGAGCCAAAAGAGCGAGAAGAATTGGAGTCGAGCATCTATGGAGTAGATAGCCAAAGCCGCGCGCGGAATCGGTTACAACCCAACAAGGAAGACATGGGCTAGAGCTACCCACGACCCGGATCCAAACCCGCTCATCCCGAGCCGTTGAGATCTCGCCCAGATGCATCATACGGTCGCTCCATCGCCGCATCCTCTCTCGATGTCCCCGCTCCACCAAATCGCCCCGAGTCATCCTCAGCCGTTCGGATCTTCCTCACCGAGATCCTACGCTCCGAGGCCTTCTCCATCAATCTTCGATGCACCAGTGCAACACCGGCGACCCATACACCTATACCCCCTATCGAGCAACCCCATTCCTTTCTTCTTCTTTCTCTTTCTTCTCTTCTCTCTTTCAACAACTCTCTGCAAAACCCCATTCCTATCTTCCCCCACCACTTGCGAGCTACCCCATCACCACCATCTCCTACCACAGCTGCCGTAGCCACCAACAACTCCTGCAGACCATCTCCACTCTCTAGTTCACACTTTCTCCATCATTAGCTTCTCTCAACCTAGAAGCTAGGGTTGAGGCGCTTGAACTAGGGTTTCCACAACAACCACGCATGGAGTTGTAGAGCGATTAGACAAGAGGAGAGACGAATCAGAGTATGGGTTCGATTTATTTTTCATTTAATTTCTATTTTAAATTGAATTAGGGTTTGTATTTTGGGGTATGTGTGCATGTATAAATAGAAGGGGGAGAAGATGATTTTAGGCATGCCTGGGTTAGCCAGTGTATCAATTAGGTTTTAATTTGCAGTTTTATAATGTTTTAATTTAGTTTGTTGGGGTTTCAATGAAACCCTAATTCCAAATTGTGTTTAAACTCTGTTGGATTGTTCTTGAGTGTTTAATGTTATTAGATAGCTTCAATTCAACACCTCAATGCTTTTCTCTCACAGTGTATACCAATGCCATGGATACACTGTAGTTAGGTTATATCTGTGTTGATTGTGTTTCAGCCCTTACTTCAATGATTACTGCTAATTCCCCTGACTAGTTGTGCTTAATTAGACAACTAGTACTTAGGATTAGTGCCTTAGCTGTTATTTGAGTTATCACTAGGAGAAACTCCCTAAATAGGTGGTAAAAATTGACACTTTATACTTACCTGGCATAGGAACAAGACACTCAACTAGTTGAGCACATAGTAGGAATTCAGAGGTGGATTTGAAGACCTAGCAAGCCCTTTTTGTCACTGTCTATACCTTAGTTTAGGTTCATTTCACTACAATTCAGCCGTATCGGCACAAACCCACTGTGTTACATTACCACCACTTGAACTCAGTTTAGAAAGCCATAAGATCACCTTAAGAGCACCACAAGTCTCTGTGGTTCGACCCGTACTTGCCGCGTCTCCGATAGACGCCGTGCACTTGCGGTTATAACATGTAGGCTAAATAGAAACACCTTTCGAGGCCTACCACTTTCATCTATAGACGTCACCCTTATGATTTACAAAATTAGCACTCAAGAGATCAAAGAGTAGTGCTTCTATTGGTGGGAGGTTGGGTAGCTCACCATTCTACCCTAATTAACGTATGGTGACACACACTCAAAAGAAGCTCTTTAGTAGATGGAAAATTTCTGGTCTGTGCCTCACATGATATGAATACGGGTAGTCTCCACTAATGATTGATCAAGCAACTCTAATAATGCATTTCTCCACGCACCAAATTAACATCACCGGCATGATTAAATCCATTATTTAACACTCTAACAAGCAAGAAATCCGAATGTAGTTCTCTAACATTTCCAAGTTCAATTATGTCGGTCAAAATCTCTATGTAAACATACCTAGAAGTATGCTAGTGACTCTAAAATCTTTAAAAGTTGGAGTTTTTATGTAAAAAATTTTATGTAAATTTTTTTTTTTTTTTTAAATACATGCTTAACCACTCCCCCACACTTAAACCTTACATTGTCATCAATGTAATTGAATCCTCCTAGTAAAGTCAAGGTGGGAAATTTTAACATGATAAGAAACAAGAAAAAGAAATAACAAAAAGCAAAAGGATAAGAAATACAAAACCGAGGGATTTCCTCCCATTAAGCGCTTGTTTTAAAGTCGACGGCCCGACTTAGCTCTTGCAAGATTCATTCCCCATATACTAACAATCTGAAAATTTGAGGATCCACCCATAATACCTGTTTTGAAAACAATAACTCCATACAAATATTAGCACAAGAAAACAATAGTGAAATTATCGCTGATAGAAATTTCCCCCACACTTATTCTCGTCCACACTCGGAAGTGTATAAAGAACATAGAATTTGGGAACTTCCATGTGTTCCTCTTGGCAAACCTGCATGGTGTTAGCATCAAGTGTTTCCAATGGTGGATATCTAGAAACAAAATCATCCAAAATACTTTGAAGCACATACATTCAAACCAATAAGAGGTAAAGGAGAAGAATCAATATGCAAGGGGTAGACAAACCTTGCACAATTTCTTGTATTATAGAATCCTCTTCATCCTTAAAAAATTCGAGTGAATTATTTACCTCTTGTATATCGTGGTCCTCTATTAAACCTTGCAACCATTCTTCGTCGTTTTCTACCTTAACCAAAGTCTTGGCATCATTAAAATCATTGGCAAGTTCAATTGGGTCCTCCACGAAATCAATCAATGTGGTTTCATCCTCTAGTATCATCTCTTCAACATTCTCATCATCGGAATCGGGCCATTCACTAAAATGATTCTCGTCAGTATAGATTGTAAGATCTTCTTGTGCGGGTGTTACACCGTTTATAACATTAGGTAAGTCACACCCAATCTCCTCCTTTTGAATAGGTGAAGGATCGTTATTATGATCCGGAGTTGGAATAACTTCCTCATTGTTGGAACGCTCATACACTTCCGCAGACTTATATCTTTCCCTAAGGAATTTTTTCCAAGCACTAAATGCATCATCTTCAAGCTCTACCTTTTGAATAGGTGCTTGATCATTATTAAGATCAAGGCTCGAGTAAGCTAAACTAGCGTCTTCAAAAGTGTCCAAAGGTTGGTACTTTTCAACACAATCATCTTCATTTTCAGACTCACCATAAAAAGAATCTTCATCGGTTTCATAACCTTTATCCAGCGTCGTTTAAGTTCCATATGAATAGTCCTACTAATTTACTGCGACAAGCTCTTCCGAGTCTCCATCATCTTCCAATTTGTATAATTTACGTGCAAGTTTCTGACGTTCACACGCTTACCACCGTTGATAGAGTTTCTAGACGGCATCTCCTCTTTGGAAAAAGTGAAGGAAAAACACGATGAAGAGGAGTATATTCCAAATTCTCTATCTGCAGATTACTAGAAAACAAATTATTAGATGCATAACTATCCTTCCATCCTTGTGATTGTCCACTTACATACCCGTCATAAGGTTGTTGATATGTATGAGAATATCCATAAGGTTCTGTAGGAAATTGATCATAGCCAAAATATTGGTTTTGATTGTATCCTAAGGATGGTTGGAAGTTGTCATAATGTTGAGGTTGAAAACCGTATTGATTGTTGTAATATGCTTGATCTTGTCCACCATACATGGAAAACCGGTACCTGAAATAAGATTTTCAAAAACTTATGTTAGATACGAAATAGAATCCAACAAAGCAAGACTAAAGCAAAAAGAAAAATAAAAACAACTAAAATCATCCGCTGTTCCCCGGCAACGGCGCCAAAATTTGGTGCGTGTCGTAACCACAACAAATTAATCAAGATATTTCCACCTAATTAACAAATAATATAATGGAAGTCAAGTTCGTTCCCACGAGGAGCAAGAGATTCTAGTTGTAAAAATTGTCGTAAAAGGGGGGATGTGTAAAACAAAAGAAAGTAAACAAAACAATTAAAAGATAAAGTTGAAAGCAATAAGAGAGACAAGATCAAGGAATCCTTCTTCGTTGCAAAACAATGATTAAAGTTATGTTCTTTTCTACTTGTTATAAGTCACGGATTATCACCAACCGTAGGATAGCGAGTCCGCTTAGCTAGCCCCAAAATCCCTTATTTCACCGAGTAACAAGTCCGCTTAGTTATCGATTCTATCCAAAAGAACCACCTTGAGGTTCGCTTACAAGATGTAATTCCCTGAATGCATTAAGATTTATGAATTTAGGTTTAGTACTAGTAGTTAAACTCGGTTCTCTTGGTCCACTTTCTAGCGTTGTTTTTACACAATCGCTCCACGGAATCCCTCACAAGGTCTCGTGTTTGCTACTTATGTAAAGAGTCAAGAAACGATTACTTATCCCCTAACTTTCACTAGCTTTAGATCAAATTAACAAATCAATTTAGTTGGCCTCCTAAACAATCTATCAATCAATCACGAATGAATAAACATTCCTATTAGTAAAAACAAACGATAATCATGTGAAAAACTTCAAAATAGAATCGAAACAAAACTCAAATAATGTATTAAGAACTAGGAATTCATCCTCAATCAATAATAAAATTAGCTACTCATGCTAAAGAGTTCACACAAAGAATAAGAAAAGAAAAGTGTTGTGTGTGTAGAGATGTGTGTAAAAGATATAGAGAACTTCTCTATTTATAGGCTTCAATATTCTCCAAATCTTCCAAGGAATAGAATCCTTTTCCTTTAGCAATTCAATTTCCAAATTCAAGTCTTTCTCTTCTTCCATCTTCTCTTTCCAACTTTGAGCCTAATTCTCCATCCAATTCCTAGCCCAAGTCTTCACACCCATGAGAGAAGTCCATAGAAAATTCTGGAATTTTTGGCTCACCGGAAAACTGGTATTATGGTCGGAATCCGACCGGAATAGTCGCTTTGAAAGTTGTCGCCTTGATGGAATATTCCGTCCAAGATTCTCATTACGATTAGGTCAAACTAATACCAACCGTTAGTCAATGGTCAAAGGGAAGGAGAGTCGGACTGAGTTAGCTTCGGCTCAAACTAACCCGGGCTTACTCACCGAAAAGTCGATTCGAGTCACCGCTTTACTCAGTGACTTGATCTATCTAATTCATAACCTAATCTGGCCATCGAACTCGGTTGGGATCGGTCTTGGCTGCGAGTTGACTCATGCCCAGTAGAAATTTGGCCGAGTTTCGGTGACATGGACTTCCGGCCGTTGTTTCGAGCCATTCTTTTCCTACTCTTCTCCTGTAAATCCTAGCATACATCTATTCTTCTCATTACCCTGTTACTGCTGCTGTAATATCAACTCGGTCAGCATCTCCATTTTAAACCCACGAACAGCATAATAAATTCTTGCTTTTTCTGCAAGAATTCATACCAGCATCACCACAGTGTGTCTGCCTCATACTCTTAGCAGCTGTGTCCTTGAGCTCTGCCTCATACCAACAATTCCTTCATAGACTCATATCCTCATTCAATTCAAACAGCAGCAGCAAGTGTATCATCTTCAATCACTCAAATCCCAAATCGAGTTCAACCCAACTTCAGTTAACCCATTCAATCACTCACAGATTCAAACCAAAATTCATCATTCATTTTAAGAAAGCGAACTACTCACATCCCATGATAATCTTCAATCTTCTTCTCGATTCACCGAGGTTGACGTCAACAGCTCCACATCTCGATTCTCAACACCAACAAAACCTAATTTCTTCTCGATTTCAATTCAGCAGCAATATCACATATTCGAACCCTAATCAATCCACCAAACTCAAACCCCAATTTTGTCTTCTCGTTCTAAGAATCGATCTCTGTCAGCAGCAATCGATCCCATGAATTTCTCTCGATTTAGGTTGCATCTCTCATGAACTATCAAAGAAATGAGTTCATCTCCTTCATCACTCGTTTCTTTGCATCATCTCGGCCGATCCCAAATACTCAATACTAACAATTTCAATTTCCTTCTCTTTTCTTCTTTATTCTCGAGTTTTGATTTACTCTCCGGCAATAAATCCCTCAATTTCTTGGAATGGTTCTCGATCCCAAACGGCAGCCATTACTTTTAACTCTTCTCTCTCAGGTGCAAAATGATTGAGAAGATGAGTCTTGAATTTAGGTTTTAGGGTTATAAATTGAGTCTGTTATCCAACACCCGGCCACTCCCGATAAGGGATAACTAAGCCGGTTGTCCCTTATCCTCGGCTAGTATATGTTTATTACTCCTCCAAAGGAGAGTTTCCCCTTAACCTTGGCTCAGCTCCAAATAGTGTTCGCCCATGAAATGACGATTTTGCCCTTTTTTCTCAAATTGGGTAATTTCTTCTTCTTTTCCTCCGTGTGACTCCAGAGTAGCTACAAAACTCAAAACAAGCGTAAAATACATAATTTACAAGAAAAATAGCAAAGAAAGTATAAACAATAGATAGTAAATTAGGATGTATTCTACACCCTATCAAGCTTGAGGATGATGCATTTGTGACTCTTCTAAAAATTTCCTTATAGCGAAATTTGGAGACGCAAAAGAGTATGTGCCTTACAACAAAGAGGAGTGTGTTGAGAATGAAACCGATATGACCAATATTGTGGAAGACCCAATTGAGCTTGCAAAGGATTGTAACAAAGATGTTGATGTCGAAACTATAGTTGAGGCAGATACGGTCGAAGAATATTTGCAAGGTTTGATAGGGGACCATGATATACAAGAGGTAAGTAATACACTTGAATTTTCTAAGGATGAAGAGAATACCATAACACAAGAGTTGTAAGGTTTGTCTTGGCCTATTAATCCTTCTCCATTACCTCTTATTGGTTTGAATGTATGTGCTTCGAGAATATTGTTAAATGACTTTATTTCTCGATATCCGCCATTAGAAACATTTGATTATCATACTATGAATGTTTGCAAAGAAGAAACCATAGAAGTTCCAGATTTCTATGTTATTTATACACTTCCAAGTGCAGAAAAGAATAAGTGTGGGGGAGACTTCTATCGGTTAATAGCTTCGTTTCTGTTTTACATTACTAATATTTGTGTGAAGTTACTATTTGCAAAACAGGTTACATGGAAGGATCACCAACTTTTCATATTATTGGTGTATGGGGAATTCGTCTTGCAAGTCGGGATGACGACTTTAAACAAAGCGCTCCATGGGAGGCAACCCATATGATGAGTATTTCTTCTCTTGTTTTTAGTTTTTCTTGTCTTGTTTTTACATTTTTATGATTTTTTGTCTTGACATTCTTTGGACGATTTAATTTACATTGAGGACAATGTAAATTTTAAGTGTGGGGGAGTGGTTAATCATTTGCATTGTGTTAAGCATTTGCATTTGTTTATGGGTGAAAACTATTTCTGCCGGTTTTGGTAATTTTGGGGTGTGTGGATGAGAAATGAGTCTAAACCTTAAACAAATGCACTACACGGGAGTGCTTGTAGATTCGAGAAATCGATCAGTGCAAATCCGGCCCTAAACCAAGAAATGGCCGTTCAGGACTTGTTTCGGTCACAAAGTGAAGGAGATGGGGTTGATCTTAGGGAGGGAAGCGAAGAAGGTGTTGATATTGTGATGGTGTTGGCTATGTATGACTTGTATCGAAAAGTCAATCGGCTTGCAGGATGTAAGCTATCAGTTCCGGTGTTTGAATACGATTGTATCAACACTTGCCTTTTTTGTCTGAACTTGTCTTGTTTTTTGGAAATAGGGAGGAGAACCTATTTATACAAGTCATTTGAGCCTTATTCACGTCTCTCGTGGGAAGTGGAGGAAGTGGAGTGATGGAGTAGTGGAGTTGTGTGTTAGTGTTACACGACCAGTCTTGCACACTTCTCCTGTCATCTCTAACCGTCCATGACTTCCTGACACGTTCTTGTGATGGCGCGTTGCACGCTGTAAACCGCCAGACCAATACTCTAGTATGTATCCCCCAGTTTGTGACATGATTGATGTCTCGAGTGTGTGGACCGTGGGACCCACAGAAAATGACATGTAATGCTAGATTAAATAACTAAGTTATTTAGGAAGTCGATACTTGTGAAGTATCGTGTGTATTCTATGCAGGTACTGCATCATGGTGTGGTAGAGTGACGGGTGGTGATCACCATGATGCCTCACTAACCAATTAACTCCTGACCAGGGTTGTATAACTAAGCCGATGAAGTTGGACGGACGAGATGATCTTTGAGACACTCATCTGCGACCGTTGATGGAATTAGGGTTTTTGAAGAGGTGTGCAAGCATGACTCTTCAGCTTGGTCGAATCCAAGCTTGGGATACAATTTTGACAGGGCCGATTGTGCATGTGTGTCGACGACATGACGGTGTAGGCGCCCATATCTCATTGTCTCGTGAAAGTGTGATCTGGGACACTCAATTTGTCCGGCGAAGTTGAGTGGTCGAGATCGATTTGCAACAGAAATCTGGTGCCACAAAAGCCGTGCATCATGCCAATTTTGGGCGCGCGTTCCAAGACGACCAAGCTTTGTCGGTCTTGGACGATCAGCCCAGCTTGCATATGGTGGGATGGTGTATATACCTGTACTTCATCGTCCCATAGAAACGTGATCTAAGCCACTCAATTTGTCCGGTAACTTGAGCGGTCGAGATCAGTTTGTGGTTGGGAAGCGTGACCACGCCTAGCTTGGGCGCACGAATCAAGGTGTATAGCCAAGTTTGGTCTTGGACGATCGGTTTTGGAGATAGGTGGTCCCATAGTGATCGTGTTGATACTTACTGGACCTGCTTAGTCTATTCTTGGACCCTTCATTCGTGCAGAAGAAAATGGACGCTCGTGATCGCGACACAAACCCTAATTAGGTTTTGCCGGTCGTGTGTCATACCCAGTTTGGGGCGCACGAATCAAGACGACCAACCATAGTTGGTCCTGACCGATCGATCATGTAGGCGGGCCCACGGTGTTTGTGTTGACATGCTTATGGGCCCTTTGAATCTACATCTACACCCTCCATCTATGCCTGCGAAGATGGATGGTTGAGACTTGTTTTGCGATACACGTAATGTGCCTCAAACTCTAATTTAGGGTTTTCCGTCCATACTGCTTTGGTTTAGACAGTTTGGCAAGCTATGCCACCCTTTTGGGGAGGCCACCATGCGGGGCCCGCGTTGGGTCGGTAGTGAATATTCCAATACCTGCTTGGGGTCATGGATTCAATCTAAGACATCCAATCATGCTGGTGAAGTTGGATGGTCGTGATCGTTTCTGAGACTGATATGGTCAGTTCAGGTTCAAACATGCTCAATCGGGCTAGTATAACACACCGAGAGTTGTAGCCTATATGGGTATTTCATACATGCTTCATTATTAATGCTTGGAGATTCGTGTTGCTCTGCTGAGAACAACACTCAGTCGTCATGCCACACCGGTAATGAGTACAGGAAATACAAGGCTGGTCATGCATTAATTAATAATGTCAAATTCACAGGGTATATGGGATTGTTGCTACATGCTCCAACCCGAATGAATTTTGTGTATTTAATTCACGTATACTTGGATTGTTGCCACATGCTCTATTCTAGGTGAATTAGTAAGATGAAGAAGTATTCATCACTTATTAATGGCTTTATCTTTTACAAGATGTTAGCGCATAATTTTGGCCTTTACAATTTTAGCCTTAAGTGAAAATCCACCATCAACATTAAGTCCCCTGCCTAGCGCATAATGGTTACGTTATTGTGGGGTAGGCATAAGATGGTGACAATTTTTTATACAGAAATGACCAAGCTAAGGTAAATATACATTTACCGCATAGGTCGACATCGTCAGGTGTTGTCCCAGAACTGGTCGGTCCTGATTAGGATGGTAGAGGGAGCAGGACTTGATCTGGCAAGTCACTTTAGGTTTCCTCCATACTATCTGGACAGAGCTTGGCCAATTTCTTGGACTAGGCACACTCCCCTTCGTTACACGGCAGCTTTCCTCATATATATCCGATAAGCATCATTGATCGCTATCTTGAATCGGTAGCCTTTATAGATGGCAAGTAGAGACTCATTTTCTCCTGGGATTCTGTTGACTTGCTAGATTATAAAGAAAAATTCTAAGGATTCTTCTCATCACATAATCGTTCCTTTTGTATCTCAGGTATTGCTCCGTACTCATTTGATCTTCTGATTGACTGATGATGATACACATATTTTTGTGTGCCCATAACTTCTTTTTCTTTGCAGCCTATCATGGAAGCATGGGCGATGATTATTCTCAGAACTTCTCGGAAGAGAGTTTGAATTTGACAAACCTGAGACTAATGCGCACAAGGAGGTAATGGATAAAATTGATCTCCCACTTCGTGAAGTTGGTCGTGCTATACAAGGGTTGTCTGTTCTGCACCTGCGTATCACCAGGGGACACATATGTTCGCTTTCAGCTGCAATCGACATGGAAGAATGGTGGAGGCATGAGGAAGCGTTGCGAGCACTAGCAAGCGCAAGGGCAGAAAGATTTGCAGCTCGGTTAAAGAGGCGGAGAGTGGAGCATAAACGGCCTCCGGATGAAGATAGCCGTGATTATCCAATCCATGACGGTGTGATAATCCTTGATTCTGACACAGATGGACCTGAGTGTTCGAAGGCAATCAGCGCAAACCCTAATGTTGTTGTGGGGTTTGAGGAAGACTTGGAAGTTGTTCCCGCGATGATGTTAGGACGGAGAACGTTGTTCTTTGCGAAACATCTGAAGCGGAAGGCGAGGCTCGAAGGGAGAAGCGGTAGCGAGGTGATGGCGTTGAAGGGACCCGCGAGTGGTGCGGGCGCGGTTATTCTTCTTGACGGCTAAACCTCTTTGCTTTTTTTTTCTCTTTTCAAGTGTATTCCCGTAATTTTTGAACCACTTTCTTGTACTCAGTGGCGGCTGAGTTCAAGATCTTTTCTTCTGTTTGCTTACCATTGAATAAAGGTTTATGTCATAACCCCTCGTTAAGATTGCATCTGTATGTGCTCCTGACGTGAGATCTCCTTGGTCTTGCTGGGGTAGATGGTTCAAATCACTTTCTTTTTGTGCACACATTCTATTTCCTTCTTCCCATGAGATGTTTGCTTAGGGTTTCCTTCCTTGCTCTAGTGGGTTGATTTAGGTTGACTCAGGACTTTGTGTTTTTAGGGGTAGAGAGGTTCTCAGATGGAAATAACGCTTCAATTAAATTGAAAATTAAAAATTGAAAACCCTAACTATGAATGCAAGTATTGCAATCATTTTCTGGAGGAATTATAAATATGACATGAAATTGTAAAAGGAAACACGCTAGAGGAAATAGCACAGCGCTTTAAAGTATGTAGGACGCTGGAAAGTGGTGGCACAACGTCTTAAGTTCGGTAGGGTGTGAGCCATTGTGAGTGAATTTTTATGCCTTCTAGTTTATCAACGTTGATGATCTTGCAGTAGCCTCCTAGGATAACATCTTCTACCAGGTACGGTTCATCTTCTCTTTCGGTGGGTGAGTCAGGTGGAGTGGTCATTTTCACCGTCATGCTCCCAACCTTGAATGCAGTCGTCTTCGTCACCAGATCTCCAATTCCAAATGGGTTTGGGCGTGCAGATACCTGGATCTTGTCCTTATCGTCTTTGACCAAGACAGCCTCTACACTCTTGATAAAATGTTTGAAGGGGCCGACTTCCCATTCACATCTCTTAGCCGGGGTTGGTTTGTTGGTTGGAGCCAGTCCCCAGGACTTATCAGAGTGAGGAGTGATTGGTTGCAAGAAGAGTTGCGTGATGAGACTTACTTGAGCTCGGAACCTTTTAATGTATGTAGTTGCAGGAAATCCTACACTACACCCCTCACAAGAATCCACACAATTAAGCCATTGAAGATAATCAACTATGATTTTTATTGATTAATTCCTTGAATGTTTACAAGATAAAATGGAAAAGAGCTAAAGAAATTACAATCACTACAAACTTTCTCTCTCTTAATGACTTGCCTAACCCTCGGAAAAAGATCCCTCCCTCAACAGATTTGTTCAACTCTTTATATAGGTTAGTACATAGTGGATGACAGCTAAGCTGTCCTTTATTTTCGGGAATGACTTGCAAAATATCGCAAGTGTACAAATATATAATCTCGCCACTCTCCTAGATCTCGCTAGATCTTCACATCTTTCTCGTGTTTTAGCTGTCGTCATTTATTGCGTCATTTATATTACTCATTTGCGACACTTTCGCAATTCTGTCGTTTATTGATCTCGCGAAGTATTGATCTCGCGATATTCTGATCCTACATCTTGCCTCTTCTCATGTTTTCTCTGCGAAGAAGAGAATGTCATGAGAACTAGTATTTTTAAAATGCCGCAACTGTTCATATTTATCTGTTATGATCCCGTACTTTTACACAGAATTTATTACACATGTTTCTTCCTCCACTCTTTTCTTGACACGTCTCTTTCAACCGTTTTTTCTTGACCATTCACGTCTCCTTTCGCATTAAATGCATTTATCTTCTCGAGAATTCTTCTCTATATATAGTTTTCTCACCCTCCTCTTCTTCTTTTTTTACTTTCTCTCTGCAATTTTTCTTCAATTCTCCTCCTCCGCAATTTACGTTTACATCTTTTGTAAATCTTCCTTTTCTTCTTTCTCTTGATCTTCAACTCTCTAATCATTCCCATATTCTCGAGAATGGCTCCACAGGTCGTAGATACGAAACCCTTTTGGGTGAAACTCAAAAGAATTTACAAGAAAGGGGTTTCACCTTATCTACTATTCCCAATCAAGAATCTTCATCGATTTTTTCTGCAAAGTTGTTTACTGATCATCATGGTGATGATTAGAAAATCATAATCTCGCTAGGTCAACTCCTCGCAGGTCTTTCCATTCCTCTCTACAATCCCGAACTTCCCTTATTCTATGAAATTCTTGCTCATGAGAAATTCTCGCAGCTATTTATCAATTAAGTGGAGATTGCATCCGTCTAATGCTTGAATACGCCAATCGTGGCGCTGGTAAGGGATCTCTATATCCTGATAATGTCAGAGATCCTAAATTCGCAAACTTAGAGATAGTCATTTGAAAAGTACTCGGTAGAAAACTTTTTTGAAAATTATGAAGTGATAAATATGAAGAATGATAAATCTCGCTGGAGTGCTCGATTGAAAAGAAAAGAGAACATTCCGACGATAAGATACTCATGTTAGATATTGATTGGCACTCTGGCAAGAACAATGTTCCTCGACATTCTAAAGACGACAAGTGGTGCGTTTTTCCACTATTTTTGAACGGACCTTACATTTCAAGTTCCAATGTACTCCCTGCGAATCTCGCAAATTATCATCCTTGGGTATTTAATTGGCCTGGGAAAGCAAAAGAGGTATATTTCCTAACTTTTACTCATTTTACAATCTTCATTTCCTCTTATATCTAATCTTGCGAATTTTTCAGATCACCAAATTGAGAAAGAGTTACGAAAGAAATCCCAAGGCGAGCACTCTGGTGACACTTCGTTCAATCACGGATGAAGTAAGAAATATTTTTCTTCTTTATTTTTAAAAATATTGTTGCCTCTCTTTCTTATCTTCATTCGTGTGCGAAGGTTGGCGTTGAAGAAGGTGATATTTCTGAAACTGCGAAGGCTAAAGGCAAGAATAAAGTTCCTCTTCGCAAGGATAAATCTTCTGCTCCATCTTCTAAAAAATAGAAAATCCACTCCTCTTCTCACTCTGGTTCTCAATCCAGTGAGAACTCCGATGAAGATAATGATGATGTTGACACTTCTTTTGAAGGAGAATCATTCGATTGAATCGCAATGGCGCAACTATCTAGTGTTTTCTCTGATTCTATGCAAGGAATGGGAGATGATCGTTTTTCTGCCATTTGCGAAGCTCTCGCAAATATCTGCGACGCCCCTTTGCTAGAGGATAATGATTCTTTTCATGGAGTTTCCAGAACAATGACTCCCAGTTTCTTAAATGCACTTAGTGCCTTGGTATGTTCATATTTCTTTATTTACAAGTGATTTCAATTATAAATCTTATCTTAACAATTTCTTTATTTTCCATTATAGTCTGGGAGAGCTTCCTTTGTTGTTGCCTCAGATCTCGAGAAAAGGCGCAACAGTCTCGAAGAATAAGAACAAAGAATTGGAGGCTGAAACTGTTTCTCTTCGCAAGAGAGATAAAGAACTTGGAAATGAAATTGCCGCTCTTCGTGAAAAAATCAAACAATTGGAAGTTGAATCTTCTTCTCAGAAGGATAAAATATCTAGCCTTCAAAATGCTAATCAACAACTTTATGGTATAAAATTCTTCTAATTTTCTTATTCTTATTTTGTCATTTACTTTTCTTTATCTGACTTATCATTTTCGCAGACATTTATAACCTTTCTGAAGAAGCTATTCTGCTTCACTCATTTACCGAGCCTATGGATAAAAATGCTCTTATTGCCCATCTCAATAATTCTCTAAATAGCTTTTCAAATGACAGAATCAAACATCTTTCTTTGAACGAACTTCAATCCAGATTCCGTCTCTTAGAAGCAGATCATAGATCTAGCTTAAGTTTAGCCAACCAAATGAAGCACCTTCATCTTAGTTCCCAAGAGAAAATTAGTATTTTATGGAAGAAAGTTAGCGATCTTATAGATGATAAAGATCGCATTGCTAATCAAGGCGCTCAAGCATTAGCAGAATTTCAAAAAGCTCTTCTTGAATTTCAAATTGAGCGTGATAAATCTATTCGTCAAAATACTGCTCTTAGCGAAAGAGATAATCAAATTCGTTCTCTTCTTCTTATAAATAATGATGATGAATTCGCTTGGGCTGCGAAAGTTCTAGATAATGCCAGAAATAACTTAGGTGTTAACGTTAGCCTTCACGCTGATCATACCGCCTTGGTTAAAGACATGATTTCTGACAGAGAAGGTTGTTAATGGTTCTTCTTTATTTTATCGCTTTTTTTTTATGAAATTGCTATTAAGTTACTAATCCATTATCATACGTTCGCAAAAGCTGAGAAGAGGTATCAAACAAGGATTGAAGAACTTGAATCTGAAAAAAAACAACTTGCAAAGGACCTCTCTCTTCGCAACGACAAGTATTTCAAGTTGAAGAAGCAACTACAAACTACTGTAGCGAATTTCAATAATGATGATGTACGTTTTCGCAATCAAACTATTAAGACAATTTGCGATGACCACAGTATTCCTCTTTCTTCATATCCTTGTCTTCTTGATGAGGTTCCTGAAAATATGGCTTCCTTGGATGTCTCGATAGTGATGCTAACGAAGAAGAGGAGTCCGATAAAGAGTCTGATGAAAAAGAAGAATGAACTGAGAGATAGCTCCATTTTCCTTTTTCTCTTCTTGTGATATTTGTACATTTATCCTTCTAGCCTTCCATTTTTGTAATCTCTTACTGTATGTAGGAGCAGAATATCGCAACATCAATACTTCACGAGATTAATAAGCGACTACATTGCGAAGGCATCGCAGGAAAGAAATATAAATGACGCAATAGATGACGAAAACCAGAACGTGAGAAAAGTGTGAAGACTTGGCGAGATTTAGGAGTGTCGCAAGGAAAAATATTTATAACACTCGCGACACTTCGCGAGTTATTCCCGAAAATAAAGGACAGCTTAGCTTTCATCCATTGTGTATTACCCTATATAAAGGGTTGAGTCAGTCTGTTGTAAAGGGGGTTCTTTTTGAATTGTTAAGCAAGTCATTAGGAGAGAGAAAATTTAGAGTGATTGTAATTTCTTTAGCTCTGTTCTATCTATCCTTGTAAACATTTCAAGAAGATAATCAATAAAAATAGATAGTTATTCATCTTCAAATGGATTAGTAAAATAAATTCTTGTGAGGGGTGTATTGTGGGATTTCCTGCAACTACATATGCGCTAGAAATGAGGATGATCATAAAAGATTGCGGCTAAAATTATCCGAATCAAGAAAATGAGAGAGAAAGATGTTAGATCGGATGAAATAGAAGTTAAAAAGCAAGGAGTACAATGAAAATACTGAGTCTTGTACAATTACAAAAGCAAGGATTAATGAATTTCATGAAAACATTAGAGGAAGAATACATAAACGAGATTTTGAAGGGAAGAAGATTATAGATAAGGAGAAGACATCGTCTTTAAAAGATTGGGAAAAGCGAAAATAACATTCACAAAGAGTGGAGATACCTAAAGAGTGTTTGAGCCATACATCCCCATTGATGATCACAATAAATGCATGCAAAAATGGAGGAGAATCGGCAAAAGCGCGGAAGAACTAGGCTGTAAATAGAACTTTGGTGGATACATGAAGTTTAGTGAGCATCATGTTTTACCATAATTACAAAAAATTAGGATATAAAGATGAAGAAATGATTTCCCCAGCGTATTATATCCATGGCTTTGGTAAATCTATAATGAAACCCAAAGGAGAAGTGAAATTACTGATTCTCGCTTGGAGAAATTGAAACAAAGGTGACATTGAGTGTAGTGGATATGGAATCGCCATACAATGTGTTGTTAGGAAGGCCATGGGTACATGCAATCAAGGTCAGTAGCGTCAACACTTCATCGATGTATCAAATTTCCCATGCCAACCTGGAATTGGTGAAATCGGAGGAGATATTGATAAAGGGAGACTATATTATCAAGACGAAGTAAAGCATTATGAAGAATAAGCGAAGAAGCGAAGAGATCGCAAGAAAATGGTAAAAGCAAATTAGAAAAAGAAGAAGAATTTAGAATTTACATGATAAGAGCAAAAGAAGGAAAAGGAATACCAGCGAAATCTCGCAGAATAAGGAAATGAAAGGACCAACCCCTATGGGAGAACCGAAAGCTAGCTATATCGCGGCAGAACAAACAAAATAAGTGAATGTTGGAACTGAAGAGGAACCTAGGATATTAAAAATTGGAACTAAGATGGAAGAAGATGAAGAAAGAAGAACTATTGATTTGCTGCGAGACTATAAAGATATTTTCGCGTGGGATATGGATGAAATGCCTGGTATAGACCCATATGTGGCTTGTCATAAATTGGAAATTGACAAAAATATAAGACCATTCAAACAAATAATTAGGAAGATCGCAACAGCATATCACCCTCAAATAGAAGAAGAGTTGCAGAAAATGCTAAATGAAGGAATCATTAGACAAGCAAAATATCCCGAATGGATAGCAAATATGGTTATAGTCCCAAAGAAGAAGAAAGGGATAAGAATTTATATAGATTTTACCGATCTAAACAAAGCTTGTCCCAAAGATAGCTTCCGTTACCGGATATTCCGCAATTGGATGAAACGCGACGAGAAGGAAACGAAAGGATATCATCTCTTGATGGATATAAAGGGTACAATCAAATTCCTCGCCAAGAAGATCAAGAACATACTGCTTTCTTCGCTCCAAGAGGATTATCTTGTTATACAAAAATGCCGTTTGGTTTGCGAAATCTTTGGAGCAACATATCAAAGAATGGTAGAAAAGGTGTTCGCGATATGGATACACAAAACGCTAGAGGTGTATGTAGATGATATGTTAATCAAAAGTAAGAAAGCAAAAGACCACATAAAAGATCTGAAAGAAATTTTTGAACAAATGAGACATTTCAACATCAAAGTAAATCCAGAAAAATGCACCTTTGGAGTTGCATCGGGAAATTTTTTAGGTTACATCGTATCAAAAGAGGGAATCCAAATCGACCGGAGAAAGTACAAGCGATTCGCGATATGCCAACGCTGCGGACAGGTAAAAGATGTTCGGAAGTTAAATGGGTTACTAGCTTCGCTAGGGAGGTTTATCTCGCGATCATCGATAAATGCAAACACTTTTTCAACATTCTCAAAAAGGGATCAAAGTTTAGATGGACATGACGAGTGTGAGAAAGCCTTCCAAGGAGTAAAGGAACATTTAATGGATATATCAATTTTACAAAAAGCGAGAACCGGGAGAATAATTGTTAATCTATCTTGCGGCGACTTCGCATGCATTAAGTGCGTATTGCTTTGCGAGTGGACGCATGGTTGAAAAACCAATCTACTACATCAGCAAAACTTTCAACGCCGCAGAAAGGAATTATTCAAAAATTGAAAAACTAATCTTGGCATTTGTTTACGCAACATTTAAACTTCGCATATACTTTCAAGCGCACGTTGTTAAGGTGGTGACGAAAGTACCAATCGAATCAGTAATGAAAAATTCAAAAAGATCGGGGAGAGTTGAGAGATGGAATGCCCAAATAAGTCATTGCAAACTCAAATACGAAATATTGTCTTCGCCAAAGTCACAAGTGGTCGCGGACTTTCTAGCGAGAATTTACTTTGGAAGAGGATGAACCAAAGGAAGAAATAATGGACGTAGAAGAAGAACATGGAAATCCAAAAGACTTGTTGATGAGCCGAATAGATGGGAAATATTAGTAGATGGGTCATATAATGGAGAAGGTAACGGGATTGGAATTGTTGTGATATCGCGAGGAAGGTAATAAAATGGCTTTTTCCTTGATTAGAGTTTGCGTCAACCAATAATGAAACAGAATATGAAGCTATAATACATGCTTTGCGATTCGCAATAGAGATGAAATTGGAAAACGTAAGGATTACCCGGTGATTCACAATTGGCTATTTGCCAAATAAAAGAGGAATATATTACGAATGAACTATCTCTGCAAAAGTACAAGAAACTTGTTGACCTTTGTCGGTGCGAAACCGAAAACAACATGGAGACATATATCAAGGAGAAACAATAGACTCGCAGATGCTTTCGCCTTTATATCAAGTATGATGACAGATCCGACTGCGAGAGATATAAAGATACAAACACTTTTAGCACCGTCAATTAATAAAGAAAAAGAACAAAAAACAGATATAATGATAATAGAAGATGGAATACAAACGCTTTGCGAAGAGGATTGGAGAACAGAACTTCATGCATACTTGACAAAAGGGGAAACACCAAGAAATAGATTAGAGGCACACAAATTAAAAAGCCGGGCAACAAATTATAAGTTAAGAGATGGAGTACTATACCGAAGCGATCTTTTAATGGACCTTCATTCGGATGTGTAACAAGGAAGGAAGGAGAAACCATATTGAAGATGTTGCATAGCGGGGGCCAGCAAATCATAGTGGTGGAAGATCTTTAGCATATAAAGCAAAAATACGGGGCTATTCTGGCCGTATATGCATGAGGACCTTGAAACAAATATCAAGGCGTTGCGAAGATTGCCAAAGACATGGGAAGAAGATACATGCACCGGGGGTGCAATTGAATTCTTCAACAAGTGTGTGGCCTTTTGGAAAATGGGGCTTAGATATTGTGGGACCATTTCTACCAGGAACATGACAGAGAAGATATCTAATTGTCGCCTCTGATTATTTCACAAAATGGGCAGAGGTGAAAGCGGTACAACACATTCGCGATAAGGATGTTTTTACTTTCATATTTGAGAACATTATATGCAGATTTGGGATTCCAGCACAGTTGGTATCGACAATGGGAAGCGATTTGAAGGACAAAATATAGAATTGCTGCTTAATGCATTTCGGATACGATGTGGGAAATCAACTCCTCTATACCCAGGGCTAATGGCGAGGACGACAAATAAAACAATCATGAGACATATTGAAGAAGAAGTTAGAAGGATACAATAAAGGATGGTGCGAACAAGTACCCATGCGGTATGGGCTTATAATACAACTAGAAGAGAAGCTACGAGGCATGTCCCATTTTTGTTTAACATATGGAGTTGAAGCTGTAATCCCGACGGGAGAAGTTAAGATCCCAACTACAAAGAAAGAAGCTTGGGAGAAAAATCTCGGTGCGGGTAACATTTTAATCAAGTTAGATGAATTAGAAGAGAAAAGAGAGAGAGCACTAAAACATATGGAGAATTATCAGCGAAGATTGGCCAGAGAATATTGTAGTAGCAGGTTTTCCCACACTACACCCCTCACTATATTTTGGTTAATTAGTCTGTTGAAAGTTGCATAATTGAGAATGTTTATTGATTAATTTCATGAGTTCTATACGGAAAAAGTAGAATTACACTTAGCAAGTAAAATACTCTTAAACTTTCTCTCTCCTAATGACTTGCCTCACAATTCTAAAAAGATCCCCCTCACAATGAGACTCACTCGACCCTTTATATAGGGTAATACATAGTGGATGACAGCTAAGCTATCCTTTATTTTTCGGGAGTGTCTCGCGAAGTGTCGCCAAATGTACAACTATTCAATCTCGCGACACTTCTTAACCCTCGCCGGAGTTCCATGTCTTTCGGTTGTTTTATGTGTCGTTTCTCCCATCGCGTCGTTTATTTTAGTTTTCTGCGACTCCCTCGCAGTGCCGTCATTTATTGATCCCATGAGCCCTATGCATTGCGATATTATGATCCTACATCTTGCCTCTTTTTCCTTGAATATTGCTTGAAGAGCGATCTTGAAGGAAAAATCCGTTGTTGTAGTAATCTTTGATCTTTGTTGATGAAGGAACGAGCAGAAGAATACTGTACTTGAAAAAGTACGTACTTGCCTCTATTCTTTTGCGAAGTTCCGGAGCTTCTTTGAGATATATATGAAGTATCATCTCTTATCTCTCCCGCGAGGGGAAGAGTACCATGAGATTTAAACAATATTGTTGCCGCGACTTCTTATCTTCAGTTTTGTACTTTTACACGGATTTTGATTATTACTATCATTTCTTGACACGTCTCTTTCAACCACTTTTTCTTGACCGTTCATGTCTCTTCGCATTAAATGACCTTGTTTTTCTCGAGGCTCTTTTCCCCCTATATATAATTTTCTTTTCCCCCTCTTTTCATCTTTTAGTTTGTCTCTGCAACTTTTCTTTGATTCTCTCCTTCCGCAATTTGCGCTCCTGCTACTGCAAAGCTTTCCTTCATCCTTTCTAGCGCTGTTTTTAATCTCCAATCTTTCATCCATTCCCATACTGATAAATGGCTTCCATCAGTCGTGGATACAAAACTTCTTTTGAAGAAGTTCAACAGAAGTTGCACGAGAAGGGTTTTACTCTGTCAACCATTCCTGATCAAGAACCCTCATCCATTCTTTCTGAGAAATCTTTTCTCTGATCATCAATGTGATGATCAAAAGATTATAGTCTCGCTCGGTCAGCTTCTCGCGGGACTTCCTATTCCCTTGTACAAGCCTGAGTTGCCTTTATTTTATGAAATTTTGGCCCATGAAAAATTCTCTCGGGCATTTTATCAATTAAGTGGCGATTGTATTCGCCCGATGCTTGAGTTCGCGAACCATGGTGCAGGCAAAGGATCTTTATACCCTAATTCCGCGAAATCCCGAATTAGCAGATTTGGAAATAGTCATTGAGAAATACACTTGTGGAAAACTTTTTTGAAAATTACTCGATGATAACTATGATGAATGCGAGATCTCATTTGGGGCGTTAATTCGAAGAAAAATAATAATGTCTCTCAAGATAAATTACTCATGCAAGATATTGATTGGCACCTGTAATAATTCCTCTCCTCGTCATTCCAAAGACGAGAAATGGTGGTCGTACCCTTGATCTTAAATGGTCCTTACATCGCGGGCTCGCATATTCTTCCTGCGAATCTCGCAGGATATCATCCTTGGGAATTCAAATGGCCTGAGAAGAAGAAAGAGGTATGTTTCCGACTTCAAATTTGGTTTTCGTAATTTTCTTTCTATACTTGCTGAGTTTGTGAAATCTTTCAGATAGCCAGGTTGAAAAGAAGCTACAAAAAGGATCCGTCGGAGGATACTCTGACATTGCTTCGATCGCTTACGGGTGAAGTAAGAATCACTTCCTTTCTTCTTATTTAAATAATACTGTTGCCTCTGTTTCTTATCTTTACGCGTATGCGAAGGTTGGAATTGAAGAAACTATTGCTGCGAAGACTAAAAGTAAGGGCAAAAACTGTCGCTCGCAAGGGTAAATCCTCTCCCCCTTAACTAAGAAGCGAAAGGTCCAATCCTCTTCTCGCCTTAGCTCAAACTCTGAGTCTTCTGATGAAGATGACCATGATTTCAATCGCTCTCTCGCTACAAGGACCCCGTTAACTAGTTCTTCTATGGGTCAGTTGTCTAGTATCTTCTCTGATTCTTTCCAAGGAATGGGAGATGCTCCCCTAGCTTCTCTTTGCGGGACTCTCGCAAACGTGTGCAATGCCACTCTACTTGAGGGCAATGATTCTTTCAATGGAGTCTCTAGAACTATGTCTCCTGACTTCTTGAATGCGCTTGGATCCTTGGTATGTATACAATCATATCTCCCCATTGGCTTTATATTGTTGTATATGTATTAACAGCTTTTCTATCTTCTTTCATAGGTTGGAAGGTCTTCTTTTGTAGTTGCCTCAGATCTTGAGAGAAGACGCAACAATCTTGAGAAGAAGAATTCGCAATTGAGCAAGAAGATTCGAGAATTGGAGACTGAAGCTGCGTTATCTCGCGATAAAGACGAGACGATTCAAAAGTTAAATACCGAACTTGACTCTCAAAAAGAGAGGGTATCCACCCTTCAAAATGCTAATCAAGAACTTTATGGTATAATATTTGCCTTCTTTTATTATTTTTATTTTATTGATCGTGTATTGCCATCTAACTTATTACTTTCGCAGACGTATATAATCTCTCCGATGAAGCTATTCTTCTCCATACATTTCCTGAACCTATGGATAATAACCTTCTTCTCGCTCATCTCAACACTTCTTTAAGTAGTTCTTCGAACAAAATTAACTCTCTTTCATTAGATGAACTTAGGACCAAATATCGCCTTTTAGAGATTGAACATAGATCTCGGTTTAAGTGCGGCCAACCAATTTAAACAAATGTTTCTTGAGTCTCGTAAAGAAATCAAAATTTTGAGGAAGAAAATTAGTGATCACATAGATGACAAAGACCGCATTGCTAACAATGGTGCTCAAGCATTAGCAACATTTCAAAAATCTCTTCTTGAGCTAAAAATTGAGCGAGATGAATTGCTTCGCTGAATTCCTTACTTAGTGAGCGAGAAGATCAGATTAGTTCGCTCCTTGTTATAAATAATGATGATGAATTCGCCTGGCTGCGAAAGTTTTAGATAACGCCCGAAATAACCTAGGTGTTGATGTTAGTCTTCACGCGAGCATACTTCCTTGGTTAAAGATATGATATCCGATGAGAGAAGGTTGCTTATTATACCTTACTTGCTTCTTATTTCCGTAATATTACTTGTAAATTGTTAACTTGTTGTTTCTTATTTGCGAGAATCGAGAAGAGGCTTCGGGTTAGAATTAGAGAGCTTGAATCTGAGCAACTCGCGGGAATTTTCCAACGAGAATTGAAGAACTCGAAACCGAAAAGAACATTTCATGCAAAGAATCTCTTCCTTCATGAGAATAGATATTCCAAGTTGAAGAAACAATTTCTAACGACAAAGGAGAACTTTAACAATGATCTTTGTTCGCTTTCGCAATAGAGGCATGGAATATGTTTGTAAGGACCATAATATCCTCTTGCATTCATATCCCCTGGCTCCTTGAAGAGGTTCTGAGAATCACTGTCTCGGGCGTTTCGATAGCGAGGTGGCGAAGAAGAAAATTCTCGCGACGAGAATAATCAGTTGAAGAATCGACGAAGAAGAAGAATCGCCAAAGAAATAACTTTTTTCGTTTTCTTTCTCTGCTTGTAGTATCTCTGTACATTTACGTAACCTTATTATAGTATATTTCTTGGATTTTTCTCCTCTGAATTCAATCTTGATCCCCTTTTTGGTAGTTCTTCCTTGTAATATAATTGATTAACATTATTGATGTATAATTCTTTCATCGAAGATGAATAGCAATATTTCATCTTTTCCATTCCCATACTTGCCTCTGGTATTCTTCTTCAGATGGAAGATTTTAGTTGTCATCAAGTATTTTGTTGGTTATTAATTGTATAGCGCGACGAGATCGCGTGTATCTTTATGAATCGAGAATTCTATCTCTTTTTGCTGCGACAAGGTCGCTGAGCCGCCTCTACACTTTCATGTAAAGGCCCATTGACCTTGCCTTATCATTTTGTGTGGTCTTCCAAGTTAGACCTCCCTAATTAGAGGTCCTCCCACCCATCAGTTTATTGCGACAAAATCGCAGGACGTCTTTACACTTGTATGTAAAGACCCATTGATCTTGCCTTATCATTTTTCAAGTATTTTTGCCTCTGCGGGATGTTTTGGTTGCAACAATATGACAGGCCTAGATATCCTTGCGAATATAAAGTCTATGACATTGCCGTCTTGCGACGAAATCGCAGACGTCCATACACTTTCGTGCAAAGACCCATTGATCTCGCCTTACCCTCGCGTTAGTATTATTGCCTCTGCAGGATCATTGCACAAATATGACAAGCCTAAGTCTCCTTGCGAAAACAAAGCCTCATGACATTTGCGTCTGTTTTGGCACTCTCCCTAATGGAGAGCACCGCCCTTATCATCTCCCCGTTGCCCCTTCAAGGAGGCGAAACATCGGCCATACAAGACTAGCTCCTCCCATCCGGTCTTGACAACAACCAGCTTGTTTTCGCAGCCTCTTATCCCTTATACCTATAGGGTTTATGGTTACGAGACTGCACCCTAAGTGGAGTTTTCTTCGGGGCGAGTGCAACGCATGCCAAGACTTGCCAAGAATGGCCAGTGGTAGGTTCATCCATCCCAGGCACTCTGCTCAACCGTGTACCTCGGCGCCTTGAGCATACATCGACTCCTAGGAAGAGACCCTCGGTCGCCCAACCTGTGGTATAACCTACATATATAGTTGGGAATCCAAGGTACCTCTTCCGGGATAGGCTTTCATGGGCCCCAAATTTTCATGGTTCAAGTTTCGGGAGCGGTGTAACCTTCCCCCGAACCACGGCGAGAGATACCCCCTTATATGACGCACTTTAGGTCTTACATTTGCCTCTTACGAAATGTTATTCGCGAACTAGGGTGTACGCCATAAAGGTTCGTCCCATTCATTTGCGCATTTATATTTGTTGAATCATTCAATCATTCATGTTTCATTATTTGGTTGATATTTGTCTGCGAAGTATTCGCACGATTCTGTTTCACTTGTTGCATTTCACTTTTTTTTCTTAGTCGTATTCTCATCTTACTCTTGGCTGCGAGATTCTCGCACATCATTACTTCGTTGTTACTTTGCATCTTGTCATTATTGATTATTCACTTCTTATGCCTTTTGTTCCTCATATCTTTTGCTTCTTCATTGTTATAATATTGGTCCTGTCTCTAAGCATTCACCTCGCGGGAATGCGTTCAGCCCTCACTTCTATAGCATCTACCATTAGTTTTTCCTTTCTCTGCTTCATTTCTCACATGTTGCTTCCAACCCTTTCTTTTGGCACTTCTTTCTTTCAGTTTTCTATATCAACCTCATGGCACCATTGTTGCGACTCCTTCCAATCTCCCTGTATGATACCAATGCCGTTTGGATGTGGGAATTTAATACATTGATGATATGTTGACGCGACTCCTAAAATTTCATGAAGCCATGGCCTCCCAATCAGCGCGTTGTATGGAGATTCCACATCAACCACAAGAATAAAATATCGGTGGATAATCCTTGTAGAGGTATTCTCATGTGAACCTCTCCTTTTGGTTTGTTTGCAGTGCTGTTAAAGCCATATATCTTGTATGTCGAGGGAATTAAATCCTCATCTTTTCCGCCCATCGTCTTGTAAGTATGGTAGAAGAGAATATTCACCGAACTTCCGGTGTCGATTAAAATTCGGTTGATCGCCCAACAAGCTTCTGCCTCATCATCTTCTCCATACTTGGTTTCGGGTTAATCTCTAGTTTTACAACCAACTTGCTATCGTGTGTTTCTCTTCCTTTTGGTACTTCATCTGCAGAGAAAGAAATAGTCTTCAATCGCCACTTTTCTAACTGCGTTGTTCTCGCTTGGACTCATTATTTCTTTATCATTAGCATCTCTCGCAAAGACTCTACTCGAGCACGTTGTCATGAAAATCTTCGATGGTGCGATAGGAGTGGACGATAGAGTTGCAATTCAAATTCTTAGCTTTGGTTCCTACTTCTATCACAAATGTTTCCTTTCCTTTCGTTGACACTTTGTTACTGTGCATCTCTGGTGGTGGTGGTAATGTCTCGACTGTTTCTTCTCCCTTTAGAAAGTGATTCACTTCCCGATCAATCATCCCGAGAATAATTCTTTTATGTTTCTACAATCGTTTGTTTGATGCCCATGGAAGCGATGGTAAGAACAAAACTCATGACTTCTATCTCCCCGGCGGTGGTTCCATTCCAACATTCCAAGGTGCTTTGTACATTTTCCATCACAAGTATAGCTTCCCGGATCTTTTCAACGCTAGCATTCAAAGGGAGGCATCTTAATTTGTTCCCATACTTTTCTATGATTTCTCTCGCCCTCCACGGTTATTTTGCCTTCGTCCACCATAAGTTTCTTGCACATGATCTAGCCTCCGAATCTTATTATTGTCATTACGGTTATAGTAGTTCCTTTCTCGCTCAAACTCTTCTTGATCATGGCTTCCCATGGCTACTATCTTCCTTCTGTCCTCATCGCTCTCCTTGTCATTGTCCTTGCGAAGTGCTCGCCATCAGATTGATGAACCGAGGTAATGCTTGCGTTAGCGGCATTCGAGTTTGTGTTCTAAGCAATGGATAAGAATTCATTTCATTCTGTCTTTCTTCTAAGGCGATATATTCTTCCCCGTAATTCTCGCAGGATTAACCATCGTGATTGTATTTTTGACTCTAAAAATTTGAATGTATAACAAGTTAGTCGCAAAGAGAGCATTCACAAATGAGAGGATGAGATATCTCTCCTCAACCCGTCCTGCCATTTCGCTACACATGGTTCTCCATCTCATTGTCAACTGCCTTAAGCTCTCGCCAACCCTTTGTTTCAACCCGAATACATCTTCAATACCTGGTCGTGAAGAGTTGTTACTTATGTATGCTCCCAGGAATGTGGCTTGTAAATGGTGAAATGATGTAATTGTATTCCTTGGTAGACTTTCAAACCACTTTAGTGCTTCTCCTATTAAGCTTGACGCGAAATATTTGCACAATATAGCATCATGGTTCTCCCATTGTAACATACATCTCATATAAGCCTTAATATGTTGTATCGCATGTGTTGTTCCATCAAAGATGTTGGTTAATGCAGGTAGATTGCACTTAGGAGGTATTCCTCCCATTTGTACTTCTAGCGTGAAGGGATTCTTCGCGGCTTCTGCGATGGCTTCGTCCAGTTGTCTCCTTCCTCCTTCTCTTCTATTGTTCAAGAATCCTCTCATTTCAGCTAGTTCTCTTAAGATTTGTTCATTCACCTCGTAATTTGATTCTCATTGGTCTTTTAGCTCTGCTTCTCTCCTTCTTCGCTCGTGCCTATCTTGACCTTCCTGCTCATTATTTTCTCCTCTTCTTTCCTCGCGACGCTCTTCTTCGTTTCTTTCGCCAATTCGCACGCCATTATATCGATTATTCTCTCTTCTTGGTTGCCTCTCGCTCTCATCATCTCACCCTCTCATATTCTTCATTAATATTTCTATTGGTACGATTTTGTTCCCTTCTTCTCTCGCGGTTGTCATGGTTATTCTCGCTGGATTGCTTCCTCCATCTCTTGATTTTCCATTTCTGCTCTAATTCTTTCTCTTTCGCGAGCTAGTCGCGCTTGTTCAATGTAGTGTCTCTCAATGTCATCTTCGATCTCTCGGTTTCTTCTCAATTCTTCTCTCCCATGCAAGATCATTCTCCCTTCAAGAGCTTGGTCATTCTGTTTTGGAGTTGCATGTTTCCTTGATTTTCTCTATTCCGCTCATTTTGATGATTTTCGGGTGAGGAATATAACGATCTTCTATTTCCCCTCTTCTCTCGCCATGCTCGTATTTGGATTTTGTGTCTCTTCCTCGGTATTCTCTGTTGGTAAAACTCTTCTTCTTTCTTCTCATTCGATCTAGAACTTGATCTCACGCTACTTCTAGATCTCCTACTTTGCAATCTCATATTTTCCATCCTCAATTCATGATTTTGTCTTGTCAAGTTTGCTCGCTCTTTTCGCCTCTAGCCGTCTCTCCTCATGTATTGTTTGTCTCAATCTTTCTAACGCCGCCATTTCTTCGTTTCCCGGGTTCATTTCTCCATTCATTCCTTGTTCTCCTTGTCCATTGTTCACCAATTTTCTTTGCTCCTCTTCTCTCTCGTCTTCGAATCGATCTCCAAGTATGCACACTTACTCTATCATAATCCACAGTACAAGCGTTTGCCACTAGGGAGATTGGTGGTCTGGTTTTGACCTTCTTCATCATTTCTCATGTTCATCCTTGATGATTCTCCTTGTTTCATTCCTCCTTTCTCCAAAGAAGTCTCCCACTTCTTCTTACAATCGTTGGTTGCTCCCGTACGTTTCTTCTTCTAGCCATCTTTCTTTTTCAATGAATTCTTGAGTATCTTTTCCAAATCTCTTCTCTCGTTAATCCAAATTCTTTCCAATTTCTTCGTCAATCACTGCTCGTCCCTATTTCTAGCGCATATGTAGTAGCAGGTTTCCCCACACTACACCCCTCACTATATTTTGGTTAATTAGTCTGTTGAAAGTTGCATAATTGAGAATGTTTATTGATTAATTTCATGAGTTCTATACAGAAAAGTAGAATTACACTTAGCAAGTAAAATACTCTTAAACTTTCTCTCTCCTAATGACTTGCCTCACAATTCTAAAAGATCCCCCTCACAAAGACTCACTCGACCCTTTATATAGGGTAATACATAGTGGATGACAACTAAGCTATCCTTTATTTTCGGAGTGTCTCGCGAAGTGTCGCTGTACAACTATTCAATCTCGCGACACTTCTTAACCTCGCCAGTTCCATGTCTTTCAGTTGTTTTATGTGTCGTTTCTCCCATCGCGTCGTTTATTTTAGTTTTCTGCGACTCCCTCGCGGTACCGTCATTTATTGATCCCGCGAGCCCTATGCATTGCGATATTATGATCCTACAAATATAATAAACGTGTCAAGATACGTGAATTTCAGCCAGGAGATCTGGTGCTGAGAGAGACACCAATATATCAGCGTGAAAGCGGTGGCAAATTGGCAAGAAAATGGGATGGACCTTATATCATTAAGGAAATAGTTGGTACAAAAAGCATATAGATTAATGGATCCCGAGGGGAGAAATGTAGGACAAAGATTGGATAGACCATGGAATAGGTTATATCTCAAGAAGTATTATCCAGATGGATGAAATGAAATGAATTTGGATGAAACGTTTTTGCGACAGAATGATTGCGAGAATGAATAAAATAAAGAAAGATTATGAGAATATCTCGCAAGCAATACATTGCAAAAAATGAATGATTGAATAAATTAACAAAAATGAATGAGTGAGTGAATGGGACGAACCTTTATGGCGTACACCTTAGTTCGCGAATGATATTTCGCAAGAGGCAAATGTAAGACCTAAAGTCGTCATATAAGGGGTATCTCTTGACATGGCTCGGGGGAAAGGTTACACCGCTCCCGGAACCCGAGTAATGGAGATTTGGGGCCCATAAAAGCCTATCCGGGAGATACCTTGGATTTCCAACTATATATATATGGTTATACTGGTTGGACGCCCGAGGGTCTCTTCCTAGGAGTCGGTGTATGCTCAAGGCGCCGGTACATGGTTGAGCCAAGAGTGCAGGGCATTTGAAGTGTCTAGGCCATTCTTGGCAAGTCTTGGTATATCTTGCACTCGGCTCGAAGAAAACTCCACTTAGGGTGCGATCACGTAACCATAAACCATATAGGTATAAGGGATAAGAGGCTGCCGAAAACAATCGGTTGTTGTTAAGGCCGGATGGGAGGAGCTAGTCTTGTATGGCCGATGTACGCCTCCTTGAAGGGGCAACCGGGGAGAAGATAAGGCGGCACCCTCCATTAGGGAGCCGATAAGTGTCAAAAGACGCAAATGTCATGAGGCTTTATTTTCGCAAGGAAATTTAGGCTTGTCATATTTGTGCGATGATCCTGTAGAGGCAATAATACTGACGCAAAGATAAGGCGAGATCAATGGGTTTTTGCATGAAAATACAAAGACGTCCTGCGATTTCGTCGCGAAGACGGCAATGTCATGGGATTTTACACTCGCAAGAGTATTTAAGCCTGTCATATTGTCGCAGATAAAATATCCTGCAGAGGAAAAAATACTTAACAAATGATAAGACAAGGTCAATGGGTCATTACATGAAAGTGTAAAGACGTCCTGCGACTTTGTCGTAATGAGGGGTGGCGAAATAAGACCTTTAATTAGGAAGGCAAAATAAGACCACACAATCAATGATAAGACAAGATCAATAGATTTCTTCATTTATGAGGATATCTTGCGATCTTGTCGCAATGATGAACTTCAACATAACTAAAGGTAAGCGAATAAGCTTGCGAGATTAAAATTGCAAATCTAAAATGAGATAGAAAGAGAAGATAAGAGATTGTTCATCAAAGGATTTGGTCTTTCCAATCAAAAAGCGTACTTCAGCAAAAATTGAAAAGCATCTCATACAAAAGTCATGCGAAAGAGAGTAGATGAAGATATAAAATTATAAGAGTAACTTAATTTTCTACATCGACATTCTCAGGGAGATGATAAACGTCCTTCAACAATTTTATCAGCATCACCTTCACTAGTGAGAGGATTTCCATCAGAAGTTTCTTCATTGGGATTCTCAGCTTCATAAAGATCCTTCTCGACAAGTTCATTGTTTGCGATATCTTGACTTTCATAATCATAATCACTATCGGGAGAATTTGGAACTTCATCATCTCCAACTTCCAAAGGTGCAACGATGACGGGTTCAAGGGATTTAGAGAGTAAGATCTCATTCACAACAACTTCATCTTTGGGATGAAATTGACGAAGAAGTGCCTTTTGTTGATTCCTACTTTGGACATCTTTAAGATGGCTGAGATAATTAAGCCTCCTCGCGGCACGATCACGAGAATGGGCAAGAGTAGCAACAAGAGTTGTGTTTTCCTTGCGAATCTTGGCATGGGAGGATTCCAAAGTTGACAGAGAAGTGCGAAGATTTTTCTCGGATTCTACGAAAATATATATGAACAAAGCGAGTTAAGATTAAAAAATAATGAAAGAAATTAGAAAAGGAAAACGGTGGTTGAGGCAAAAAATTTTATGACTACCTTCCTTTTGCGAGATAAGATGTTGGGTCGGGGCAAGCAACTATTCTCCAAATGATCCATGGCAAGATCAAAATCATCACCAACAAGACCTTTTAATCGAGAACGCAAGATTTTTTCATTAGAAATCAATAAATTATTCTCCTTCGCAAGGGAGGAATGAGATTCTTTTAACTTAGTATATTCATCCTTGAGCTGTTTTGTTTTCACACTTAGGGTTATTCTACCCCGAATAAGCTTATCTCTTTCGGTAGTGGTTTCTTTGAGTTTATTTTTCAAAGAGCGGATAGGTTGTTCTTGGTCATTCAATGCTTTTCGACAAACACCAAGTTCTTTGCGAGGATATAGCCACTTTATCCAACAAAGCTCGCTTCTCTCGGGACAAAGTTCCATTTTCATCCGATAAGGTTTCCAATTCCAAATTAGAGTTAGTCAAAGAATATGACATATGCGACAATTCGCTACTTAACAATTCTTGTTTCTGGACTAAGCAGGCGTTTTCTTGGGTAAGATTATTTATCTGGTCAACAGAATATGTATGGAGGTTATCTAATCGGTTATATTTGTAGTAGCAGGAAATCCCACACTACACACCTTACTCAATTTTGCTTAATCAATCCATTGAAAGATGTAAGATCGAGAATATTTATTGATTGAATCCATGAAATGTTTTACACAGGAAAATAGAATTACACTTAGGAATTAAAACACTCTTAAACTTTGTCTCTCCTAATGACTTGCCTAACAATTCCAAAAAGATCTCTCCCCCACAACAGATTCACTCAGCCCTTTATATAGGGTAATACATAGTGGATGACAGACTAGCTATCCTTTATTTTGGGAATGTCCGCGAAGTGTCGCAAATGCACAAATATTCGTTCTCGCGACACTCCTTAACCCTCGCCAAGTTTCACGTCTCCTTTATGTTTTGCTTGTCGTTATTCATTGCGTCGTTTATTTTAGCTGTCTGCGACTGCCTCGCGACATCGTCGTTTATTAACCCCGCGAGCCACATGCGTTGCGATATTATGATCCTACATCTTGCCTCTTTTTCCTTGAATATCGCTTGAAGAGCGATCTTTAAGAAAAATCCGTTGTTGTAGTAATCTTTGATCTTTGTTGATGAAGGAACGAGCGGAAAAGAATACTGTACTTGAAAAGTACGTACTTGCCTCTATTCTTTTGCGAAGTTCAAAGCTTCTTTTTTAGATATATACGAAGTATCGTCTCTGTATCTCCTCATACTTCTCTGCGAAGGGAAGAGTATCATGAGAGTGATTCTTTTGATTTCTGCGATTGCTTATTTTTATCTGTTTAGATTTTGTACTTTTACAGGATTTTGATTATTAATGTCTTTTCTTGACACGTCTCTTTTAACCGCTTATTCTTGACCGTTCATGTCTCTTCCCGCGCATTAAATGTCCTCGTTTTTCTCGAGGATCTTTTTCCCTATATATAGTTTTCTTTTTCTCTTCTTTTCATCCTTTAGTTTCTCTCTGCAACTTTTCTTTGACTCTCTCCTTCCGCAATTTACGCTCCTGCTACTGCAACTCCTTTCTTCGTCTCTTCTAACGCTGATCTTAATCTCCAACCTCCCATTCATTCCCATACTGCACTAGTACAAAAATCAAAAGTGGTGACATTTCAGAACTGTCATGGTATCCGTATGATGACGGTTTTGGTGAAATCTGGAAGCGTCACCAAAGCCAGTGTCATCGTAGGGGGTCATTTTATGATGACAGTTCTGAACTGTCATGCAGCCGTCACAATTAACCCACTAGAACTGTTATCTTACATCTAAAACTGTCATTGTAACATACATCTGCAACAGTTTCTCATTGAAAACGCCATCTTAACAGTATTATGGTGGCATTTTACCCCAATATCTGGGACGGTTGATTATAGAAACCGTCAAGTTAGTATATCATTAGGTGGCACTTCTGTTTACAAACTGCCACCTTAAGAATGATCAAATAATTACAATTTGTCGATTTTTATCATACGTACTGTACTGATAAACTGGAACAAAATATGAAACCAAATTAACAATATAAGATTGTATATATTATATTAATGACTTAATTTACAATCTCATATTATCCAAAAAAAAAAAAAAAAAATTCAACATTAGAATGGTTCACATTTAATTATGTACATAAAACTCAGTATAGAAATTTATTGTGCATCCGACCAACGCGATCAGTAATGCAAATTTCACAGCTCTGATACTTCATATATATGCAAACTTGGGTTTGGTGGAGGAGCTTGAAGCTGATTCAATAAAGCTGGAAATAAGTTACAATCTTCCTTGAAATACACCACTACTGCAAAAATGAATTAGAAAACCATCAATTCACTCAATAAGATCAATAACCATTAATTTTACTCATGGCATGATTACGCTTTATTCTTTGCCTTTATAATCGAAACAACCACAACGAACAGAAAGAAACAATTCATAGGACAAACCTTACTTATTATCCTCTTCTCACCTGGAGTAAATACGATCTGCAAAATACACTTAAAACATTATATAACTATACAAATTAAGCGACAAATTGAAAGAAAGATCTATAGATGAATCAGATGCTGCTATAATTGATATGGTCCTTTAATTAAACAAGACACATTTCGTCTATTGGGTTATTTAGGAAAATCAATCACTCCATCTGAATTGAGATGGTCAGGGACTCGGGGGATTGAAAAAGATGATGTCCAAACACAAGGATTGAGGAACAGAATAAAGAAATGCAATTTTCATTTACCTCTCAAGTCTCAAGGATTTGTGAGCATGACCATTGCTGCAGCATCCGCTCGGTATCCTCTTTTGGACCCTTGGTTTCAGATTTTCCTGAATAGAGGTCCAATTCCGAGATGTGAATAGAAGTTATCAGGTCCATATCTTAAAGTAGGAGATTTATGATAATTTTAGAGAGAATGAGGGAAGAAAGAACACGAAGTGTTTGCGCAGCTGTGCTCTTTCGGTGTAAAATTGGGGAAGAAAACGAAGGAGAAACACGTAAGTAGAGGATAATGAGAAATTAGAGTTTAGGGTTTTTAACTTTTTTATAGGCAGTGCGTTGAAGAATAGAAGATCCTACGGTCTAGGCTGCAGATTCCTGATCGTGCGTTTTGCACGTGCTCCTTTTTTTCTTTTTCTTTTTCTTTTTTATCATGTGTAGTGTAGGGGTCGGCCGGTCTTACAACTTCTTTTACGAGAGAAGAATACTTCATTAAAGTGTTGTGTCAGTTGTTTACTCATCGGACTTCAAACGTTCTCCGCAAAACAGACTTCAAAAGTTAAATGCCTATTATACACATGCACTGGTGCAATGGATCCACTATCAAACAAAGTAAGTTTAAAATATATGCATTTTCGAATTCATGGGGTTTATTATTTATGAGTTGTCGTGATGGTTGGTCACATAACCTTCCCATGGTATTATTTATCAAGTATGATGACGGTTGTCTATCTTTACTGCCATCTAAGCTAACGCCTGAGCTAACTTAACAGTTCACTGGAAAACCGTCACAGTACATCAGAAATATGTAACAGTTCATAAATGTCACCGTATGATAAGCCTATCCTAATAGTTTTTACATTTAACCGTCACTGTAATTTGTTTCAGTGACAGTTTATCCAACCGTCACCGTCTGGAACAACAAGTAATGACAGTTGTCCAGGTTAACCGTCACCTATACTTGACCAGCAATCTATTGTGACGCTTTTGGTTAAAACCGTCTTGGTATTAAACTTCAAACCGTCACCAAATCCCACATTTGGCCTAGTGCTGATAATGGCCTCTATGAGTCGTGCATACAAGTCTTCTTTTGAAGAAGTTAAACAGAAATTGATAGAGACGGGTTTTACTCTATCAACCATTCCCAATCAAGAACCTTCATCTATTCTTTACGCAAAATTGTTTTATGATCATCATTGTGATGATCAAAAATTATTGTCTCGGCTAGGTCGACTTCTCGCGGGACTTCCCATCCCCTTATACAATCCCGAGATGCCTTTATTTTATGAAATCTTGGCCCATGAAAAGTTCTCTCGGGTACATTTATCAATTAAGTGGCGATTGCATTCGCCTAATGCTTGAGTTCGCGAACCCTTGGTCTTTGACAAAGGATCTCTATACCCTAATTACCGTCGGAAACCCCAAATTATGCAGACTTGAAATAGCTTAAAGAAAGTACAACAGAAAACTTTTTTGAAAATTATGCAAAGTGATAACTATGGTGAATGTGAAATCTCATTTGGGGCATTCGCTGACAAGAAAAGGATAATGTCCACGAAGATAAATTACTCATGCAAGATATTGATTGGCACCCAGGGCAATAATACTTCTCCTCGTCATTCCAAAGATGAGAAGTGGTGGGTTTGTACCCTTGATCTTAAATGGCCCTTACATCGCGGGCTCGCATGTTCTTCTGCAAATCTCGCAGGATATCATCCTTAAATTCAAATGGCTGAGAAGGCGAATGAGGTATTTTCCTACTTCAAATTTTGCTTTCGCAACTTTCTTTCTATCATTCTTTGAGTTTGTGAAATCTTTCGGATAACTTGATTAAGAAGGAGCTACAAGAAGGATCCGTCGGAGGATACTCGACATTGCTTCGATAAACTTACGAGTGAAGTAAGAAACATTTCCTTTCTTTTTATTTAAAACAATATTGTTGCCTCTGTTTCTTATCTTTACGCGTACGCGAAGGTTGGAGTTGAAGAAGCTTTAGGCTGCGAAGAATAGAAATAAGGGGTAAAGCTGTAGCTCGCAAAAGATAAATCTTAGCTCCATTATCTAAGAAGCGAAAGGCTCGGTCTTATTCTCGCCTTAGTTCAAGCTCGAATCTTCGATGAGGATGACCATGATTCGAATCCTTCTCTCACTAAGGAGATTAGTCGACCGGCTCTCCTATGGATCGATTATCTAGCATCTTCTCGGACTCTTTCCAAGGAATGGGAGATGCTCCCTAGCTTCCCTTTGTGGAGCTCTCGCAAGCGTGTGTAATGCTACTTTACTAGAGGGCAATAATTCTTTCAATGGAGCCTCTAGAATTGTGTCTCTGACTTCTTGAATGCACTTGGATCTTTGGTACGCATATAATCATATTTCCTGTTAATTTTAAATTTTTAAGTATATATATATACTAATAATTTTTCTATCTTCCTTCATAGGTTGGAAGAACTTCTTTTGTAGTTGTCTCGGATCTCGAGAGAAGACGCAACAATCTTGAAAAGAAGAACTCGCAACCGAACAAGAAGATTCGAGAATTAGAAATTGAAGGCTGCGTCATCTCGCGATAAAGGCGAGAGAATTCAAAAGTTAAACACCGAACTTGACTCCCAAAGGGATAGGGTGTCCACTCTTCGAACGCTAATCAGCAACTTTATGGTATAAAATTTTACTTCCTTTTATTATTTGTATTTTATCGGTCGCATATTGTTACCTAACTTATTACTTTCGCGGATGTATATAATCTCTCCGATGAGGCTATTCTTACTCCATACATTCCCTGAACCTATGGATAATAACCTTCTTCTCGCTCATCTCAACAACTCTTTAAGTAGTTCATCGAACAAAATTAACTCCCTTTCATTAAATGAACTCCAGACCAAGTATCGCCTTTTAGAAATTGAACATAGATCTTGGTTTAAGTGCTGCCAACCAATTTAAACAAATGTTTCTCGAATCTCATAAAGAAATCAAGATTTTGAGAAGAAAATTAGTGACCATATAGATGACAAAGATCGCATTGCTAACAATGGTGCACAAGCATTAGTAACATTTCAAAAATCTCTTCTTGAACTACAAATTCAATGAGATGAATTGCTTCGCGAGAATTCCTTGTAGTGAGCGAGAAGACCAAATTCGTTCACTCCTTGTTATAAATAGTGACGATGAATTCACTTTTTGGGCTGCGAGTTTTAGATAATGCAGAAATAACCTAGGTGTTGATGTTAGTCTTCATGCAGGCATACTTCCTTGGTTAAGGATATGATATCTAACGGAGAAGGTTGCTTATTATACCTTCTTTGCTTTTATACAGAATATTGCTTGTAAATTATTAACTTGTTGTTACTTATTTGACAATGCGAGAAAAGGCTTCAGGTTAGAATTAGAGAGCTTGAAATCGAAAAGAAACATTTCATGAAAGAGTCTCTCTCTTCGCGACAATAAATATTCCAAGTTGAAGAAACAATTTACGGCGACGGTGGAGAACTTTAATAATGATGTTGTTCGTTTTCGCAATGGAGCCATGGAGTATGTTTGTAAGGACCACAATATCCCTCTGCATTCATATCCACCGGCTTCTTGAAAAGGTTCCCGAGAATCGCCGGTCTCGGATGTTTACGATAGTGAGGTGGCGAAGAAGAAAATTAAGCGATGAGAATAATAGGGGCGAAGAATCGGAAGAAGGAGAAGAATCACCAAAGAGATAACTCTTTTTGTTTTCTTTATTTTGTAATATCTGTACATTTACGTATCTTTGTTATAGTGTAATATAATTCAATCTTCATTCCCCCTTTTTGGTAGTTCTTCCTTGTAATATAATTGGCTAACATTGTTGATATATAACCCTTTCGTCAGAAGATGAATAACAATATTCCATCTTTTCCATTCCCATACTTGCCTCTGTTATTTATCTTCAGATGGAAGATTTTAGTTGTCTTCATGTATTTGGTTGGATAATAATTTTATTGTTATGGAAATGCATTGTTGCGACGAGGTCGCAGGTATCTTCATAAATCAAGAATTCTACTTGCCTTGCCTTATCTTCATAAATGTATTTTATCTCTTCTCATTGCGACAAGGTGTAAGCCGCCTACATTTTCAAGCAAGGGTCCAGTTGGCTGCCTTATCATTTTTGTGTGGTCTTAGGAGTTAGACCTCCCTAATTAGAGGTCTTCCCCTGCCACCTTTTATTGCGACAGAATCGCAGGACGTCTTTACACTTGCATGTAAAGACCCATTGATCTTGCCTTATCATTTTCCAAGTATTTTTTTGCTCTGCGGGATGTTTTAGTTGCGACAATATGACAGGCCTATATATCCTTACGAACATAAAGCCCCATGACATTGCCGTCGTGCGCGAAAATCGCGGGGCGTCCGTACACTTTCGTGTAAAGACCCATTGATCTCGCCTTACCCTCGCGTTAGTATTATTGCCTCTGCAGGATCATTTGCACAAATATGACGAGCCTAAATTCTCTTGCGAAAACATAGCCTTATGACATTTGCGTCTGTTTGACACTCCCCCTAATGGAGAGCGTCGCCCTTATCATCTCCCCGGTTGCCCCTTGAGGAGGCGAAACATCGGCCATACAAGACTAGCTCCTCCCATCCGGTCTTAACAACAACTGATTGTTTTTCGCACCTCTTATCCCTTATACCTATAGGGTTTATGGTTCTGGCTGCACCCTAAGTGGAGTTTTCTTCGGGGCGAGTGCAACGCATGCCAAGACTTGCCAAGAATGGCCAGGTAGGTTCATCCATCCAGGGCACTCAGCTCAGCCGTGTACCTCGGCGCCTTGAGCATACAACTCTCCTTGGAAGAGACCCTCGGTCGCCCAACCGAGGTATAACCTACATATATAGTTGGGAATCCAGGGTATCTCTCCCGGATAGGCTTTCATGGGCCCCAAATTTTCATGGTTCGGGCTTCGGGAGGCGGTGTAACCTTCCCCCCTGAACCATGGCGAGAGATACCCCCTTTATATGACGCACTTTAGGTCTTACATTTGCCTCTTACGAAATGTTATTCGCGAACTAGGGTGTACGCCATAAAGGTTCGTCCCATTCTTTTGCGCATTCATCTTTGTTAAATCATTCAATCATTCATGTTTCATTATTTGTTGATATTTGTTATGCGAAGCATTCGCATAAGTCCATTTCATTTGTTGTATTTTCATTTTGTGTCTTAATCGAATTCTCGAGATACTCTTGACTGCAAAAATTCTCACACATCATTACTTCAACTGCTACCTTTTCTCCAAGTTTTTGTTGATTATTCATTTCTTATGTCTTTTGTTCTTCATATCCTTCGCCTCTTCGTTATCATAATATTCGCCTCGCGATGTATATTCGATCCTTACTTCTATAGCATCTACCATCGGTTTTCCTTTCTCTGTTCATCTCTCACATGTTGCTTCCAACCCTTTCCTTTGGCATTTCTTTCTTGTGACTTTTCTATATCGACCTCATGACATTGTTGCGACTCCTTCCAATCTCCCTGGATGATACCAATGCCGTTTGGATGTGGAAATTTTATACATTGGTGGTATGTTGATCGACCCCCAAAATTTCATGAAGCCATGGCCTCCCAATCGGTGCATTATCTGGGGATTCCACATCAACCACAGAATAAAACATCGGTTGATAATCCTTGTAGAGGTATTCTCATGTGAACCTCTCCCTTTTGGCTTGTTTGCGGTGCCATTAAAGCCATATATCTTGTATGTTGAGGGGATCAAATCCTCATCCTTTCCTCCCATCGTCTTATAAGTATGGTAAAAGAATATTCACGAACTTAGGTATCGATTAGGATTCGGTTGATGCACAACAAGCTTCATCTTCATCATCTTCTCCATCAAGCTGGTTTTGGGTTAATCTCTAGTTTCACAACCAACGGGCTATCATGTGTTTCTCTTCCTTTTGGCACTTAATCTGCAGAGAAAGAAATAGTCTTGACTGCCACTTCTCTAACTTTAGTCGTTCTCGCCAAACTCATTATTTCTTTATCATTAGCATCTCTCGCAAAGACTCTACCGAGCACGTTGTCATGAAAATCTTCGATGGTGCGATAGGAGTGGACGATAGAGTTGCAATTCAAATTTTAGCTTTTGTCCCGATTTCTATCACAAATGTTTCCTTTCCTTTCGTGACAACATTACGTATCTCTGGTGGTGGTGGTAATGCAGGCCTCGCTTCTCTCCCTTTAGAAAGTGATTCGCTTCCCGATCAATCATCCACGAGAATAATTCTCTTTATGTTTCTGAATCGTTTGTTTGATGCCCATGGAAGCGATGGTAAGAACAAAACTCATGACTTCTATCGCACGGCGGTGGTTCCATTCCCACGTTCCAAGGTCTTTGGTACATTTTCCATCACAAGTATAGCTTCCCGGATCTTTTCCACACTAGCATTCGGTGGAGGCATCTTAATCTGTTCCCATACTATTCTGTGACTTCTCTTGCCCTCCACGGTTATTTTGCCTTCGTCACCATAAGTTTCTTGCACATGATCTAACCTCTGAATCTTATTATTCTTTGTTACGATTGTAATAGTTCCTTTCTCGCTCAAACTCTTCTTGATCGTGGCTTCCCATGGCTACTATCTTCTGTGTCCCTCATCGCCTTTCCTTGCCTCTTGTCCTTGCGAAGTGCTCGCCCTTTGTATTTATGAATTGAGGCGGCAAGCTTGCGTTCGCGGCGTTAGAGCTTGTGTTCGCATTTGGATAAGAATTCATTTCATTCTGTCTTTCTTCTAAGGCAATATATTCTTCCTGTAATTCTCGGATTCGCCATCGTGATTGTATTTTTGATTCTAAAAATTTGAATGTATAACAAGTTGGTCGCGAAGAGGCATTCACAAATGAGAGTATGAGATATCTTTCCTCAACCCGTCACCTTGCCATTTAATACACATGGTCCTCCATCTTATTGTCAAGCTGCCTTAAGCTCTCGCCAACCCTTTGTTTCAACCGAATACATCTTCAATACTTGGTCGCGAGGAAGTTGTTGTTATGTACGCTCCCGGGAATGTGGCTTGTAAATGATTAAATGATGTGATTGTGTTCCTTGGCAGGCCTTCAAACCATTTTAGTGCTTCTCTATTAAGCTTGATGCGAAATATTTGCACAGTGTTGCATCATGATTCTCCCGTTGTAGCATACATCTCATATAAGCCTTAATATGTTTATGCAAGACAGTTGTTCCATCAAAGATGTTGGTTAATGCGGGTAGATTGCACTTAGGAGGTATTCCTCCCATCTGTACTTCTAGCGTGAAGGGATTCTTAGCAGCTTCTCACATGCGATAATTAATCCATTGTTTCCTTCCTCCTTCCCTTCTATTATTCACAAGTAATCCTCTCATCTCGGCCGATTCTCTTAAGATTTGTTCATTTGCCTCATAATTTGTTTCTACTTGGTCTTTTTAGCTCTGCTCTCTCTCACTTCGCTCGTGCTTGTTTTGACCTTCACCTTTCGTTATTTTCTCCTCTTCTTCGTTTCTTTCGTCGAATTCGCACACCATTATATCGGTTGTTCTCTCTTCTTGGCTGTCTCTCGGCTCTCATCTTTCCCTCTCATATTCTTCATTAATATTTCTATTGGTACGATTTTGTTCCCTTCTTCTTTCGCGATTGTCATGGTTATTACTCAGGATTGCCTCTTCCATCTCCTGATTTTCCATTTCTGTTCTTATCCTTTCTCTCTCGCGAGCTAGCCGCGCTTGTTCAATGTAGTGTCTCTCAATGTCATTCTCGATCTCTCGGTTTCTTCTCAATTCTTCTCTCCGTGTAATATTATTCTCCCTTCGGCGGGGGTCATTCGGCCTTTGGAGTTGCGTGTTTCCTTGATTTTCCCTATTCCGCTCATTTTGAAGATTTTGGGTGAGAATATAACGATCTTCCATTTCCCCTCTTCTCTCGCCATGCTCTGTACTTGGATTTTGTGTTTCTTCCTCGGTACTTTCTGTTGGTAAAACTCTCCTTCTTTCTTCCCTATTCGATCTTGAACTTGATCTCACGCTACTTCTTGATCTCCTATTTTGCAACCTCATATTTTCCATCCTCAATTCATGATTCTGTCTTGTCAAGTTTGCTCGTTCCTCTGCCTCTAGCCGTCTCTCTTCGTGTATTGTTTGTCTCAATCTTTCTAATCTTTGCGATTTCTTCGTTTCTGGATTCATTTCTCCATTCATTCCTTGCTCTCCTTGTCCATTGTTCACCATTTCTGCTCCTCTTCCCTCTCGTCTTGAAATCGGATCTCCAAGTATGTACACTTACTCTATCATAATCCACAGCGCGTTTGCCAGGGAGATCGGTGGCTGGTTTTGATCTTCTCCATCGTTTCCCCTATTCATCCTTGACGATTCTCCTGTTTCATTCCTCCTTTCTCCAGCAAGTCTCCCACTTCTTCTTACAATCGTTGGTTGCCCTTGTATATTTCTTCTTCTAGCCATTTTTCTTTTCCAATGAATTCTTGAGTATCTTCTCCAAACCTTTTCTCTGTTAATCCAAATTCTTTCCGATTTCTGCGTCAATCTCCGCTCGTCCCTGTTTCTAGCGCATATGTAGTAGCAGGAAATCCCACACTACACACCTTACTCAATTTTGCTTAATCAATCCATTGAAAGATGTAAGATCGAGAATATTTATTGATTGAATCCATGAAATGTTTTACACAGGGAAAATAGAATTACACTTAGAATTAAAACACTCTTAAACTTTGTCTCTCTAATGACTTGCCTAACAATTCCAAAAAGATCTCTCCCCCACACAACATTCACTCAGCCCTTTATATAGGGTAATACATAGTGGATGACAGCTAGCTATCCTTTATTTTTGAATGTCCCGAAGTGTCGCAAATGCACAAACATTCGTTCTCGCGACACTCCTTAACCCTCGCCAAGTTTCACGTCTCCTTTATGTTTTGCTTGTCGTTATTCATTAAATCGTTTATTTTAGGCTTCTCTCGACTGCCTCGCGACATCGTCGTTTATTAACCCCGCGAGCCCTGTACGTTGCGATATTATGATCCTACAATATTTCTCCATCCAAGCATCTCTTTCTGTTCGAGTTTCTTCCACGATAGATTCCACTTGATATATCTCCATTTTACGTTTCTGATTCAAAAATTTAAAGGCGAACAAAGTCTTCAAAAAAAAAAAAAAAAAAAAAAATGGAGAAGGAAAGGGTACCTTTTAGTTCTTCATTTTTTCTGCGAAGATTGTCGCGATCCAGAGAAGCGTTATGAAGGCTATTCTTTAAGATCTTAATTTCTTGTTCCAAGGATGTCCGCGACATCGTATCAGAACCAAAATACTTACTCAAAGATTCATAAACACTAGACACGAGCGGGATCGGTGGAGATTTTCTTAACATCATTCATGGTAGTTGATAAAACTTTAAAAGCTATATCCATCCCTTCTAAATTTTCTTTAGTAAGAGAGATAGATTCGAGAGAAAGAGGAAATGATGGAAGAAGAGGCAAAAGGCTGAGTCATCCTTAGTCATAATAATGCCGAGTTGGAGGAGCTTGATCAACAAGGGAAGATGAGATAGAGGCATTAAGAGTAAAAGTGGAGAGGGGAACATTCTGAAGAATTTCATTAACGGAAAATTCAGGGACTAATTTGTCAGGCGAGTTCATCGCAGGAGAAGGTGATTTTTCATGAGAAGAAGGAATTGGGTTATCTTTCGAAGACGTCGCTAGAGAAGAAAGAATTGGGTTATCTTGCGAAGATGCCGCAGGAGAAGTAGTAAATTTAAACCCAGGAAAAGTAATGGCAGGTGCGACAGGTTTAAAGTGGCGAGGTTTCTTGGGAGATAAATTAATATCTTTGTCATCCTGCGAATAACAAGTTAAATAAGAAACAAAGGCAACAATATTGTTATTAAAAGGGTAAATGTTTCTTAATACCTTGTCATTCTTCAGTCTTTCTCTTCTCCAAAGGATTTCGGTTAAAAACTCTTGGGAATATTAGGGTTTGTAACGGTGGATTTGGTGCTAGACTTGTCCTTGCTAAAATAAAAAGGGGAAAGTATCAGAACAAAACTATTTCATAAGGAAAGATCAATCACGAAATGATTAAATTTAGTAAAGTTCGCAAACCTTGATGCCATGGAAATAGTAGCAGAAGAATTACAGCAGAAAGACGATGAATAAGACGGTGAAGAAAAACAATGAGAGGAAAATTGCGAGACATAAAGAAGATGAAATAAAAGGAAAGAAGGATTTTCATGGGAAATTCTCCCTTAAATAGACAGGAAAAGATTAACCGGATAGCATTAAAAACTATCGGTAAAAAGGGAATTTTAGACACGTGTAAGCGGTCATCCCTAAATGCACGGAACCTTCTTTGACAAAAAATTTTGGTGAAAAATAGACGATCGCGATATTTCAAAGTGTAATATCGCAAACCCAAATACGACTTCGCAGAGCACTAAAAGAATGATGTAGCGTATGATATCAGTATAATTCATGAGGAAAGTATGAGCAACCTGCGAAATCATAGAATGAACCTGCGAGAATATGAGCTCATAGCATGAGGCAAAGAACATGGAACGAAAGTTTCGCATGATGGATTTGCAATACTTCTTAAATTTAGAGGATTAAATACTTCTTATATTTCTTCAAGAATATTTCATACTTCGGGATGATACTTTTAAAATTACTTTTCAAAGCTTGAATTTCGCAAAAGAATAGAGGCAAGTACGTACTTTTCAAGTCCAATATTCTTTCGCTCGTTCCTTCATCAACAAAATCAAAGACTACTACAACAACGGATTTTTTCTTAAAGATCGCTCTTCAAGCAATATTCAAGAAAAAAAAAGGCAAGATGTAGGAGCAGAATATCGCGACATCAATACTTCACGAGATTAATAAGCGACTACATTGTGAAGGCGTCGCAGGAAAGAAATATAAATGACGCAATAGATGACGAAAACCAGAACGTGAGAAAAGTGTGAAGACTTGGCGAGATTTAGGAGTGTCGCAAAGAAAAATGTTTATAACACTCGAGACACTTCGCGAGTTATTCCCGAAAATAAAGGACAGCTTAGCTGTCATCCACTGTGTATTACCCTATATAAAGGGTTGAGTCAGTCTGTTGTAAAGGGGGTTCTTTTTGAATTGTTAAGCAAGTCATTAGGAGAGAGAAAATTTAGAGTGATTGTAATTTCTTTAGCTCTGTTCTATCTATCCTTGTAAACATTTCAAGAAGATAATCAATAAAAATAGATAGTTATTCATCTTCAAATGGATTAGTAAAATAAATTCTTGTGAGGGGTGTATTGTGGGATTTCCTGCAACTACACTGTAAATATATCATATGAAAATAAATAACAAGCTTTTACTCTAATCATTCCCATACTTGCCTCTGTTATTTATTTTCACATGAGAGATTAAATCGATAATCTTTAAATAATAATAATTCTTAATTTCATAATAGCTTGTTGCTAACTCTTCACAAATAAATGAAGAAATATAGTCATTTTCGCAAGCTTATTTGCTTACTCAATTTCTTGTGTGGTCTTATTTTGCCTTCCTAGTTAAAGGTCTTATTTTGCCACCTCATCATTGCGACAAAATCGCGGGGCGTCTTTACATTTTCATGTAATGACCCATTGATCTTGCCTTATCATTTCTTTAGTATTGTTGCCTCTGTAGGATGTTTTTGTTGTGACAATATGACAGGCCTAAAAAATCCTCTCGAACTTAAAACCCATGACATTGCCGTCTTGCGACGAAATCGCAGGACGTCTTTACATTTTCATGTAAAGACCCATTGATCTCGTTTTAACCTCGCGTTATTATTACTGCCTCTTCAGGATCATCGCACAAATATGACAAGCCTAAATTTTCTTGCGAAAATAGAGCCTCATGACATTTGCGTCTTAAGACGCTTATCAGCTCCCTAATGGAGGGTGCCGCCCTTATCATCTCCCCTCGTTTGCCCTTCAAGGAGGTGTAAATCAGCCATACAAGACTAGCTCCTCCCATCCGGTCTTAACAACAACCGGTTGTTTTCACGACCTCTTATCCCTTATACCTATAGGGTTTATGGTTATGAGAGACCGCACCCTAGTGGAGTTTTCTTCGGGCGAGTACGGCATGTGCCAAGACTTTCCAAGAATGGCCGAGACACTTCAAATTCCCCAGGCACTCTTGGCTCAACCGTGTACCTCGCGCCTTGGTCATACACTGACTCCTTGGAAGAGACCCTCGGTCGTCCAACCAGGGTATAATCTTATATAGTTGGAAATCTAAGGTATCTCTCCCGGATGGGCTTTATTGACCCCAAATTTTCATGACTCAGGTTCCAGGGGCGGTTTAACCTTTTCCCTGATCCATGTCAAGAGATACCCCCTTATATGACGCACTTTAGGTCTTACATTTGCCTCTTGCGAAATATCATTCACGAACTAGGGTGTACGCCATAAAGGTTCGTCCCATTCACTCATTCTTTCATTTCTGTCAATTCGTTCAATCTTTCATTGATTTTTGATTATTTCTTCTCATTATCTTTGCGAAATTATCGCATAGTCTTGCTTCGTTTTCTGTGATCTCGCTCTAATTATTTAACCAGATTTTCATATATTCTATCTCGCGAGACTTTCGCGTACTCCTTCTTCAATCGTCATATTCTTTGTACTTTCGACATGTCTTTTTCCTTCAAAATAATTTTTTTTTTTTTACACAAATCTAAAGTCAATTATTCATTTCTTACACTTCTTAATTCTGTTGCTCTCTGCTTCTTCATTTAAATTTCCTGGTATTTCCTTCCCTTTTGCGAAACCATCGCAATTTCCAACTGTCTTCAGACATTGGTTTTGCAATGTATCTTCAGCTCTCATTTCTATTGCGTCCACCATCAGTCTATCCCTTCTTTGTGCTTCTTTAATGTTCTGTTTCCAGTTCTTCTTTTGAGCAGCCCTTTCCTCGCAAGATTCCACATCAACTTCATAGCACTTTTGTCCCTCAGCCCAATCTCCTTTTATATTTCCAACACCACTGGGATGAGGAAATTTGATGCTGCTGGTGGTAAGTCGATGCTACACCCAAGATCTCACGTAACCAAGGTCGCCCAATTAATGCATTATAGGGGGATTCCACATCGACTATGCAAAACAAGATTTCAGTTGATAATCCTTTCAGTTGTATTCGCATACGAATTTCTCCTTTAGGTTTATTGGCAGTACCATTAAAACCATAAATCTTATAGGTTGAAGGTATCAGATCTTCGTCTTTCCCTCCCATAGTCTTGTAAGTGTGGTAAAAAGGATGTTCTGAGCTTCGAAGTATCAATTAAGATTCTATTTATTGCCCATGAATTTTCTGCCCCATCATTTTCATCATCAACAGATTTTGGGTTAATCTCCAATCTTACCACTAATGGACTGTCATGCATCTCGCTACCCTCAGGTACCTCTTCTGCGGTAATAGAAATAATATGCGTTTTCCATTCTTTTAGTGGCGATGTCTTCGCGATGTTCATTACTTCTCTATTGTCAGCATCTCTTGCGAAAACCCTACTGAGAACACTATCATGAAAATCTTTAATTATCCTGTACGAATGTACGATAGAGTTGCAGAACAAGTTTTTGGCCTTCGCTCCAACTTCTACTACAAACATTTCTTTCCCTTTTGTTGTATTTACTTTGTGAATTTATGGAGGTGTTGGTAATGGTTGAGTCTTCTCTTCACATTTTAAGAAATGATTAGCTTCCCTTGGTCTATCATTCTGAGGATGATTCTTTTTATATTCCTACAATCATTCGTTAGGTGTCCATGAAAGTGGTGATAGGAACAAAATTCATGACTTCTATCACCTGGAGGCGGTTCATTCCCCATGTTCCATGGTGTAGGTATGTTTTCCATCAGGATTATAGCTTCCCATATTTTCTCCACGCTAGCGTTTAGTGGAGGCATCTTGATTTCTTCCCAGACTACCCTATGACCTCGCTGCCCTCTATGATAATTATGCCTCTGACCTCCATAGGTTTCCTGCGGTTGATCAAGCCTTTGAATTTTATTATTTCCGCCACGGTTGTAAAAATTTCTTTCTCTTTCAAATTCTACCTAATCGCGACTTCCCATGGCTACCAACTTTTGTTGTCCATCATCCGGTATCATCATTCCTTGTTGACCTTGCGAGGTACTCGCCACAGTATTTATCAACTTTTGCTCCTGAACTTGTATTCGCGACAGGGTATGATTCCATCTCATTTTGCTTTTCCTCTAAAGCAATACACTCCTCCTGAAGCTCTCGCAACTCAGTCATTGTGATTGTATTTTTGACTCTAAAAATTTGAATATATAACAGATTTGTCGCGAACATAACATTAATGAATGATAAGATGAGATATCTCTCCTCCACACGACCAGCCATTTCGCTGCACATTGTCTTCCATCTCATAGTTAGATGCTTCAAACTTTCACCAACCCTTTGTTTTAACCCAAATACATCTTCAATACCAGGTCGCGAGGAATTATTACTTATATATGCCCCTAAAAATATAGCCCTGCAAGTGATTAAAAGATGTTATTGTATTCTTCGGTAGATCCTTCAAACCATTTCAAAGCTTCTCCTGTCAAACTTGATGCAAAATATTTGCACAATATAGCATCATGATTCTCCCATTGTAACATACATCTCATATAAGCTTTGATATGTTGTATCACACAAGTTGTTCCATCGAAAATGCTGGTTAATGTAGGTAAGTTGCACTTCGGTGGTATTCCTCTAATTGTATCACTTGTGTGAACGGAGTTTTTTATGCTTCTTCTATGGCTTCATCCAACTGTCTCTTTCCTCCTCCCCTTTACTGTTCATCATTGCTCTCATTTCTGCCAATTCTCTCAAAATTTGTTCATTTACATCAGGATTTGAATCCATTGGTCTTTTTAGTTCCGCTTCTCTTCTCCTGCGTTCATTTCTATTTTGACTTTCTTGTTCATCATTCTCTTCTCGTCTTTCTCTGCGATCTTCTCCTTCATTTCTTTCACGAATTCGCACACCATTATATCTATCAATTCCTCTTCTTTGTTGCCTATCGGTTCTCCTTTGTACTCTTTCATATTCTTCATTGATATTACCATTGTTGCGATTTTGTTCTCGCCTTCTTTCTCGATTATCATGATTATTCTGCCGAATTGCCTCTTCTAACTCCTGCTCTTCCATTTCTGCTCTCAATCTTTCTCTCTCGTAGGCTAGACGTGCTTGTTCAACATAGTGTCTTTCAATTTCATCTTCAATCTCTTTTTGCTTCCTCCGTGCTTCTCTCCCATGCAATATCCTTCTTCCTTCTTCCTGATTTTCTTCATCAACTGGATTATTCTGCCCCTGACGCTGCCTATTTCCTTGATTTCCATCATTCTGCCTATTTTGAAGAGTCTCGGGACGTAGGATATAACGATCTTCCATCATTTCTCTTCTCTCGCAATGTTCTATGCCTGGATTTTGCGCTTCTTCTTGGTTTTCTTCATCAGCATTTTCTGTAGGTAAAATTCTCCTTCTTTCCTCTCTAACTGATCTTGAGCTTGACCTTGTAGTGCTTCTCGACCTTCTGTTTTGCAATCTCATGTTTTCCATCCTCAATTCATGATTTTGTCTTGTCAAATTTGCACGTTCCTCTGCCTCTAATCGTCTTTCTTCATGTATTGTTTGTCTCAACGCTTCTAATGCTGCAATCTCTTCATTTCCATGAATTATTTCTCTAATCCCTTCTCGGTCTCTCTCCTCTTGTCCATTGTTTACCAATTGTTGTTCTTCTCCCCTTTCGTCCCGTAGTCGATCTCCAAGTATGCACGCTTACTCTATCATAATCCACAGTTCTATTCGCTACTGGTTGAATTGGTGATTGAAATTGATTTTCTTCATTATTACTTATGTTCATTCTTGAGGATTCTCCCATTTCATTTCTCCCTTCTACAGCAAGTCTCCTACTCCTTCTAACAGTTGTTGGTTGCTTGGATGCATTTCTTCTTTTAGCCATTTCTTAATTTTGGTAAACTGTTGAAAATTATATGAAATTCTTTCCCTACTACTCCAAATTCTTTCAAATCACGATTTCAATCCTTACTCTCTCCCTGTTTCTAGCGCCAATATGTAGTTGCAGGAAATCCTACACTACACCCCTCACAAGAATCCACACAACTAAGCCATTGAAGATGATCAACTATGATTTTTATTGATTAATTCCTTGAATGTTTACAAGATAAAATGGAAAAGATCTAAAGAAATTACAATCACTACAAAATTTCTCTCTCTTAATGACTTGCCTAACCCTCGGAAAAAGATCCCTCCCTCAACAGATTTGTTCAACTCTTTATATAGGGTAGTACATAGTGGATGACAGCTAAGCTGCCCTTTATTTTCGGGAATGACTTGCGAAATATCGCAAGTGTACAAATATATAATCTCGCCACTCTCATATATCTCGCTAGATCTTCACATCTTTCTCGTGTTTTAGCTGTCGTCATTCATTGCGTCATTTATATTACTCATTTGCGACACTTTCGCAATTCTGTCGTTTATTGATCTCGCGAAGTATTGATGTCGCGATATTCTGATCCTACAATGTATGCTGATAGGCTATTTCCAGGAAGTTGAGTCACATTGGCAAGCTGTAGGTACGGCAACAGACAACGTTCTGAAATGACTGAGGTTTCGAGACCGCTTTCTCTTCCAGATACAAGCATTTACCTGAGACAACACGGTTGAGGGCTGCAAATATGTCCTGACGCTGTGCTTTGGAGAAGTACAAGATCTCGCATAAATGTTCCATCATAGATTGTACAATCTTGCGAACGGAATCCCTAGAAATCATGCAGTTCCTGACAGGAAGAGGGTCTCTACGAACACCTTCGTTTCCAAGCTAGAGTTCTCCTGTCTCGATCTTTTCTCTGAAGATCTGTTTCAGCCTGTTGCAGTCTTTGGTTGGATGGTGAACGAACCTATGGTAGCGACAGTACTTAGGATCCGCCATATCTTTCTCAGTTGGTGGACGTCTAATAGGAGGCAGCTTGATGGCATCGTCTTGAATCCACGCCTCTAAGAGTTCCACTACTTCATTCATGGGTAACGGGAAACCTGTATCTTCGGTGTCTTGTGCAGGAGTCTTGCCCGCTCCCTTTTGAGAAGAAGTCATGTATGCTGGAGCCGCACGCTTGGGTTGTTGTTCTGTTGCTGAAGCTTTCCTTTTTCCTCCTTCGCCAACCACGCTCACATTGTTTGTGAGATGCCTGCTTTCTCGACTCTCACGTGGGTCTTCGTTTTGAACAACCCTGGTTCTTTCTAGCAGTGCTGGGGCAGTTGTGGCCGAACGTTTGGCAGCTTCATGGAGTTCGGAGAACGTCTGAAAGCCCAGATTCTCTAGTAAAGCGTGATATATGGGTATCATCCCGTTGATGCACAACTCTACCAACTGACGTTCAGTGATGTTCGAATCATGACAATCTAGTGCTTGAGTTCAGAATGTTCCCGTTGATGCACGCCGAGAGACTCTCCCTAGATATGAAAAGGTGATCTGCTCAGATACGAAGAAATACTTCCTGTAGAAAGCACCGACCATGTCCCCCCAAATGGATATGCTGTCAGGTGTGATGTTGTTATACCAGGTGTATGCCCTTCCCGTTAGTGATTTCGAGAACTCTTTCAGTCGGAGAACATGATTGTACTCATGCTCCCCCAAGGATTCCAAAAATCGAGAAACGGGTTCACGAGCGTTACCAGTACCATCGTAGAGGGAGAACTGAGGAGAGGTGTATCCTCTTGGAAGAGGGATTCGTTGCATATGTTGAGGGTATGGCGGCTGATGTTGGTGTGCATCCATCAGATTTTCTTTGCCTCGGTTTTGGAGAAGTCGTTCCAGGTCCTCACGTGTGATGAAGTTGGATGGCTGGTCCCTCTTTCTTTGGAGTTCAGGAGCAACACGAGCTTCTTCACTCATGTGGGTCCGAGTGGAAACGCCTGCTCCGGGTGTATTGAAGGCACCCCTTGATGGCTCCAAGGGTTGTCGTGAATCTTGTGGTAATCGTTCGGTTAAAGTTTTAAGAAAAGTGAGTACCTCTTTCTGAGTTGCGGCCATATCCATTTGAGTCTTAGCAAGAATCTCATGCTTCTCCATCAAGTCTGCAATGGTAATGGGCGGTGGTCCTCCTCTCGTCCCTCCGGCTCCTCGTCCTGATGAAGGAGTGAAAGTTGTTGCTCTGGTGACCACTGGAGGCGTTACACTTGAGGAGATGTCGCGATTCGCGCTGCTCCGCTCGGTGATGGGAGGCGTTACTCCTACTTGGAATGTCTCCCCGCTCCCGCTAGCGTTGGGGATAGAAGTGACGGCTCCACGAGATGTATTGACCACGGTAGTTCCACTGACAGGTACATCGACTCTGGGAGTGTTATCAGTACTAGCTCCATCAGGATTGATTGCTGATCCAGACCTGAGTTCTACCATCTTGAAATGAATTGTAAGATCTACCCTTTTTAAAATTGATGAAATTGAATCGGATTTCAAAGAAATTGAGTTTACAACTAAGAGATTAAACTCCCACTGTGGTCGCCAATTGTTTATGGGTGAATGTAGGATCAGAATATCGCAACACCAACGCCCTTGCGAAATCCATGAACGACACATTGCGAAGACATCGCAGACGAGTAATATAAATGACGCAACGGATGACGACAGCCTGAACACGAGAAAGATGTGAAGACCTATCGAGATTTAGGAGTGTTGCGAGATTTTATATTTGTACACTTGCGAGAATGTCGCAAGTCAGATCCGAAAATAAAGGACATCTTAGCTGTCACCCATTATGTAATATCATATATAAAGAGCCGAATAGGCTTATGAAGAAGAGATATATTTTTCGAGTGAGGAGCAAGTTATTAAGAGAGACAAATTTAGAGCGGTTGTAAAGTCCTTTGATTATTTTCCTTTCCACCTTGTAATTTTAGTGAGTTTTAATCAATAAAAAATATAATTGTTCATCTTAAAATGACTTAATTGTGTGAATTCTAATGAGGGGTGTAGTGTGGGATTTCTTGCTACTACATATGGCGCTAGAAACAGGGATTGAAGATTAAAGATTGGAGATTGTTGTTAAAATTGTTCAAATGAAGAAGATGATTGATAAATTGGTTAAAGTAGAGAAAATCAAAATCAAGGAACATAATAGAAAGTTGGAATGTAGTTTGATTACAAAAACAATGATTAATGAATTTCATGAAAATATCAGAGGGAGAATACATAAACGAGATTTTGAAGGAAAGAAAATCGTAACAACGGAGAAAGCGTCACCTATGAAAGAATGGGAAAAACAGAAGATTACATTCACAGCAGCAGAGATATCAAGAGAAAACTTAAACCACACATCTCCTTTGGTAATCACAGTAACCACACAGAAAGAAAAAGAAAAGTCAGCAAAAATTATGGAAGAATGGGCGGTAAACAGACCTCTAGTTGATACGGGGAGTTCGGCGAATATAATCTTTTACCATGCATACAGAGGAATGGGATACAAAGATGAATAGATGTCTCCTTCAATTTATCATATTCATGGCTTTGGCAAATCTATAACAAAACCAAAAGGAGAAATAGAGGTGTGAATTTTGCTGGGAGAGATTGAAACACAAACGGCATTATCCGTAGTGGATATGGAATCACCATACAACATGCTGTTGGGAAGGCCATGGATTCATGCAATTAAAGATTTAGCATCAACATTACATCAATGCATCAAATTTCCTATGCCAAGTGGGATTGGTGAAATTAGAGGGGAAACCGATAAAGCGAAATTATGCTATCAAATTGAAGTAAAACAATATGAAGGACGTGCAAAGAAGGGAAAAGATCGCAGAAAATTGGAGAAGGAAGCAAAGAAATAAGAGGAATTTAGAGCTTATATGATAAGAGCAGAGGAAGGAAAAGGGATACCTAACGAAATTTTGGAAGAAGGAACTGAGCTTGCGAAGGAGATAAAAGAACCTACACCTATGGGAGAACCTAAGGCCAGTTACACTACGGCAGAACCAACGAAGGAAGTGAATGTTGGGACCGAAGAAGAACCACAAATACTAAAAATTGGGACCAAGATGGAAGCAGATGAAGAATAAAAAACTATTGGTCTCATTTAAGAGAATTTAAGGATATTTTCGCATGGAACATGGATGAGGTGCCTGGGATAGACCCATCTGTGGCATGCCACAGATTAGAAATTGACAAAAATGTAAGGCCATTCAAACAAAGAATCAGAAAAATCGCGACAACGTATCATCCTCAAATAGAAGAAGAGTTGCATAAGATGCTTGATGCAGGGATTATAAGACAAGCAAAATATCCAGAGTGGATAGCAAATATGGTCGTAGTACCAAAGAAGAATAAAGGGATAAGAATTTGTATAGATTTTACTGATTTAAATAAAGTTTGTCCGAAGGATAGTTTTCCATTACCGGATATTCCACAAATGGTCGAGTCAGCATCAGGAAATGATAGAATATCTTCTCTAGATGGATATAAAGGGTACAATCAAATTCCTCTCGCTGAATAAGATCTGGAGCATATTGCTTTTTTCGCTCCCAGGGGGTTATATTGTTACACAAAAATACCATTTGGTTTGCGAAATGCTGGAGCAACATACCAAAGGATGGTAGAAAAGGTGTTTGCGAAGTGGATACACAAAACATTGGAAGTATATGTAGATGATATGTTAATAAAAAGTAAAGAAGCAAAAAATCATGTCCAAGATCTGAGGGAAATTTTTGAACAAATGAGACACTTTAACATCAAGGTAAATCCAGAAAAATGTATTTTTGGGGTTGCATTGGGAAAATTTTTAGGTTACATCGTATTAAAAGAAGGAATACAAGTTGATCTAGAGAAAGTACAAACAGTTCGCGACATGCCAACAACGGCGACGGTAAAAGATGTACAAAAGTTAAATGGACTCTTATCTTCGCTGGGAAGGTTCATTTGACGATCATCAGATAAGTGTAAACATTTTTTTCAATATACTCAAAAAAGGGGCGAAGTTTAGATGGGCAGACGATTGCGAGAAAGCTTTTCAAGGAATAAAAGAACATCTGACAAACACATTTATTTCGCAAAAGGCAGAACCGGGAGAAGAATTACTAATCTATCTTGCGACAACTTCGCATGCATTAAGTGTTGTGTTGTTGCGAGTAGATGCAGGAGTTGAAAAACCAATCTATTACATCAGCAAAACATTCAATGCTGCAGAGAAAAATTATTCAAAGATTGAAAAACTAATTTTAGCATTAGTTTATGCAGCATTTAAACTTCGAATATACTTTCAGGCGTATGAAATAAAGGTGCGACAAAAATACCAATCGAGTCGGTAATGAAAAATTCAAAAAGATCGGGCAGAGTCGAGAGATGGAATGCACTGAGATAGGACATTTCAAAATCAAATATGAAATACTATCTTCACCAAAATCGCAAGTTGTTGCGAGACTTCTTAGAAGAATTTCCTTTAGAAGATGATGAAGCAAATGGAAGAAATGATGGATATAGAAGAAGAACATGGGAATCCAAGAGATCTGTTAACAGAGCCAAATAGATGGGAAATATTGGTGGATGGATCATCAAATGGGGAAGGTAATGGAGTTGGAATTGTTTTGATTTCGCCAGAGGGAAACAAAATGGCTTTTTCCTTCAGATTGGAGTTTGCATCCACCAATAATGAGATAGAATATGAAGCTGTGATACATGCCCTGAAATTCGCAATAGAAATGAAGTTGGAAAATATAAGAATCACCAGTGATTCGCAACTAGTCATTTGTCAAATAAAAGGAGAATACACTACAAATGAATCATCCATGAAGAAATACAAAAAACTTGTTCAGAAATTATCAGCGAGAATCCCAAAAATTAAATGGAGACACATATCAAGAAAAGATAACAAACTCGCAGATGCTTTTGCTTTTATCTCAAGTATGATGACAGACCCAGCTGCGAGATGCATAAAGATACAAACACTTTTATCACCATCAATCAATAAGGACGAAGTCGAAGAAGTAGATGTAATGATAATAGAAGATGGAGAACAAATACCTAGTATTGAATATTGGAGATCAGAACTTCATACATACCTGAAAAGAGGAGAAACACCAAGAAATAGATTGGAGGCGTACAAATTAAAAAGCCGTGCAATAAATTATGAACTAAGGGATGGAATATTGTACCGGAGATCTTTTAATGGACCTTCACTCAGATGTTTAACACGAAAAGAAGGAGAAGAAGTACTAAAACTGTTGCATAGTGGGGATGTTGGTAATCACAGCGGTGGAAGATCTTTGGCATACAAAGCAAAGATGCAAGGTTATTATTGGACATTTATGCATGAGGATGCGACGCAAATATCAAAGCGTTGCGAAGATTTCCAAAGGCACGGAAAGAAAATACATGCACCAGGAGCACCATTAACATCTTCAACAAGTGTATGGCCTTTTGGAAAATGGGGTTTAGATATTGTGGGACCATTCTTACCAAGAACTGGGCAAAGAAGATATCTGACTGTCTCTACATACTATTTCACAAAATGGGCCGAAGTAAAGGCAGTACAACACATTCGCGACAAAGATATTTTTACATTCATATTTGAGAATATCATATGCATATTTGGAATCCCCGCACAGTTGGTGTCTGACAATGGGAAACAATTTGAGGGACAGAATATAAAACTGTTACTTAATGCATTTAAGATAAAATGTGGAAAGTCAACTCCTTTATACCCTCAGGCCAATAGATAGGCAGAAGAAACAAATAAAACAATCGCAGATATATTAAAGAAGAAATTAGAGGGGCATAATACAGCATGGTGTGAACAAGTGCATAATGCAGTATGGGCTTACAATACAACCAGGCGAGAAGCTACGGGAATGTCACCTTTCTATTTAACATATGGAGTTGAGGCTGTACTACCAACAGAAGTTATTATTCCAACAACAAAGAGAGAAGCTTGGGAGAAAAATCTTAGTGCGGGTAATATTTTAATCAAACTAGATGAATTAGAAGAAAAAGGAGAAAGAGCTCTACAGCATATGGAGAATTACAAACGAAGATTAGCCAGAGAACATAATAAACGTGTTAAGACACGCGAATTTCAACCAGGTGATTTGGTACTGAGAGAAACACCAATATATCAACGAGAAAGTGGTGGCAAGCTTGCGAGAAAATGGGACGGACCTTATATCATTAAGGATATAGTTGGAACATGGGCTTATAGATTGATGGATCCTGAGGGTAAAGACGTGGGCCACATGTTAGATAGACCGTGGAATAGGTTATACTTGAAGAGATATTACCCGTAAAAGATTGTGGGAAAATATTAGACTGCGAAATAATGTATGATTGCAGCAAAATGAATTTACATGAAAATCTTGCGAAAGAATCATTGCGAAATTGAACAAAGTAAAGAAAGAACATGCGAAAATCTCGCACAGATGATGACAAGAGATAATCAAAAATCAATGACATATCAGAAAGGGGCGAACCTACTATGGCGTACACCCTAGTTCGCGAAATCAAAATTTCGCAAGAGGCAAATGTAAGACCTAAAGTACGTCATAAAAGGGGGTACCTGTTCACATGGCTCAGGGAAAAGGTTACACCACCCATGGAACCTGAGTCATGGAGAATTGGGGTCAATAAAGCCCATCCAGGAGAGGTACCTTGGGTTTTCAATCTAAGCTTATGACTTAGGTTGGATGACCGAGGGTCTCTTCTAAGGAGTCAGCATATGACCAAGGCGCCGAGGTACACGGTTGAGCCAAGAGTGCTGGGGCATTTGAAGTGTCTCTGCCATTCTTGGAAAGTCTCGGCATATGATGTACTCGGCCCGAATAAAACTCCACTTAGGGTGCAGTCTCGTAACCATAAGCCCTATAGGCAAAAGGCATAAGAGGCTGCGAAAATAACTGGTTGTTGTTAAGACCGGATGGGGGGAGCTAGCCTTGTATGACAGAAGTACACCTCCTTGAAGGGGCAACCTGGGGGGAAGATAAGGGCGGCACCCTCCATTAGGGAGCTGATAAGTGTCTTAAGACGCAAATGTCATGAGGCTTTATTTTCGCAAGGAAATTTAGGCTTGTCATATTTGTGTGACAATCCTGAAGAGGCAATAATACAAAAAATAAAGATAAGACGAGATCAATGGGTCAGTACATGAAAATGTAAGGACGTCCTGCGATTTCGTCGCAAGACGGCAATGTCATGGGGCTTTATTTTCGCAAGTATTTTTAGGCCTATCATATTGTCGCAACAAAACTATCCTGAAGAGGCAACAATACTAAAGAAATGATAAGGCAAGATCAATGTGTCAGTACATGAAAATGTAAAGACGTCCTGCGATTTTGTCGCAATGACAAGAGGTGTCGCAATAAGACCTTTAACTAGGAAGGAAAAATAAGACCACATGATTCAATAAAAGACTTATAAAAACTAATTATCATTTATGCAGGTCATCCATCGCAAGAAAGATATTGAGAGGCAGTATGGGAATTATTCAACAATGGACATTATCTTTCTCGTAAATAAACACAATAATAAAGAAATAATTGCACCTCAGAAAGGACTTAAATACATCATATGCAAGAAGTTATGTAGGTGAAGAGGTTCAAAGAAATAAAATTACAAAATAAGTTCAACTCTCAACATCAAATTTTTCGCAAGAAGGAGATAATGGACATCCCTCATTAATTTTATCACTCTCGCTAGCTTTCTCGATCTCGCTAGCTTTCCCAGCTTCGCCAGTTCTTCCTTCATTTAGGTTTTTTCAATTTCTCCTCCATCTGGATTATTATCAACACCTTCATCATTTGGAGGAATCTCTTCTTCATTTGCGAAATCTTCGCCACTTTCATAATGATAATCGCTATCCGGAGTACCAGGGACTTCATCATCATCTACTTCCAAAGGCTCGATGGATACAGGGGAGAGAGATTTGGATAACAAAATTTCATTCACAATAACTTCAGCCCTAAGATGAACTTGTCGAAGAAGTGCCTTCTGGTGATTCCTACTTTGGATATCTTTGAAGTAAGAGAGATAATCAAGTCTTCTTTCTGACCGATCGCGAGAACGAGCAAGAGAAGTAGCAAGTAATGCATTTTCCTTGCGAATCTTGGCGAAGTTAGATTCCAAAGTAGAAAGAGAGGTGCGAAGATCTTTCTCAGATTTTGCAAAAACAAAGAATAAAGAAAATCATATAGACGAAAGATTCACAAGGAAGACATAATAAAAATACTTAACAAAGAAAAAATGGTCGAGGCATTCAAATTTTATGACTACCTTCCTTTTGCGAGATAAGATATTGAGTTAAAGCCAAGCAACTGTTCTCCATGTGATCCATGGCATTGTCGAACTTATCACCAACCAAGCCTTTCAGCCGAGATCGTAAAATTTTTTCATTAGAAATAACTAAGGTGTTTTGCTTCGCACGAGAGGTGTAGGATTCTTCTAACTTGGAATATTGATCCTTGAGTTGACTTGCTTTATGCTTAAAGCTATTCTACCTTGAATAAGTTTATCTCTCTCTGCAGAAGATGATTCTGTTACTTCTTTGAGCTTATTTCTCAATGAGCAGAGAGATCTTTCTTGATCATTACATACTTTTTGGTAAATGTTAAGTTCTTGCGAAGAGATCGCCACCTTATTTAAAAGAACTTGTTTCTCCTGAAATAGGGTTTGATTCTCATCAAATAAAGTTTCCAACTCCAGATTAGCTTTAGTCAAAAAGTAAGAGAGGCGAGACAATTAATTACTTAATAAATTTTACTTTTGGACTAATTGAGCATTCTCCTTGGTAAGGTTATCTATTTGATCAACAGAATACATATGAAGATTATCTAATTGGTTATATTGATCCATCCAAGCATCTCTATCCATTCGGGCTTCCTCGGCGACGGATTCAAATTGATAAATCTCCATTTTTCGTTTCTGGTTTAGATCTTAAAAGGGGAGTAGAGATTTCAAAAATAATAATCACCTTTTAGTTCCTCATTCTTTCTTCGAAGATTATCACGATCCAGCGAAACATTTTGAAGTTTTTGATTCTCAAGATGAAGAGTGTCACATTTCAAGGTCATAGCTTGGAGGTTACTTTTCAAAGCTTCAATTTCCTTCTCCAAAGATGTTTGCGAAACCATTCTATCAGAGCCAAAATATTTACTTACAACCTCGCAAACACCAAATTTGATAGGATCAGTGGAAGCTTTCTTGACATCATCGAGAAGGGCGGATAAAACCTTGAAAGCAATATCCATCCCTTCCAAATTTTCTTTAGTAAAAGGGAGAGATTCAGATGATGAAGCAATGATGGCAGAAGGTGGGAGAGTTGAATCATTTTTCGCCATAGGTATGTCATCGGAAGACGAGATTTGATGAAGGTTACTGACCCATTGAGGCAATGTTAAGTGAAGAGGCATGGACAGTAGAAGAAGAAAGGGGTTCATTCGCAACAGGGTTATTGTGAGGAATTTCATTTATAGAAGATTAGTTACAGGGGATGAATCTGCAGCGACATTTTCGCGAATAAGAAGAGGGGATTCCGCTTGAGAAGATATCGCAGGAGGTGTTGAAAGCTTAAACAAAGGAAATAAAACAGCTGTTTCGACATTTTTAGGATGGCGAGGTTTTTTGGGGGGACTCTCGACATTTGCATCACCCTCGAATCACAAATTATATAAGAAACAAAAGGCAACAATATTGTTATTAAAAGAATAAGTATTTCTTAATACCTTGCTATTTGCAGGCTTTCTTTTGTTCACAACGAGTTTTTGCTGCGAACTCTTGGGAACATTAGGGTTTTGAATTATAAACTTGGTGCTGGAAGTGTTTTTGCTGAAACAAAAACAAAGATGGGAATTATCTAAAGATGAAAAATATCAAATAAAATAATTTCAAAGAGAGAAAATCAATTTTAAGAAGATCGGTTTCAAAGAAAATAAACAAACCTTGATGGCTCCATGGGAACAGTAGCAGAAAGATGAAGAGGATTTATGAAAATATGAACAGTGAAAAAGTTGCAGACGACAAAAAGAGGATTTACAGATGAAGAAGACGAATTAAAAGAAAGAATACATTTTTATGATGGATCTCTTCTTAAATAGACAAAAAATGATGACCGGTTAGCATTTAAAGTGCCGGTGAAAAGGGGAAAATTTAACACGTGTAAACGGTTATTCTTAATTTACGGAATCTTGTCGGCAGAAAGAAATGAACAACTGCGGCAGTTTGAAAATGTTAGTTCTCATGACATTCTCTCCTTCGCATAGAAGACATGAGAAGATGCAAGATGTAGGATCAGAATATCGCAACACCAACGCCCTTGCGAAATCCATGAACGACACATTGCGAAGACATCGCAAACGAGTAATATAAATGACGCAACGGATGACGAAAGCCTGAACACGAGAAAGATGTGAAGACCTAGCGAGATTTAGGAGTGTTGCGAGATTTTATATTTGTACACTTGCGAGAAAATCGCAAGTCAGATCCGAAAATAAAGGACAGCTTAGCTGTCACCCATTATGTAATATCCTATATAAAGAGCCGAATAGGCTTATGAAGAAGAGAGATCTTTTTCGAGTGAGGAGCAAGTTATTAAGAGAGAGAAAGTTTAGAGCGGTTGTAAAGTCCTTTGCTTATTTTCCTTTCCACCTTGTAATTTTAGTGAATTTTAATCAATAAAGAATATAGTTGTTCATCTTAAAATGACTTAACTGTGTGAATTCTAATGAGGGGTGTAGTGTGGGATTTCCTGCTACTACAGTGAAAACTATTTCTGCCGGTTTTGGTAATTTTGGGGTGTGTGGATGATAAATGAGTCTAAACCTTAAACAAATGCACTACACGGAGTGCTTGTAGATTCGAGAAATCAATCTGTGCAAATCCGGACTAAAACAAGAAATGGCTGTTCCAGACTTGTTTCGGTCACAAACTGAAGGAGATGGGGTTGATCTTAGGGAGGGAAACGAAGAAGGTGTTGAGATTATAAAGGTATTGGCTATGTATGACTTGTATCAGAAAGCTGAACTGGCTTGCAGGATGTAAGCTATCAGTTCCGGTGTTTGAATATGATTGTATCAACACTTGCCTCTGTTGTCTGGACTTGTCTTGTTTTTTGGAAATAGGGAGGAGAACCTATTTATAAAAGTCATTTGAGCCTTATTCACGTCTCTCATGGGAAGTGTAGGAAGTGGTGATGGAGTAGTGGAGTTGTTTGTTAGTGTTACACGACCAGTCTTGCCCACTTCTCATGTCATCTCTAACCGTCCATGACTTCCTGACACGTTCTTGTGATGGCGCGTTGCACGCTGTAAAACGCCAGACCAATACCCAAGTATGTGACATGATTGATGTCTCGAGTGTGTGGACCATGGGACCCATAGAAAATAGCATGTAATGCTAGATTAAATAACTAAGTTATTTAGGAAGTCAATACTTGTGATGTATCGTGTGTATTCTATGCAGGTACTGCATCATGGTGTGGTAGAGTGACGGGTGGTGATCACCATGACGCCTCACTAACCAATTAACTCCTGACCAGGGTTGTATAACCAAGCCGTTGAAGTTGGACGGATGAGATGATCTTTGAGACACTCATCTGCGACCGTTGATGGAATTAGGGTTTTTGAAGAGGTGTGCAAGCATCACTCTTCAGCTTGGTCGAATCCAAGCTTGGGATACAATTTTGACAGGGCCATCGTGCATGTGTGTAGACGACATGACGGTGTAGGCGCCCATATCTCATTGTCTCGTGAAAGTGTGATCTGGGCCACTCAATTTGTCCGGCGAAGTTGAGTGGTCGAGATCGATTTGCAACAGAAATATGGTGCCGCAAAAGCCGCGCATCATGCCAATTTTGGGCGCGTGTTCCAAGATGACCAAACTAGGTGAGTCTTGGCCGATCAGCCCGGCGTGCATACGGTGGGATGATGTATATACCTGTACTTCATCGTCCCATAGAAACGTGATCGAAGCCACTCAATTTGTCCGGTAACTTGAGCGGTCGAGATCAGTTTGTGGTTGGGAAGTGTGACCACGCCTAGCTTGGGCGCGCGAATCAAGGTGTACGGCCAAGTTTGGTCTTGGCCGATCGGTTGTGGAGATAGGTGGGCCCACAGTGATCGTGTTGATACTTACCGACCTGCTTAGTCTATTCTTGGACCCTTCATTCGTGCAGGAGAAAATGGACGCTCGTGATCGCGACACAAACCCTAATTAGGTTTTGCCGGCCGTGTGTCATACCCAGTTTGGGGCGCACGAATCAAGACGACCAACCATAGTTGATCCTGACCGATCAGTCAGGTATGTAGGCGGGTCCACGGTGTTTTTGTTGACATGCTCTGGGATCTTTGAATCTACATCTATACCCTCCATATATGCCTGCGAATATGGATGGTTGAGACTTGTTTTGTGATACATGTAATGTGCCGCAAACCCTAATTTAGGGTTTTCCGTCCATACTGCTCTGGTTTGGACGGTTTGGCAAGCTATGCCACCCTTTTGGGGTGGCCGACCATGCGGGGCCCGCGTTGGGTCGGTAGTGAATATTCCAATACCTGCTTGGGGTCATGGATTCAATCTAAGCCATCCAATCATGCTGGTGAAGTTGGATGGTCGTGATCGTTTCTGAGACTGATATGGTCAGTTCAGGTTCAAACATGCTCAATCGGCTAGTATAACACACCGAGAGTTGTAGCATGTATGGGTATTTTGTACATGCTTCATTATTAATGCTTGGAGATTCGTGTTGCTCTGCTGAGAACAACACTAAGTCGTCATGCCACACCGGTAATGAGTACAGGAAATACAAGGCTGGTCATGCATTAATTAATAATGTTGTAAATTCACAGGGTATATGGGATTGTTGCTACATGCTCCAACCTGAATGAATTTTGTGTATTTAATTCACAGAATACTGGGATTCTTTCCACATACTCTATTCTAGGTGAATTAGTAAGGTGAAGAAGTATTCATCACTTATTAATGGCTTTATCTTTTGCAAGATGTTAGCGCATAATTTTGGCATTTACAATTTTAGCCTTAAGTGAAAATCCACCATCAACAACATTGTAAATTTTTCAACTTTTGTGTAAATTAGTGAATAAAAAAAAAAAACTCCAACTTGTGGTTATAGAGTCACATAGTATACATGTCGTTAAGATTACATCGAGATTCTCATAAGAGTGACTAAACTTAGAGATGACAGAGAACATGATCGGGTTTCTTACTTGTATGAGAGTTAAAGTTGGATTTAACCATGCCAATGGCAAATAATAAGGTGTAAATTGAATTCGGTATTAGAGTAGTGGTCCCCTATAGTGGAGACTACCCATGTTACATCATGAGAGGCACTGACCTTCACTTCTTTGTACCTGTCTAAATTTGTGCTTTTAAAGTGTGTGTCACCGTACGTAAACTCCGGGTAGAATGGTGAGCTGCCCAACCTTCCACCAATAGAAGCACTATTTTGATCTCTTGAGTGTTATTTTATCAATCATGATGGTGACATCGAATTGCTAACTTACATACCACTTGTAATCTTGTTCGCGGTTAGCATCATCCACTTTATCTCTCTTTACACCGACAGGTCCATAGAAACACCAACATCATCAACAAACGGAGCATCACAAATTCGAAGGAAAGATGAAGACGTTCAAGGTTTACAAGCAACATCACATAAATGAGAAGATTTCAGATTCAAGTAAAGCAACAAGACAAGGAGCAGAATTTTTACAAGTTGAAGACTTATATACAAAAGTGAAGATTATCAAGATGAGAATTCGAGAAGTTTATGATATCGAGACGATAAAAGTTGTGAAGAATCATGCGGTAGCGGTAAAGTACTTACACCATGGCCATTTTTACTTATATATTTTATTTTTATTTCCATTTTGTGTTTATTTCTCTTGTCTCATGAAAAAAAAAAGATTGAGAAAAAAAAGCAAAAAAAAATAAATATAAATAAAAGAGACAAGAGAAAAAATTTTTAGATTCATTTTTAGTTTTGTTATTTTGTTTTGTGTTGTTTTATTTTTCTTGTCTCAATTAAGAAAAAAAAAGAAGAAAAAAAAAAGAAAAAAAAAAGAGACAAGAAAAATCCATTGTATCATATTTTTGTTTGTTTAGTTCATTTTTAAGTTTTGTATTCTTTAAATAAAGCAAATGGAAGAAAAAATATCTATAATGAAGTTTCAAGCAACAAGGACTTAGCGGAAAGAATCATATTGTCAAGATTCTACGAAGTTCAAGATTTCATCATCAAGAGTTGAAGACCGAAGACGAAGATGAAGATAAAGATTGAAGACCGAAGACCGAAGACGTTTCTATGGATGTTGTGAGAGTGGTGCTAACTGCACGCCGAACGGATAACGAGGTAAGTAAGCATATTCTCACCTTCGTTAAGTGGTTGATTTCCTTTCTTAGAGATCGTTAGAAAAAAGGGTTTTCAAAATGATAAAAGATGTGGGTTTTCAAACAATTCGGAGGGTTTTTGCCTTCCTACCATTCAAGGTGTCGCAGGATTCTCTCTTCATTCCTACCTGGACACATGTGTGACCCATAAAAAGCTATTTATTATTGAGAGAAATTTCATAAAACCCTTTCTTGTGAGGCAGAGTCGAGACTTTTGATCACTCCAAACCCGAATTTCTTTCGATAAGGGATGGTTATTTCTCTCTCAACTTTTAAGGATGAGATTGTGTTCATATATGTGTCTAACTTATTATGACTAGTGTGCAGAATCTCTATGTCTTCTTAGCGCGTTGGATGCTATCCTTACGGAGAACTAGTAAGTTGGAAAAGTAGGTTTTGTGGGTATATCTCTAGTAAACCCTCACGAGAGTTGTAAGTATATTTTAGAATAAGTTTTGTTTCATTTGCTCGAGTACTAGCAAAGTCTAGGTGTGGGGAATTTGATAGGTGTTGTAAAACACCTAATTTTATATCTAGTATTTATGCTTTCTTTGCTATTATCCTTGGAAATTGCATCTCTTATGTTTAGTTTTGAGTTATTAGGTGTAATGGCGTCCTTGGGAACAAAAGAAGGAGAAAACGTCTATTTGGAGCGTAAAAGGAAAAGTGGCCAATTCACATGGGAGCTATATTTGGAGCGGGCTGACGTGCGTAAGAACCGAGTGGGTTGTCACTTATTTGGAACTGACATGCCAAGTTATTTGAGTTACCCCTTATCTGCCTAACCTGGGTGACTGTATCACTCAGTTTCTCTTACCCTAAAATTCAGAGAAGGGATAATTCTTCTCATCATTACCATCCCCTAACTTCAAGAGAAGTTCTTCTCTTTACTGATATCTGAAACCGAGAGAGAGGGGCATGGCGGCTCAGAGAGGAGAAGCAGCTGTTGTCGGAGACAAATTGCTGCTGAAGAAATTGATGTCGAGAAGAATTCGATGCTGCTATGGTTTGAATTAGAGGATACAGGCAGTGAAGATAATCAAGGGATTGCTGTCAGTTCAGAGACCGAGCAGATGAACATGGGTTTAATCTTGAAACCCAGAAGATTAGATATGATTTTTTCTCGTTTAAAGATAATTAAGGGGTTATAGTTTGAGAAGCTACATAGATTGTTGGTAATTCAATTTTGAGATGAATTTAGGGTTCTTGGGTTGAAGTTCAGGTGATGAACACAGAAATTAGATGGTGGATTTTGGTTTCAAGAGAGACTCGAATTCAAAGAGAAAATATAAAGAATCTGTGATGAATTAGAGATGGGTTTGAGTCTGATTTCAATATGGAGGTGAATTTGTCTGTGGTTCTGCTAGGGCTCTGATAGTGATGAGATAAGTTTGAAGTAGAGTTTGTGCCGCAATTAGGGCATGGATTCAAATGGGTTTCGGTTCAAATATGAATTTGTGTGTTGGATGAGAGTTCAAGGAAGTAATTGCAGTCAAGGGTTGGTTGTGCCATGGAATTGCTGGTAATTGAGGTAAAAAAAAATGGAGATATATGCTGCTGTGATGAAAGATTCATGGGATTTGTTGTTGCCATGAAGAGGTGAAGGTTATGACTGAAATGGAAGAGATGATGAACTGCTGCAGTCTAGAACTAATGGGTGTTGCAGCTGTTGAATTGTTGTAACTGGATGGACCTTTGATATTATGGCTAGGCCAAAGTGGAGAAGGAAACTGGTGGATTGCTGGCCGCAGTTGAGTTCAGAGTTACAGGTGCAAGTAATGGCAGAAATGCTGTTGAGATCGAGAAAAGTGCTTGAATTGAGATTGTGCTGCTAATGGGTTGTGTAAGTTTGCAAGTCTGATGCAGTGGTGGAGTAACTATGGTGCTGTGTCGAATTAGGTTTGCTGGTGGTATTGAAGATGAAAGAATGGTGGTGCTCAAGTCTGATATGAGGTTCTGGTGGGTGTTACAGGTGATAATGAATGTGCCTGCTGCCATGGTTTGTATGCATGAAATGAAGCCTAGGCTTGGTAAATGAATGAATGGGGTTGCAAGGAAAGGTTGATGCAGTTTGAGTCGCGACTGCACACTAGTGTTGGCGCAGCACGGAAATGGCTTGGATGGGTTGTTAAGCTGCAGGAAGAAATGGTGGCAGTTGAGCATAGGAATGTGGTGGTTCTATAGCTGAATGCAGATGGAATTGGTAACGAAGGCAAGGAATTGACATGGCTGTGACAGTGAATTGTTGGAGGCCTTGTTGCAGTTGAGAATGGCAGCTGAGCTGCTGCTGTTGATGTGAGAAGATGAGAAGATTAATGGAACAGTGATTGCTCGAGGCTTGAAGTCCGGTGGATACGAAGCTGAATTGCGCTTTGGTGTTGTGTATGATACAATGCAGTGTGGCATGAACTGAAATCATGAGCTTGTGGTGATGCAATTGGAGTTAATATTATACTGGGAATGGAATGTTGGAGTTGCAGCTACTGTTCGGTTTGATTTCCAGGTTATAATGCAGCTGCAATGTGAATGGGGATTATGGATGAATGCAGGTGAATGAGATGGAAGTGGAAGAACTAATGATACTGCTGGTAGATACAAACTAGAGTGGTGAAAGGCTGAATTGCAGTTGGCATTACAGGTCAGGTGGTTCTGATGGTGATTCATCTAGTGTTGCAGTTGCAGGTAAACTAGAATGTGATATTTAAGTATGGCATGAGTATTAGAATGTGTGCTAATGAAGATGGGAAGAACAAGATTGAAAAATGAGATGTCACTAAGGATGTTGCAGTGAAGTGTAAGATGGTAGTGCAGTGAACAACCATCATGGCTGGAGAGCACTGCTGAAGCACAATGATTATGCAACAGAGCTTAGGCCAGTGCAATGGCTGTAGTTGCAGGAAATCCCACAATACACCCCTCAATATTTTGTTTAACTAATCCATTCAAAAGATAATAGATGAACAATTATGAATGTTTATTAATAACTTTCTTTAATCTTTACACAGGAAAATGGAATTACACTTAAGAACTTACAAATATTCTCTCTCTTTCTCTCTCCTAATGACTTACTCTCCAATCCAAAAGACCTCTCCTAACGACAGATTCACTCATCCCTTTATATAGGGTAGTACATAGTGAATGACAGCTAAGCTGTCCTTTATTTTCGGAAATGTCTTGCGAAGTGTCGCAGACGTACAAACATTCATACTCGCGACACTTCTTAACTTTCGCCAGATTTCATATCCTCCTATCGTCATCCAATGCGTCATTTATTTTTAACCCTCTGCATGACCCGACTCGCAATGTTGTTATCCGCTGTCTTCGCGAATTGTTGTTGTGGCGATATTATGATCCTACATCTTGCCTCTTCTCATGTCTTCTCTGCGAAGGAGAGAATGTCATGAGAATCAATATTTTTGAACCGCCGCAACTGTTTATTTGTACTTGTTTCAGTTTCATCTTTCCATACGGACTTTATTACAGATGTCTACTCCTCCATTCTATTCCTGACACGTTTCTTTCAATCGTTTATTCTTGACCATTCACGTCCCTTCTCACATTAAATGCTCTCGTTTTCCCCGAGGATGTTTCTCTCTATATATTTTTCATATCTTTCTCTTCTCCTCTTTCGTCTTCTCTCTCGCAATTTTTCTTTTATCTTCTTCTTCCAAGTTGCGCTTCTATTACCGCAAATCTTCGATCTTTTTATCATATCTTAATCTTCTATTCTTTATCTATTCTCATATTGATAATGGCTTCACTTAGTCGTATGTACAAACCCCGCTTTATTGAGACTCAGAAAAAGTTGCAAGATAAAGGTTTCACCCTTTCTATCATTCCTAATCAAAGAGGTTCATCTATACTCACTGCCAAGCTTTTTTCTGATCATCAATGTGATGATCACAAGATTATTGTTTCGCTAGGTCAACTTCTCGCAGGACTTCCCATTCCTTTATATGATCCTGAGATGCCACTCTTTTATGAAATCCTTTCCCATCCGAACTTCTCGCGAGCTGTCTATCAACTATGCGGCGATTGTATCCGCCTAATGCTCGAGTTTGCCAGTCGTGGTGCTGGCAAAGGATCTCTATATCCTAACAGTGCCAGAGATCCCGAATATGTAAATTTAGAAATAATCCCTGAGAGATACACTGTGGAAAACTTCTTTGAAAATTATGAAGTAATAGGCATGAGAAATAAGAAATCTCGCTGGGGCGCTCGGTTGAAGAGAAAAGATAATATCCCTGAGGATAAATTACTTATGCAAGATATCGACTGGCATTCGGGTAAAAATACTACTCCTCGCCACTCTAAAGATGAAAGATGGTGGGTTGTTCCTTTGCTCTTAAGCGGACCTTACATAGCCGGTTCGCATGTACTCCCTGCAAATCTCGCAGGCTATCATCCTTGGGAATTTAAGTGGCCCGAGGAGACGAAAGAGGTATGTCTCCATAGTTTGCTTTTGCAATCCCTCTTTCCTCTTGTATTCATTGAGTTTGTAAATTTTCCAGATTGCCAAACTGAGGAAAAGTTACAAGGAAAATCCACTGGCAAGCACCTTGGCAATACTTCGATCGCTTACGGATGAAGTAAGAAATATCCTTTTTGTGTTATTTAACAATATTGTTGCCTCTATTTCTTATCTTCATTTGTATGCGAAGGTTGACGCTGAGGAAACGATAGCTGCGAAAGTTAAAGGCAAAACTAAAGCCAATGCACGCAAGGATAAGTCTTCTGCTCCACCATCTAAGAAGCTCTCACCTTCCTCTCATCTTAGCTCAAGTTCGGGTCTTCCGATGAAGATGATAATGATAATGTTTTGGATTCAACTTTCCAAGATGAAGCTCAACCGGCCAATTCTCCTATGGATCAATTGTTCATCATCTTCTCGGATTCTCTTCAAGGAATTGGAGATACTCACCTGACTTCTATATGCGAGAGCCTCGCCACTGTATGCAATGCTACACTGCTGGATGGTAATGACTCTTTCAAAGGAGTTTCTAGATCTGTATCCCCTAGCTTCTTAAATGCACTTAATTCGTTGGTATGTTCGCCCTCATGTTTCCCTTCCAACTTCATTTTTTAATTTATATCTTAATAGCCTTTTTATCTTTCTTCGCAGGCTGCAAAAACTTCTTTTGTAGTTGCCTCAGATCTTGAGAGGAGGTATAATATTCAATTGAAAAAGAATACCCAATCTTGCACAAAGATCAAAGAATTAGAAGTTGAGTCTGCGAGATATCGCGAAAAGATCCAACAATTGGAGACTGAGTTTTCTGCCCAGAAAGACAAAGTTACCACTCTCCAGAATGCTAATCAGCAACTTTATGGTATAAAATTTTTTTCTCTCTTATTATTTTTATTTTATCAATTTCCTGTTGCTACCTGACTTATCACTTTCGCAGATGTATATAACCTCTCCAAAGAAGCTATTCTTCTCCATTCATTTCCTGAGCCTATGGATAATGATACTCTCCTCGCTCATCTCAACAACTTTTTAAGTAGTTCGTCGAGCAGAATTAATACTCTTTCATTAAATGAACTCCAAACCAAGTACCGCCTCTTAGAAATTGAGCACAGATCTAGTTTAAGTACAGCCAACCAGTTTAAACAAATGTATCTCGAGTCTCATGAGGAAACCAAAATTTTAAGGAAGAAAATTAGTGACCATATAGATGACAAAGATCGCATTGCTAATAATGGTGCCCAGGCATTAGCAACATTTCAAAAGTCCCTTCTCGAAGTGCAAATGGAGCGAGATGAATTGCTTCGTCGAAATTCCTTACCGAGCGAGAAAACCAAATTCGTTCACTTCTTATTATAAATAATGATTATGAATTCGCTTGGTCAGCGAAAATCTTAGATAATGCCAGGAATAATTTAGGTGTTGATGTTAGTCTTCATACCGAGCATACTTCCTTGGTTAAAGATATAATATCCGATTGAGAAGGTTACTTATTATACCTTCATGTTTCTTACCTCTCGTAATATTGCTTTGTTGAGTTGTTAACTTATCGTTGTCTACTTGCAGAGTCCGAAAAAAGATTTCAAGCAAGGATTGAAGAACTTGAATCTGAGAAAGCACAGCTCGCAAAGAATCTCAACCTTCGCGAGAATAAATATTCCAAGTTGAAGAATAAATTTCAAACTACGAGTGGCGAATTTTAATAATGATGCCGTTCGTTTTCGCAATGAAGCCATGGAGTATGTTTGTAAAGATAATAAAATCCCTCTTTCTTCATATCCTTGGCTTTCCGAAGGAGTTCCTGAGAATTTGCCTGTCTCAGACATTTCTGATAGTGAAGCCAGCGAAGAAGAAAATTCTGGCGGCGAGAATAATAGAATTGAAGGATCAGATAAAGGAGAAGAATCGCCAAAGAGATAATTCTTTTTGTTTCTTTCATTGCACTGTAATATCTGTACATTTCTCGTGTCTCTTTTTGTAAACTTCTTGGGTTTGTTGCCCATAAATTCAATCTTCACTCCCCTTTCTTGGCAGTTTTTTCCTTGTAATATAATTGGCTAACATTATTAATGTATAACTCTTTCATTGGAAGATGGATAACAATATTTCATCTTTTCCATCCCCATATTTGCCTACGTATGCATCTTCGGATGAAAGAATGAAATTTCTGAGATTCGCACTTTCTTCTTCTGACCAGGAATGATGTTTAAATTTATAATTGCGATGAAATCGCAAAACTTTCATTAAAGAAGAGATTTTTTGGTCTCGCCTTATCATTTTTGGTGGTCTTCTAAGCTTGACCTTCCTAAGTAAAGGTCTTACTCTGCCACCCTTTATTGCGACAAGATCGCGGGACGTCTTTACACTTGCATGCAAAAACCCATTGATCTTGTCTTATCATTATTCAAGTATTTTTGCCTCTGCAGGATATTTGGCTTGCGACAATATGACAGGCCTAAATTTTCTTGCGAAAGTAAAGCCCCATGACATTGTCGCCTTGCGACGAAATCGCAGGACGTCTTTACACTTGCATGTAAGGACCCATTGATCTCGTCTTACCCTCGCGTTAGTATTATTGCCTCTGCAGGATCATTGCACAAATATGACAAGCCTAAGTTTCCTTGCGAAACAAAGCCTCGTGACATTTGCGTCTTTGGCACTTATCGGCTCCTAATGGAGGGTGCCGCCTTATCACCTCCCTAGGTTGCCCCTTCAAGGAGGCGTACATCGGCCATACAAGGCTAGCTCCTCCCATCCGGTCTTAACAACAACCGGTTGTTTTCGCACCTCTTATCCCTTATACCTATAGAGTTTATGGTTACAAGGCTGCACCTAAGTGGAGTTTTCTTGGGCCGAGTGCAAAGATGCGCCAAGACTTGTCAAGAGTGGTAAGGAAGTTCCATGCTCCCCGCACTCTTGACTCAACCGTGTACCTCGGCGCCTTGATCATACGCTGACTCCTTGAAAGAGACCCTCGGTCGCCCAACCAGGGTATAACCTACATATATAGTTGGGAATCCAAGGTACCTCCTCCGGATAGGCTTTCATGGGCCCCAAATCTGCATGACCCAGGTTCCAGGGCGGTGTAACCTTTCCCTGAGCCATGTTAAGAGATACCCCCTTATATGACGCACTTTAGGTCTTACATTTGCCTCTTACGAAATGTTATTCGCGAACTAGGGTGTACGCCATAAAGGTTCGTCCCATTCATTTATTCATTCATTGTTGTTAAATCATTCAATCATTCATATTTAATTGCTGTCTGATAGTTAATTTGCGAAGACATCGCACAATGTTGTTCATTCATTTTTGCCTCGGATGTAGTTGCAGGAAATCCCACACTACACCCCTCACTATATTTTGTAGATCTAAATCATATTAATCACCTAAATTTCAAATGTAAGTGCTAGAAATTTAAATAGACACAAGGATTTTTTACGTGGTTCGATCAATGTGATCTACATCCACGATTCTTCACTATGATTGTTGAGGTTACATTTGAATTACATTGAGAATCTCCATTAATGGATATTTTCTAGAGCTCTAGATCTAATAATTTGGGGAAGAAGATGATAAAGAAAATAAATCTCTCTCTAAAAATATCTCTCTCCTCCTAAAAGTGTTCTCCCAAAATTATCCCTCTCCTTTCTCTCTCCTGCTCTCCTCTTTATATAGGTGTTTACATAATGGATGACAGCTCACATACAGCTCATATTCTCGCGAGCTCTTGCTACCTTCTCTCGAGACACTCTCTCGAGTCTTGCTACCTTCTCTCGAGACACTCTCGCGAGTCTTGCTACCTTCTCTCGAGACACTCTCTCGAGTCTTGCTACCTTCTCTCGAGACACTCTCGCGAGTTAAGAAAATAATTGAATCTCGCACGCTAAGAAAATATGTTGTGCGATATTTGAATCCTACATCGGATTCTTGTACATTCTTCTTGTCGAAATTCTCACATATCATTTCTTCTTAGTCTTGCCTTTGATATATCTTTGTCGATTACTTATCACTGACCATTCAAAACACTTTTTATGCCTTTTGTTCATTTTACTCTTTGCCTCAGCGTTATCCCAATCCTTGAAGGACTCCTTTCCATCGTAACGTTCGCCTGCTCCCATGCATTCATCTGAGGCATTTCGCGATGTTTCTACGGCACTTCGCGATGAACTACAACCAATTATCTTTGCAAAGATCGTAACATTCGCCTATTCTTGCGGCACTTCGCGGTGCTTCTTCATTTCTTATCTCTATAGTATCCACCATCAGCTTCTCTTTTCTCTGTTCATCTTTGATATTTTGTCTCCAACCTTTCCTTTTAGCATTTCTCTCTTCACAGCTCTCTACGTCGACCTCATAACATTTTTGACCTTCCTTCCAATCTCCTTTTATAATTCCAATACCATTTGGATGGGGAAACTTTATACATTGATGGTATGTTGATGCTACTCCCAAGATTTCGTGTAGCCATGGTCGCCCAATTAATGCTTTATAAGGAGATTCCACGTCAACCACGCAGAATAAAATGTCAGCTGATAATCCTTGTAAAGGTATCCTCATGTGAACCTCTCCTTTAGGTTTGTTCGCTGTGTAGATTTTGTACGTTGAAGGAATCAAATTTTCATCCTCTCCACCCATGGTCTTATAAGTATGGTAAAACAGAATATTCACCGAACTTCCATATCGATTAGATTCTATTGATTGCCCAACAATTTTCTCGCTTCGTCATCTTCTCCATCAACTGGTCTTAGATTAATGTCTAGTCGCACCACCAACGGGCTATCATGTGTTTCTCTTCCTTTGGGTACTTCGTCAGCAGAGAAAGAAATAATTTTTAGTTGCCAATCTTTCAATTGCGATTTTCTCGCCAGGTTCATCACTTCTTTGTTATGAAAATCTCTTGCATATACTCTACTAAGCACATTATCGTGAAAATATTCAATTGTACGATATGAATGAACTATAGAGTTGCAAAATAGATTTTTGGCCTTCGTTCCCACTTCTATTATGAATGCTTCTTTTCCCTTCTCTGAAACTGTTCTTTGCACTTCTGATGGTGTTGTTGTTAGTACTTGCTTTCCTTTCGCTTCATCTTTTAGAAAATGAGTTAACTTCCTCGATCAATCATTCTCGAGAATGATTCTCTTTATGTTTCTGCAGGTCATTTGTTAGATGTCCATGAAAGCGATGGTAAGAACAATATTCATGACTTCCGTCACTTGGTGGTGGTTCACTCCACGCATTCCATGGTGGTGGTACGTCCTCCATTACAAGTATAACTTCCCAAATTTTTCCACACTAGCATTTAATGGTGGCATTCGATCTCTTCCCATACCACTCTGCGATTTCTTGGCCTTCCATGGTTGTTCGCATTCGTCCTCCATAGGTTTGTTGCATATGATCTAATCTCTCGAATTTTATTATTGTTGTCGCGGTTGTAGTAGTTCATTTCTCTATCAAACTCCTCCCGATCTCGGCTTCCCATAGCCACTATTTTCTCGCCGTCCATCATTAATTCTGCATTTTCCGGTTGCCCTTGCGAAGTGGTCGCCACCGAGTTTAAAAATTTTGGTAATAAACTTGCATTCGCAGCGTTTGAACTTGTATTCGCAATCGGGTATGATTCCATTTCATTTTGTCTTTCTTCCAAAGCAATGTATTCTTCTTGAAGTTCTCATGACTCAGCCATTGTAATCGTATTTTTAATTCTGAATATTTGAATGTATAATAAACTTGTTGCGAACAGAGCATTTACAAATGATAAAATGAGATATCTTTCCTCTACTCTGCCGGCCATTTCACTGCACATTGTTCTCCACCTCATTGTCAGATGTCTTAAACTCTCACCAACTCTTTGTTTCAATCCGAATACATCCTCAATTCCTGGTCGCATGGAATTGTTACTTATATAAGCTCCCAAGAAAATAGTTTGTAAATGTTTGAATGATGAGATTGTGTTTCTCGGTAATCCTTCAAACCATTTCAGTGCTTCTCCAATTAAGCTTGATGCGAAGTATTTGCACAATATGGCATCATGATTCTCCCATTGTAACATACATCTCATATAAGCCTTGATGTGTTGTACCGCACGTGGTTGTTCCATCGAAAATGTTGGTTAATGCAGGCAGATTGCACTTAGGTGGTATTCCTCCTATTTGTACTTCTATTGTGAAAGGAGTCTTCGCAGCTTCTGCGATGGCTTCATCCAACTGTCTTCTTCCTCCTTCCTTCTTACTATTTAACAATTTTCTCATTTCTGCTAGTTCTTTTAAGATTTGCTCATTTTCCTCAGGATTTGATTCTGCTGGTCTTTTTAGCTCTGCTTCTCGCCTCCTGCGTTCATGCCTGTTTTGACCTTCTTGTTCACTATTTTCTTCTCTCCTTTCTCTGCGATTTTCTCCTTCGTCTCTTTCATCAATTCGCACACCATTATATCTATCGTTCTCTCTTCTTGGTTCTCTATCAACTCTCCTCTGCATCCTCTCGTATTCTCCATTGGTATTTCTATTGACACGATTTTGTGCTCGCCTCATTTCTCTGTTGTCGTGATTATTTTGTCAGATTGCTTCTTCTAATTCTTGGTTTTCCACTTCTTCTCTTACTCTCTCTCTCGCGGGCTAAGCGTGCTTGTTCAAAGATAATGTTTCTCAATGTCGTCCACGATCTCTTGTTGCCTTCTCAATGCTTCTCTTCCGTGCAGTATTGTTCTTCCTTCAGCGGCTGGATCATCTTGTAAATTCTCGGGATGTGGAATATAACGATCTTCTGCGTCCTCTCTTCTTTCATGATATTCTGAGCTGAGATTTTGTGCTTCTCGTTGGTTTTCTACCTCTGTAATTTCTGTTGGTAAGGCTCTCCTTCTTTCTTCCCTAGTCGATCTTGAACTTGATCTCGCAGTGCTTCTCGATCTTCTATTTTGCAATCTCATATTTTCCATCCTTAATTCATGATTTTGTCTTGTCAAATTTGCTCGTTCTTCTGCCTCTAGTCGCCTCTCTTCATGCATTGTTTGTCTCAATGTTTCCAATGCTGTGATTCCTTCATTTCCTGTATTCATTTCTTGGTCTCCTCCTCCTTGTCCGTTATTCATCAATTGCTGCTCTTCTTCCATTTCATCCACGAATTCGACCTCCAAGTATGTACACTTACTCTATCATAATCCACAGTTTCATTTGTTCTTGGAGGAACTAAACGCTGAACATGATTTTCTTCATCATTTCTCATATTCACCCTTGACGGTTCTCCTTGTTCAATTCTTCTTTCCCAAAGAAGTCTTTCACTTCTTCTCACGGAGTTGTTCAAGTACATTTCTTCTTCTAGCCATTGCTCTTTTAGTAAATCTTTTGAAAATTATCGCATTCAAATTCTTCCAAATCTCTATGCTAATCTTTTTTTTTTTTAGTTCACAAGTTTCTAGCGCCAATATGTAGTTGGGGAAATCCCACAATACACCCCTCACTATATTTTGTTTAACTAATCCATTCAAAAGATAATAGATGAACAATTATGAATGTTTATTAATAACTTTCTTCAATCTTTACACAGAAAATGGAATTACACTTAAGAACTTACAAATATTCTCTCTCTTTCTCTCTCTAATGACTTACTCTCCAATCCAAAAAGACCTCTCCTAACGACAGATTCACTCATCCCTTTATATAGGGTAGTACATAGTGAATGACAGCTAAGCTGTCCTTTATTTTCGGAAATGTCTTGCGAAGTGTCGCAGACGTACAAACATTCATACTCGCGACACTTCTTAACTTTCGCCGCATTGCATATCCTCCTATCGTCATCCAATGCGTCATTTATTTTTAACCCTCTGCGACTGACTCGCAATGTTGTTATCCGTTGTCTTCGCGAATTGTTGTTGTGGCGATATTATGATCCTACAATGGCTCAGGCCAAAACCTGCTCAGTGAATTCAGCCCAGTCAGGCCAGTTAGCTTCTGACTCAGATCTGACTAGGTTCAGCTGACATCACTGAGTTGGCTCGATTGCTCATCCTGACTTGATCTAGCAATGACTGAGTTGGCTGTCTTTGACCGGTGACCGGGTGGACTTTGCCGGTCACCTGAACTCTTTTCCGGTCATTTCTCCGGTCAAGTTCCGGCCATTTTACCAGTTTTCCGTCGGCCACTTTTGGGGTATATTTTCTACATGGGTATTTTCACATATGGGTTTGGTGGACATCTTTATATTGGACTTTGGAGATTGGACTTAATTTGAGAAGTTGGAGAAAAGCTAAAAAAAAAAAAGTTTTCTACAACTTTTGAGGAGGACGTATTTTTCTACTTGGAGTTTTGGAGAGCGGCGACTAGGGTTTTGTTTTCATTTGTTTTTCATCTTCTTCATTATTTTATTATTTTATTATTTATTATGATTATGATGAACTCAAAAGATATGAGTAGCTAAACAACTATTATTGGTTATGGGATAAAGTTGATTTCTCAACATGTTATTTGAATCTATGAATTAGTTTTGTCTCAATAATTTATTGTTTATGATTCATGGTTTATATTGTCATATGATGATTTGATTGTTTGTTTGGTTGAGTCCGGATCAATCCGATTTTCATTCATTTCTAGAGCTATATTAGGGTTTTCAATACGAAAAAGTTGTTTATCCCTGATTCTAAGTAGCATAATTGTGCATAGTGCTTGTAGTGATATATCCTACTAGTCACAAGTGAATCATAACTTTTGTTAAAACGGATTAGTGATTTTACACCTTCGTTTGCATTCATTAGTTTTATTCCATAGAACTTATTGCTTTTAGGGAGTTAAAATTGATTGTACTTTTACATGTTAGGTTGATTTATAGGAAGAATTCACATATACATCTTTTAATGTGGTTGTAATCAAATCAGGGAATTAGCGGTATATTCTTGCGATCAAGGTATCCTAGGACTTTTAGTAAATGAGAGATTAAAATACCAATTCTAGTCATTGATGAAAATACATGTTTGTGAATGATACTATCCCGTGACCAATATCTTCTCTTTATTGATTACTCAAACTATTTTATTGCTTTCGATTACTTTTGTAGCTTTGTTTATTTAGATAAAACAAAAATTCCTCCCTTTGGTTACTAAGAAACTAGAATTTTTATAACAACAATTGCCTCTCTGTGGAAACGAACTCTTTCTTACCACATACTTCATTTATTTTAGTTGAGTGAGAAAGTGAAATTATTTTTGCTCGGCTGACAACCGATCACTCATTCCATTTTTTCTCCCTGGTTGATTATTGTAGGCACGGGGCAAATAATCTATGCAGCTTTAATATCTCCTGGGAAACGCAATTTAAAAAAAAGAATAACATACTCTTTCGTATCTCATATGGGTTTTATAATTATTTGAATAGCCTCCGTAACCTATATGGGACTCAACGGGCCATTTTCCAAATAATTTCTCATGGATTTATTTGTGCGGAGCTTTTTTTCTTGGCAGGAACGAGTTATGATAGAATACGTCTCGTTTATCTCGACGAAATGGGAAGAATCGCTATCCCAATGCCAAAAAAATTTATAATGTTCAGTAGTTTCTCGATGGCTTCTCTTGCACTGCCGGGAATGAGTGGTTTTGTTGCCAAATTAGTAATCTTTTTTGTCATAATTACCAGCCCCAAATATCTTTTAATGCCAAAAATACTCATTACTTTTGTAATGGCAATTGGAATGATATTAACTCCTATTTATTGTCACGCCAGATGTTTTATGGATACAAGCAATTTAATGCCAAAGATTCTTATTTTTTTTGATTCTGGACCACGAGAAATTTTTGTTTCAATCCGTATATTTCTGCCAGTAATAGGCATTAATATTTATCCAGATTTCGTTCTGTCACTATCAGTTAACTAGGTAGAAGCTATTTTATCTAATTAATTTTCTCGATAGTTTGCATGAATAAGACATAAAAGAAAAAGCTGCGATATTATAATAATAATAATATTATTATTATTGGTGCCCAGCTTGTGGCTAGGCTTCCAACCTCTCCTTTGTAATTTTTTTCTCCTTTGTTATGAGCCGTGTTGACAAAACAATACACCTGATGAACGCAGTCAAGAAGTTAAAGGATCCGCGGTGCGAACTCTTACTACTTCGCAACTGTACAGGGGTATCAAGACTATACTTCACCATGCGTACTACCAATCCCATACATCTTCAAGATGCTGCTACACAATTTGACCAACACTTACTCCAGTACCTGCGAGAATTAATCACTGGCGACGGCGCTGGTTTTGGACCGGTTCAAAAACGATTTGCTACACTGCCAATCATAGATGGAGGCCTGGGCGTATATATGATGGCTGATACAAGTAAGTACAGTTTTCTGGCATCTTGTATACAGACATAGGAGTTACGAAGCTCTATTTTGAATCTCCCTCTTGCTACTGAATCGAGCCCTATCATTCAACACGCTTTACAAGACTTTACACACGCCTGCAAGATATCTCCCTCCTCTATCAAACTTACAGAAACTTCCCCCCATCCCATGAACTCATTGGCAGTTAGATACTTTGAGGTGGTGAAACGGGAGTTGCCTCTGCAGTTTTCTCTATCAGAACGTGAAGCATACTTATGGCAAAGCAACAAACTGGAGCATTCCTTAGACTTTATGAAAGCAATACCGATCTCCGGGCTTAACCAATCCATTGCGCCAAGACAATTCCTTGTTGTACTAAAGTACAGTTTCGGTATCCCCCTCTTTGAGGCTGATACTTTGTGTTCAGGATGCAATAGAAGCATGGATATCTACGGTGACCATGTGTTACATTGTGCAAAGGATGTTTTCCTTAAATTTCGGCATGATATGGTTCGAGATGTCTTTGTCGATATATGTTATAAAGCCGGTGTCCCAGCTCGAAAAGAGGTTTCCCTGGGTTTCTCGGTCCGACAATGGCACCGGTTTGAAACCAGCTGTACAATTGGGAGAACAGAAAAACTGTATGTTTTGATGTTACTGGTGTTTCCCTTTTCACTACTGTTGCCACCCGTACTTTTGTACTAGGCCATGCGATTGCAGCTGCTACTATGCGCAAACGTAATAAATATTTAGACAAATGTACCGCTCACGGCTATGGGTTCGGTGTGTTGGCTTTTACCACCTTGGGTGAATTGGGCGAAGACACTGTTGTATTTCTGAAGAGACTGAAGAATTGCCTTGCTAGTCATGATGCAAACTATAAAGTGGGTGGTTCTATTTTTCATAGAATTGGGCTTGTTATTCAAAAAGTAGTTGGAGCTCAGCTTGTTGCTAGGCTCCCAACTGTCCCTGTGTAAATTATTATGTGTTTGTTAATAATAATAAATAAATTTATTTTGGTAATAATAATTTTTGTTAGAGATTCCTTAGCCGATATGTGTTACAAGTCTGGTGTGGCTGTACGGAAAGAAGTTTCGTTGGGTTTTATTTTGAATGCTACTGCCCTAAAGCCTGTTGATATTCTTGTTTATAGTGGGAAGATGGGAAATATGTCTGATTTGATGTTACAGGGGTCTCACCCTTTAATACTGCTAGAACTCGCAACATTACGCCCGGTCAGGCCATAAGTGCTGCAGTTACGCGCAAATGCAACAAATACCTTGATCAATGTACTTCACATGGTTACGGCTTTGGAGTATTGGCTTTTTCAACTCTAGGTGTACTTGGTGACAATATGATTCTATTTCTGAAGCGTCTTAAGAACTTCCTAGCCAGTCATAATGCTACTCGTAGGTCAGGCTTTTCCCTCTTTCATAGATTAGGCGTCGATATTCAAAAAGGTGTTGGTGCCCAGCTTGTTGCTAGGCTACCCACAAACAATTTGTAAACTTGTCAGTTTTGTATTTGTAAAATGTTTATAATAGTAATAATAATAATAATAATAATAATAAAAAATAATAATAATAATAATAATAATAATAATAATAATAAAAAGCCATGCAGAAATGCTTGTCTGTCCCTGTCTACAGACAAGCATTTCCCTACCATTGAATCCAAGGATATCTGTAGAGCACGAATACAGAATGATGCAAATTGTTTTGATGCGTGGGAGAGTACTTTAACAGGTTTGCAGATGTGGCTTTGCATCAAATGTCTGCAGGTCCATGCTTGGAAAAAGCGATGCACATCCAAATCACATGCTGCTGATATCATTGCAGGGCCGCTTAATGATAGCAATGATGCTGATTTTCTTATATATGGCACACAGAAACCACAATCTTCTGAAGCATGTAACCCTGCACCTCAGAATTCTGCTGAGCCTGTTGATGCAAGCCTCACTGTGGAGATGCTCCACCTAATTTTTCAGAAACATGTTACCATAATTGCGAGCATCCCCCATCAATGAAGATTGCATTTTTCTCGTGCCTTCAAAACTACTTTGGATAAGGTGCTTGCAAAACCTTCAGACCTGTATGTTTGGTTGCATCTCCTGTTTCTTCCAATTTGTACCTTAAATCATTATGTGCCTAAATGTTCCACCGATGAACGGTCTGGTAATAGGAAAAAACTCCAAGTTACTTCTATCAATCAGGATTTACAAAGATGGAGTGAACCAAATGGGTGTGTGCATATGATTCAAAAGCTGCTTTCTCAACCACATCAAACATATAGGCAGTTAAGCACGCAGAAGATAAAGAAGGATACTATCCTGCAAGCCTGCCCGAAGTAACTTAGTTATGGTCACTATTCTGCTGCCATATGCATCCTCTCCTCAGATGGTATTGCACCTCCTACCCCTGATACCCTATATGACTTTCAGTAGAAACGCCCATCAGCTCCACCCCCTTCTATCCCCACAGAGAATGTCTCCACATCGGCATTAATTGTAGATGCAAGTAATGTTCTTGCTGCCTTGAAAAGCTTTCCTAAAGGGACTGGTTGTGGAAGATATGGACTCCGCGCACATCACTTACTAGTTTCTATGAGTGGTGCCGATGCAGCCATGGCTGAGGACCTACTGCAATCTATTACAGGAGTGGTTAATTTATGGTTGTTAGGTAAGTGCCCCCTACCCTTGGTGAATTTTTTGCTAGCGCACCTTTAACTCTATTGCTTAAGCCAGGAGGAGAGATACGACCAATAGCCGTAGGCACTATTTGGAGGCGTCTGTGTTCTAAGATTGCAGCCACTGCTGTCTCCAAAGACATGACAGCCTATTTATGGAATTTACAATTTGGGGTAGGGATATCCCGTGGAGGGGAAGGGATAATCCACTCAGCTAATAGGCTGTTGGAGATGAAGGGACATGATAATTCCATGACAATGTTGCTCGTAGATTTTTCTAATGCATTTAATTTAGTTGATAGATCAACGCTTATTAGAGAAGCTAGAGCTCATTGTCCGAGTATTGCCAGTTGGATTGAGTTTTGTTATTCTAGTCCGTCTAGACTCTATTATAACGATGTTGTTCTTTCATCTGCCCAAGGAGTTCAACAGGGTGAGCCACTAGATCTGTTGTTATTTGCCCTTTATTTACACCTAATTGCATAGAAGATTGCTACTCAGTGCTCATTAGATCTCCATGCTTGGTACCTTGATGATGGTACTATCGTAGGTGACACTATGTAGGTATATAAGGCTCTTAAAATCATTCAGACGGATGGTCCAGCTCGAGGTTTACATGTGAACGTTACCAAGACTGAAGTTTTTTGGCCCTCATTGGATCCCAGAAGAGACCTTAAAGGTGTATTCCCTGTCAATATAGGTAAACCCTCCCGTGGTGTAAAGCTATTAGGGGGACCTGTTAGTATTGATATGCAATATTGTAGTGAGGTTGTTCATGGAAGAGTTGATAAAACTTTGGGAGAAGGTTCAGAAGCTGCATGACCCCCAAAATATAAGTGCTAGAAATTTAAATAGGGACAATGTGATCTACATCCACGTTCTCACTATGATTGTTGAGTTCTCTACCTTCTCTCGAGACACTCTCCGAGTCTTGCTACCTGACCCCTCAAAGTGAGTTGTTACTCTTATGTTGTGCGATATTTGAATCCTACATCTTGCCTCTTTTTTCCTTGAATATTGCTTGAAGTGATCTTTAAGGAAAAATCTATTGTTGTAGTAATCTTTGGTCTTTGTTGATGAAGGAACTTTGGACTTGAAAAGTACGGCCCTCATGATGCGAGTATGGATCCTTATTTTGCCACCCCTCGTTTTTGCAACAATATGACAGGCCTAAATATTCTTGCGAACATAAAGCCCCATGACATTTGCCGTCTTGCGACAAAATCGCGGGGCGTCGTTACACTTTCATGTAATGACCCATTGATCTTGCCTTATCATTTCTTAGTATTATTGCCTCTGCGGGGATGACCTTAAATTTGCGTCTGGTGTATTCTCCTCCCATCCGGTCTTAACAACAACCGATTGTTTTCGCAGCCTCAATTTATGGTTACGAGACTGCACCCTAAGTGGAGTTTTCTTCGGGCGATGCCAAGACTTGCCAGGTAAACCCTCCCCAAGGTACCTCTTAGGATAGGCTTTCATGTAAATGTCGAGAGATACCCCTTATATAGCGCTATTAGGGGGACTTTCATTCATCCTTTCATTCATTCCTTCATTTACGCAACTTCCTTCACTCATTCTTTCATTTCATTTCTTTCATTCATTCTCATAATATCATATCATTTGCGGTTTGCTGCTGTTGTTGTCTCTTGCGAAGTATATGATTTGCTTTGCGAAGCTATCATCCTTGAAATGTATGGACGTCGCATAAAATATAAATATCTCTTTGCCTCTTGCATATTCTACACCATACCAACTGTTAGTATTGATATGCAATTGTTGTAGTGAAAAATATCTCTTGAAGTGTTTAAATGTTGTTCATGGAAAAAATTATGAGTTGATAAAACTCCTTCGCATTGTAATGATAATTCCTTCACAATTATGATATCTCATTCCTTGAAGCTTTCATTTTCCTTTATTAATGGCGCCTTGCACCTTTTGTTCTTTGTTCACTGAGAAGGTTCAAATATTTGAAAATGTTACTCATCAACTATTGATTAGCATGACCCCTTTTATAATTTCCTTACTTGTTAAAGTGAGTTTGCTTTCTTGTTACTTTATCCTTATAGGTGCTGTCTCTTCTTAGCAAAACGTTAGCGCTAAATATCTTCTTCTTTTCATGCCTTTAAATTGTTGATGATGTTTACTCCCTGAAAGTGTGATTTCTTTCATGAAATTTCCAATTTTGCTCCTTAAATTTTTTGTAGATCTAATGAATTCATCATTAACGGTGGTGTTTCCAAGCTTTTTTACGTGGTTACGCTGAACCACATCCACGCCCACTTGATTGTTGAGGTTACTAAAATTACATTTACAATCTCCATTCTAATTTGTAGAGCACTATGATTCACATCTCAAAAATTATACTCCCTGCGTTTACATAGTGGATGACTATTCTCGTCTTTGAGTGGGGATGGTGCTGGGCTTTTGGCTTGCTTCAACAACGTCTCGAGCCTCTCTCGAGTCACCTTCTCTCAGAGACACAATAAAATATGGAGGTTTTGGAATATATACTTTGACCACACATGATCTCTATTCACTATGATTCACATCTCAAGTTATACTTCTATGGTCTTCTTGTGCAACGTCTAGCCACGCTGCCAATAAAATATGGAGGTTTTGGAATATATACTTTGGTGACAAGCCTCTTGTGCAGACCATCTACAATCTATCTTGAAACATCCATCAGTCCTAAACCCTAGCTTCAGATTTCAACATGCTCTGCAGTCTTTTACCCAAGTTTGTGGTCTATCTGTCTTTGATTTCAGCATTAATGACGCTGCCCCTCAATACATGAAGACCCTGGCAGTCATCTACTTTGGTGCCGTCAAAGAGAGGATACCAACCAACTTTCCTCTTACAGATCGGGATCTGACCTTATCGCATTGCAACCGCACTCCTCATGCAATGGATTTTCTAAAAGACATTCCTATACATGTGTAGTTGCAGAAATCCCACACTACACCCCTTACTAGAATTTACTCAACTAATCCATTTAAAGATGAATAACTATAGATTTTATTGATTATTTTCTTGAAATGTTTACAAAGGAGGATAGAACAGAGCTAAATAAATTACAATCACTCTAAATTTTATCTCTCCTAATGACTTGCTTAACAATTCAAAAAGAACCCCCTACAACAGACTTACTCAACCCTTTATATAGGGTATTACATAGTGGATGACAAAATAAGTCAGTCCTTTATTTTCGGGAATGACTCGCGAAGTATCGCAAGTGTATGAGTGTTCATCTTCGCGACACTCCTAAATCTCGCCAAATCTTCACACTTTTCTCATGTTTTGGTTATCGTCATCCATTGCGTCATTAATTTTACTTCCTTGCGACGCCTTCGCAATATTGTCGTTTATTAATCTCGCGAGATATTGATGCTGCGATATTCTGATCCTACATCTTGCCTCTTCTCATGTCTTCTCTGCGAAGGAGTGAATGTCATGAGAACCAATATTTTGAAATGCCGCAATTGCTCATCTTTATCTCGCAATTGTTCATTTTTATCTGTTTTATTCATGTACGGAATTTATTACGGGTGTTTCTTCTTCCACTCTTTTCTTGACATGTCTCTTTCAACCGTTTATTCTTGACCATTCACGTCCCATCTCACATTAAATGCATTTGTTTTCTCGAGGAGTCTCCTCTCTATATATAGTTTTCTTTACCCTTCTCTTCTTCTCTTTTATTTTCCCTCTCGCAACTTTCCTTCAACTTTCTTCCTCCGCAATTTGCGCTCTGCTATCAGAAACCTTCCCTTTTTTCTTTCTCTCAATCTTCAATTCTCTATTTATTCCCATACTCTAATAATGGCTTCACTTGGTCATACATATAAACCCCTTTTTGAGGAAACTCAAAAGAATTTTCAAGAGAAGGGTTTCATCTTATCGACCATTCCTGATCAAGAGTCTTCATCTATACTTTCTGCAAAACTGTTTTCTGATCATCAATGTAATGATCAAAGTCTCGCTAGGTTAAATCCTCGCAGGCCTTCCCATTCCTCTCTACAATCCCGAGATACCTTTATTCTAAAAATTCTTGCTCATGAGAAATTCTCGCTAGCTATTTATCAATTAAGTGGCGATTGTATTCGTCTAATGCTTGAATTCTCCAACCGTGGTGCTGGTAAGGGATCTTTATATCCTGATGATGTCAAAGATCCTAGATTCGCGGATTTAGAAATAGACGCTGAGAAATATACCGTGGAAAACTTTTTTGAAAACTATGAAGTAATAAATATGAGGAATGATAAATCTCGCTGGGGTGCTCGATTAAAGAGAAAAGATAATATTTCCAATGATAAGCTGCTTATGCAAGATATCGACTGGCACTCGGGCAAAAACAATGTTCCTCGGTACTCCAAGGATGAAAAGTGGTGGGTTGTTCCTCTGTTTTTGAGTGGGCCTTATATTGCAGGTTCTCATATACTCCCTGCGCATCTCGCAAACTATCATCCCTTGGAATTTAAGTGGCCCGAGAAGGCAAAAGAGGTATATTTCCTATTTCAGGCTTGCTGTATAATATTTCCTTCTTCTTATATTTACTAGACTTATAAAATTTTCAGATTGCCAAATTGAAAAGGAGTTATGAAAGACGTCCAAAGGCGAGTACTCTGGAGATACTCCGATTGATCACGGCTGAAGTAAGAAATAATTTTCTTTTGTTATTTTTAACAATATTGTTGCCTCTGTTTCTTATCTTCATTCGTGTGCGAAGGTTATTGAAAAAATAGACATTCTCGAAGCTGCGAAGGTTAAGGGCAAGAATAAAATCACTCTTCGCAAGGATAAGTCTTCTGCTCCATCTTCTAAAAAACGGAAAACCCATCCCTCTTCTCGTTCTAGTTCTCAAACCAGCGAGAGCTCTGACGAGGATGAAAATGAGGTTGGTACTTCCTCTGCGAAGGAGAATCACTCGGTCACTTCTGCTATGGCGCAATTGTATAGTGTCTTCTCCGATTCTATACAAGGATTGGGAGATGATCATTTATCTTCTACTTGCGAAGCTCTCGCTAAAATCTGCGATGCCCCGCTGTTGGAGGATAATGAATCTTTTCGCGGAGTTTCCCGAACATTGACTTCCAGTTTCTTAAATGCTCTCAATGCTTTGGTATGTTCATATTCCTTTGCTTCTCTGTGACTTCGATTATAAGCTTTATCTTAACAATTTCTTTACTTTCCTTTATAGTCCGGGAGAGTTTCCTTTGTTGTTGCCTCAGATCTCGAGAAAAGACGCGACAACCTTGAAAAGAAACATCTCCAGCTCAAAGAGAAGATCCAAGAACTAGAAACTGAAGTTGCGACGTCTCGCAAGAAAGATGAAAAAATTCAACGGTTGGAAGTTGAGTCCACTTCTCAGAAGAATAAAATATCTACTCTTCAAAGTGCAAATCAACAACTTTATGGTACAAAATTTTTACTCTTCAGATCGTCTTTATTTTGTCATTTGCTTTTTTTTGCCTGATTTACTATTTTCACAGACATATATAATCTCTCTGAAGAAGCCATTCTTCTCCATTCATTTCCCAATCCTATGGACAATGATGTTCTTCTCACTCATCTCAACGAATCTTTAAGCAGTTCGTCAAACAAAATTGATTCCCTTCCATTAAATGAACTTCAAGCCAAATATCGTCTCTTAGAGATTGAGCATAGATCTAGTTTAGGTTTAGCCAACCAATTTAAACAAATGTATCTTGATTCCCATAAGAAAACCAAAACTTTAAGGAAGAAAATTAGTGGTCTCATAGATGACAAAGACCGCATTGCTAATAAAGGTGCACAGGCATTAGCAAAATTTCAAAATCTCTTCTCGAAGTACAAATTGAACGAGACGAATCTCTTAGTCAGAATGCCATACTTAATGAGCGAGAAGATCAAATTCGTTCGCTTCTCGTTATAAATAATGATGATAAATTCGCTTGGGCTGCGAAGGTTCTAGATAATGCCAGGAATAACTTAGGTGTTGATGTTAGTCTTCATGCCGAGCATACTGCCTTGGTTAAAGATATGATATCTGACAGAGAAGGTTGTTTATTATACTTTACTGCTCCTTATTTCTGTAGTATTGTTATTGTGTTGTTAATTCATTGTCATATGTTTTGCAGAATCCGAGAAGAGATTTCAAACAAGGATTGAAGAACTTGAGTCTGAAAAAGAGCAATTCGGAGAGGGCCTTTCTCTTCGCAACAACAAGTATTCTAAGTTGAAGAAACAACTGCAAGCTACAGTGGCGAATTTCAACAATGATGTTGTTCGTTTTCGCAATCAAACTATTGAGGAAGTTTGAAATGATCACCGCGTTCCTCTTAGTTCATATCCCTGTCTTCTTGATGATATTCCTGAAGATATGCCTTTCTCGGATGTCTCTGATAGTGAAGCTAGCGAAGAAGAAGAATCTGGCGAAAAGAATGATGGAATTGAAGAATCTGACAAAGAAGAAGAATCTTCAAGGAAATATCTTCTTTTTCTTCTTTCACTTCTTGTAATATCTGTATATATACCCTTTTAATCTTCCATTTCTATAACCCCTCATTGTAAATTTCTTGGATTACTAAATATGAATTCAATTTTTGTTTTCTTTACTTGCACATATTAATCAAGCAATTCTTCTTTGTAATACAACTGATCAGCATTATGAATACATAAATCTATCATGTGGAAATGAATAACAAGATTTTATCCTATTCATCCCCATACTTGCCTCTGTTATTTATTTTCAAATGAGTGATTTTATCAATTATCTCTAAGTAATGAAATTTCTGAATTTTGCCCTTATTGTTGGTAACTTTATGAAGAAATATAATCGTTTCACAAGCTTATTTGCTTCCCCAATTTTTTGTATGGATATATCTTTATCTATGTTAAGGTTCATCATTGCGACAAGATCGCAGGATGTCTTCACAAATGAAGAAATCTATTGATCTTTCCTTATCATTTCTTGTGTGGTCTTATTTTGCCTTCCTAATTAAAGGTCTTATTTTGCCACCCCTCGTTGCGACAAAGTCGCAGGACGTCTTTACATTTTCATGTAATGACCCATTGACCTTGTCTTATCATTTCTTAAGTATTTTTGCCTCTGCGGGATATTTTATTTGCGACAATATGACAGGCTTAAATACTCTTGTGAATGTAAAATCCCATGACATTGTCGTCTTCACGACGAAATCGCAGGACGTCTTTACATTTTCATGCAAAAACCCATTGACCTCGTCTTATCCTTGCGTTAGTATTATTGCCTCTACAGGATCATCGCACAAATATTACAAGTCTAAATTTTCTTGCGAAAACAAAGCCTCGTGACATTTGCGTCTTTTGACACTTATCGCTCCCTAATGGAGGGTGCCGCCCTTATCTTCTCCCTGGTTGCCCCTTCAAGGAGGCGTACATCGGCCATACAAGACTAGCTCCTCCCATCCGGTCTTAACAACAACCAGTTGTTTTCGCAGCCTCTTATCCCTTATACCTATATGGTTTATGGTTACGAGACTGCACCCTAAGTGGAGTTTTCTTCGGGCCGAGTGCAGCATATACCAAGACTTGCCAAGAATGGCCGAGACACTTCAAATGCCCCATGCACTCTTGGCTCAACCGTGTACCCCGGCGCCTTGAGCATACACTGACTCCTTGGAAGAGACCCTCGGGCGTCCCACCAGGGTATAACCTTATATATATAGTTGGAAATCCAAGGTATCTCTCCCGGATAGGCTTTCATGGGCCTCAAATCTCCATGACTCAGTTCCAGGAGCGGTGTAACCTTTTCACTGAGCCATGTCAAGAGATACCCCCTTATATGACACACTTTAGGTCTTACATTTGCCTCTTGCGAAATATCATTCGTGAACTAGGGTGTACGCCATAAAGGTTTGTCCCATTCACTCACTCTTTCATTTTTGTTAATTCATTCAATCATTCATTTTGTTTGCGAAGCTATCGCACAATCTTACATTGTTTATTCATTTTTGTTTTTCAATTCTTCAATCAAATTGTCATACATTCTTGATGGCGAGATTCTCGCATATTTCTTCTTCAATTATTTTTTGTTCCTCTTACCCTTAATATGCTTTTGTCATTGCTTTTTGATGATTATTCATTTTTTACACTTTTTGCTCATAAGTCGCTGCTCTCTGCCTCAAATCTCACCATTCAAATCTCTTAATGATTCCTTTCCATCATAATCTTCTTTTGTTTCTTTTTTTGTTCATCTTTTGTTCCAGCTCCCTTTATAATTCTTTCTTTTGATAAGTCGACGCTACGCCCAGCATCTCTCCTCGCAACTCTCCACGTCAATCTCATAGCATTTTTGTCCTTCCGTCCAATCTCCCTTTATAATTCCGACACCGCTAGGATGAGGAAACTTTATGCATTGATGATAAGTCGACGAATACTTTTTCTTTCGCCCAGAATTTCTGCAACCATGGCCTTCCGATCAATGCATTATAAGGGGACTCCACATCGACTTTTTCTTCATACAACAAAATTTCCGTTGCTCGAGATAATCCTTGCATCTTTTTCTAAAGAGATTCCATTGGCCGGTGGACTTTTGGATTAATTTCCAATTTTACTAGAGGGCACACCTTTCAATGGAGCCTCTAGAATTGTGTCTCCCGACTTCGAATGAACTTATATATATTAACGGTTTTTCATCTTCTTTCATAGGCTGGAAAACTTTCTTTTTCTTTGTAGTTGCCTCCGCATCTCGAAAGAAGACGAACAATCTTGTATGTTGCTTTCCGTTTTGACACTAATCCTTGCAAGGGTATTCTAGCTCCTCCCCTGGTCTTAACTTCTCCCCTTATACCTATAGGGTTTATGGTTACAAGACTTATTCTTATGCCAAGACTCTGCCATGGCTGAATCCATCCACCCGCTCAACTATTTGAGCATACACCCACCCTTGGAAGAGACCTCATATAACCTAATTAGTTGGGAATTCATCCTTCCCACCCGTCCCTTTCATCGTATGTTCTCACTTCTATAGCATCTACCATCAGTTTTTCCTTTCTCTGCTCATCTACACATGGTTTGGATTTTCTTCAATCGACTTGACAACCAATGGGCTATCATGCGTCTCTATGCCTTCAGAATCTCTTCTCAAGTGAAAGAAATAATCCGCATTTGCCATTCTTTTAACTGCGATGTCTTCGCAATGTTCATCACTTCTTTATTATCAGCATCCCTCGCGAAAACCCTACTGAGAACATTATCATGAAAATCTTCAATTGTTCGGTATGAGTGTACAATGGAGTTGCAAAACAAATTTTTAGCTTTCTTTCCAACTTCTATTACGAATGTTTCCTTCCCCTTTGCTGAATTTGTTCTGTGCATTTCTGGCAGTGGTGGTAATGGCTGAACCTTCTCTTCACTTTTTAGAAAATGACTCAGCTTTCCTTGGTCAATCATTCTGTGGATGATTCTTTTTTTATTTCTGCAGTCATTTGTTAAGTGTCCATGAAAGCGGTGGTAAGAATAGAACTCGTGACTTCTATCACTTGGTGGTGGCTCATTCCCCATATTCCATGGTGCAGGTATGTTTTCCATCAAGAGTATAGCTTCCCATATTTTTTCAACACTAGTATTTAATGGTGGCATTTTGATTTCCTCCCATACTACCCTGTGACTTCGCTTCCCTCCATGATAATTCTGGCTTCGACCTCCATAAGTTTCTTGCGGATGATCAAGTCTTTGAATTTTGTTATTGCCGCCACGGTTGTAATAGTTCCTTTCTTTTCATATTCTTCCCGATCACGACTTCCCATAGCTACTATCTTTGGCTGCCCATCATCTATTATCTTTTCTTGTTGCCCTTGCGAAGTGCTCGCCATCGTATTTATCAATTTGGGTAATAAGCTTGCATTCGCAACATTTGGATTTGTATTCATGCACTGGGTATGATTCCATCTCATTTTGTCTTTCCTCTAGAGCAATATATTCCTCCTGAAGTTCTCGCAACTCAGTCATTGTAATTGTATTCTTGACTCTAAAACTTGAATATATAACAAATTGGTTGCGAACATAGCGTTTATAAATGATAGAATAAGATATCTTTCATCCACTCATCCAGCCATTTTGTTACACATTGTCTTCCACCTCACAGTTAAGTGCCTCAAACTTTCGCCAACTCTTTGTTTCAGCCCAAATACATCTTCAATTCCTGGTCGCGAGGAGTTATTACTTATATATGCCCCTAAGAATATAGCTTGTAAATGATTGAATGACGTGATTGTGTTTCTTGGTAAACCCTCAAACCATTTCAGCGCTTCTCCTGTTAAACTTGATGCAAAATATTTGCATAATATGGCATCATGATTTTCCCATTGCAGCATACATCTCACATACGCTTTGATATGTTGTATTGCACAAGTTGTTCCATCAAAAATGCTGGTTAATGCGGGTAAATTGCACTTTGGGGGTATTCCTCCTAACTGCACCTCTAGTGTAAAGGGGGTTTTCGCATCTTCCTCGATGGCCTCATCCAATTGTCTTCTTCCTCCTCCTCTTCTATTGTTCAACATTCTTCTCATCTCTGCCAACTCTCTTAAGATTTGTTCATTTACAGCAGGTTCGAATTTATTGGTCTTTTTAGCTCGCCTCTCTCCTTCGTTCATGTCTACCTTGATTTTCTTGTTCAAAGATTTTCTTCTCTTCTTTCTCTCGCGACTTTCTCCTTCATCTCGTTCACGAATTCGCACACCATTGTATCTATCATTTTCTCTTCTTGGTTGTCTATCAGCTCTCCTTTGTATTCTTTCATATTCTTCATTGATATTTCCATTGTTGCGATTTTGTTCGCGCCTTCTTTCTCGATTGTCATGATTGTTCTGCCGAATTGGTTCCTCTAATTCCCGTTCTTCCATTTCTACTCTTAATCTTTCCCTTTCGCAAGCTAGACGCGCTTGTTCAATATAATGTTTTTCAATGTCATCTTCAATCTTCTTTTGTTTCCTCTGTGTTTCTCTCCCATGCAATATTCTTCTTCCTTCTTCCTGATTTTCTTCATCAATTGAACCATTCTCACCTATTTCCTTGATTTCCGTTATTTTGGACATTCTCAGAAATCTCGTGACGTGGAATACACACTATTTCCTTCTCTTTCGCAACATCCTTCCCCGAGATTTGGCTCTCTCTCTAGATTTTCTTCATTAACATTTTCTATGGGTAATATTCTCCTCATATCATTTCTAACCGATCCTGATCTTGATTTGGTATTACTTCTAGATCTCCTATTCTGCAACCTCATATTTTCCATTCTTAACTCATGGTTTTGCCTTGTTTAATTTGCGCGTTCTTCCGCTTCTAATCGCCTTTCTTCATGTATTGTTTGCCTCAACGTTTCTAATGCTGCAATTTCTTCATTTCTATGAGCTGTTTCTCCCATCTCTTCTTGATTTCTCTCCTCTTGTCCATTATTTATCAATTGTTGCACTTCTTCTCTTTCTTCCATAGAATCTGATCTCCATGTATGCACACTCACCCTATCATAATCTATTACTCTATTCGGTGCTGGTTGAATTGGTGGTTGAATTTGGCCTTCTTCTCTATCTCTTGCGTTTATTCTTGATGGTTCACCTACTTCATTTCTCCTTTCTCCAGCTAATCTCCCGCTTCTCCTTACAATTGTTGGTTGTTCTGATGCATTCATTCTTCTAGCCATTTCTCAATTTTAGTAAATTGTTGAAAATTATACGAAATTTCTTTCTTGTTACTCCTGATTCTTTTAATTCACAAGGTTGATCTCTACTTAATCCCTGTTTCTAGCGCATATGTAGTTGCGGGAAATCCCACACTACACACCTTACTAGAATTTACTCAACTAATCCATTTAAAGATGAATAACTATAAATTTTATTGATTATTTTCTTGGAATGTTTACAAAGGAGGATAGAACAGAGCTAAAGAAATTACAATCACTATAAATTTTCTCTCTCCTAATGACTTGCTTAACAATTCAAAAAGAACCCCCCCTACAACAGTGGATGACAGCTAAGTTGTCCTTTATTTTCGGGAATGACTCGCGAAGTATCGCAAGTGTATGAGTGTTCATCTTCGCGACACTCCTAAATCTCGCCAAATCTTCACACTTTTCTCATGTTCTGGCTGTCGTCATCCATTGCGTCATTAATTATACTTCCTTGCGACGCCTTCGCAATATTGTCGTTTATTAATCTCGCGAGATATTGATGCTGCGATATTCTGATCCTACAACATGGGCTAAATCAAGCTATCGCTCCTAGACAGTTTCAATCAATTCTAATGTATCGACTTGGGATACCTCTCTTCAGTAAAGACAGTATGTGTTCTAGCTACAACAGACTTATGGATGTGTTTGGTGACCATGCAGTTCACTGTGCTGGGGAGGTGGGGCAAAAATTTAGACACGATCTGGTGAAGGATGTCTTGGCGGACATGTGTTACAAAGGTGGAGTTGTTGCAGGGAAGAAAGTTTCGTTAGGTTTCTCCTCCAATAATGCAAATTCTTTACGGCCTGCTGATATTCTTGTCTACAATTGGGAAGATGGGAAGGATGTTTGTATGGACGTTACCGGGGTTTCCCCCTTTACAAGTGCTAGAACTCGTAATTTCACACCTGGTCATGCTATTTCTGCGGCAGTCACTCGTAATTGTGATAAATATCTTGAGACTTGTACAGCTCAGGGTTATGGCTTTGCTGTTTTAGCCTTTTCTACTTTGGGTGAGCTAGGTAGTGAGATGATTTATTTCTTGAAAAGGCTGAGAAATTGCCTTGTGAGCCATGATGCAAATCATAATATAGGTGATTCTCTCTTCTTTAGACTAGGTGTGTTGTGATTCAGAAAGGCATAGGAGCCCATCTTGTTGCTCGGCTACCTGCACCTCATGTATGAAAAAATATTATTTGCAATAATAATAATAATAATATTTTTCTTAAAAAAATAAAAAATAATAATAATAAAAAATATTATTTGCAATCAGATCAAACATGCTCAAGACTACCTTCTGGCTGTTCCAATCAGTGGTTTAGATCAGTGCCTAGGTCCCAGACAGTTTAGAGCCGTGGTTAGCTATCGTCTTGGTATCCCTCTATTTGTTGAGGATGGATTGTGCTCTTGTTGCAATAAGCCCATGGATATCTTTGGTGATCACGCGCTTCATTGTGCTAATGATGTTGGACTAAAGTTTCGCCATGACTTAGTACGTGATGTAATCGCACATATTTGTTTCAAGGCTGGTGTCCCTGCTCGCAAGGAGGTTGCTCTGGGTCTCATATCAGATAGTAACAAGGATTTACGTCCAGCAGATATCCTTGTTCTCAATTGGGAAAACGGCCAAGATGTGTGTATGGATGTTACAGGAGTTTCACCTTTTACTGGAAATGGTGTTCCTTCTTTCGTTCCAGGTCAGGCTATCTCTAAAGCAATTTCGCGCAAACGTTCTAAATATTTGAATGAGTGCACTTCGCATGGTTATGGTTTGGGTGTGTTAGCTTTTACTACCTTAGGGGAACTTAGTGAAGATTTTATTTGTTTTTTCAAGCGTCTGAAGAATTGTTTAATTAGCCATGACGCTGGTAGTGGTCTTGGTAGTTTTATTTTTCATAGATTGGGTGTTTCTATTCAAAAAGGAGTTGGTGCTCAGCTTGTCGCTCGGCTACCAACTAAAAATTATGTAAAGTTGTAATTTTAAAACAAAAATATTAAAAAGTATTTTTATCAAAAAAAAAATAAAATAAAAATAAAAATATTATTTGCGGCGTCTTTTTTGAATAATAATAATAATAATAATAACTTGTTGCTAGGCTCCCAACCCTTGATAATAACTCTGTGTAATTCCCTTTGAGTTTCTCGATAATTATAATAATAACAAACAAGGAATAAGAGAGGCATGGGACCGGCCGGTCGATGGGCCCGGTCCCTGACGCCTCTTCCTTATTTTTTTATAATTATTCCTTTGCTCTCCATATTTCCTCGTTCGTCCATATTTCGGGTGCTCGTTCGTGCATTATTGATAAGTACACTCGCACCATTTTCTCAGGGCTTACTTGATGGTGGCCTAAATGACCAAAAAGTGAATATCTATTACTGATCCATGGAATTCTGTTGAGAAAATCCATGAAACGGAGTAATGAGATATTATGATGAAAATATATTATTTTATAGGAATTCAATTGATGCATATTGCGAATCAAATGATGGCTCTATACTAGCAGGAAATTTGCCTAGGAGTATGATATGTATTCGAAGATCGAGGTATGAGATAGTAGAAGCACCATACTCTCTCTGAATGTTTATTATTCCGCGTAGTCAGGGGATATTGCTACATCCTGAAGACATTATTGCTCTAGACTAGCAGGCAATCTCTCTAGGAGCCTTTCAATCATTCTCGATTCCATACATAAGTGAATGCTGAAGTTGTTCAGTAATGATGAAATACACAAACTATTGAAAACTCACTTGAAGGCTTTAATCTCTGAGAGGCTATTCAATCAGTTAGAGATTATAGTGGCATGAGCTTTCATGCTTAAATTCTGAAACATGAACTTCACATATTCGCCAGATTGCTGGATCAGGAATACGCAAAATTATGATATTACAATTTTATTCTTCGTCAAAAATCAACCATCAACAACAAGATTTGAATATCAGCAACAACAAACTACAAAACAAATTGAAAAACCAATATGAAATTATAACAACAAACAAATTTATTTCCAATAGACTTTAATAAGAAAATCAACGAGACACAAAATATCGTAAAATTAAATGGGGGTTTCATAATCAAAACCATCTTGAAAATTCAAACATGCTCAAAAACAAGAGAAAATCCATTACGTGAAAAGTTGGAATCGAGTCTCTGATGAATGATTGACTACTAAAATAGCTTATTCGGAAGACAAAAATGATCAATTTAAAGGATACATTGTAACTTCAGTTGGCATCTTTATTTCAATATCTAATTTAAACTGATAAATCAATTAGAGATCTATTTTCAACTGATAAACGAATTCGATGAATTGAATTCAACTGATCTTCAATTAAACTAAAACGGATAACTGATCTCAAAATTACTTGTAGCTTCTCTTCTCCGATTCAATCCATTTTAACCTAAAGTTACTTTTTGAGTTGCAAATATCGGCATGAATATTTGAATATTTCAATTAAACCCCGAAAACCTAAGGAAAAACACGAACAAAACGCATAAGTAGTATACGAATTGTTTCTGAAAATAATTTCTTTGGAGAGATCTATTTTTGTCTCTTTAAATATTTTATTCTGCCAAAAATTTCTTTGAAACATAGAAATATATAGGGAAGGGCAGCACTGATATTTTGAAAATAATAAAAACTAAATTTATGCATTATTAATTGAAATGAGGTTTTTTTTATCAATTTTAATTCAAACTGATTCATTTATTAAAAATAATATGAACGGAGTTTTTGTATTAGTTTGGTCACCTTGGTGTTTTACTACTTGTTATGTTAAATTAAAATAAATTTTACTACTAAATTAAGATAATTAGGGTTTTAATGTGTATGTAGGTTCGAATAACTTGGGAAACAAGAGGAATATAACTTGGGAAGACTTGGATAACACCTCCACGGGTTTGATGGCAATTTGGACAAATAATTTCTAGTTTGAGTCTGCCTAATCCAAACTAGCTAACCCGACCAACCTGAAAAAGACGAGGGTACCAAAATATACCTCAATCTAAAACTTTTCAACCTATAAGCCCTTTCTCCGAAAGTGATTGTCACTACACCATATCCTGCATTTTGCAACGTTTCGATTTTGGGAGTGTGCAACGGATATATCAATCACCTCACAATAATCTAAATCGTATGGTAGCGAAACTAGATATTGCGGAATCACAAACGATGAGACGAAGATGTTTGTGATTTCTTTTTATCTTGCCCTATCGGAGATATAATCTCAATTAAATTATTCCAATTGAACTTGTACGATAGAAAATGGCAAGATCAGATCGCTCAACTAAAAGAGAAGTAGTTTCGTCTGGCTTCACAATCCCAATGAAGTCTTTCAGTCGTTAATCGACAGGGTATCGAGAAGAAACCTACGATTAAAGGAGAATCGACTCTAGCAAACCAACTAGTATCACACAACAGGTGTGGGGATTAGTTTTGCACAGTTGCTAGATGTCTACTTATATAGTTTTCAAATCAGGGTTTGCAATTTAAGTTACTTTGGTAACAAAGCATTCAATAATCACCATTAGATGAAAAACCTGATTTATCCAAGCTAATATCTTTCAACCGTTAAATCGAAACTTAGCTTGTCACACACAAATAAAATGTATTCACCTAGGTTTAAGTAACCGTACCTAAACGTGTACATTGGTTGGTTCACAAATGGTTGACCAATGGTTAGCCATATGAGTGCTTTCATATCAACCGTATTCATCTTTCTCATAACTAGTTCAAATGACTCATAATAACTAGTTCAAGAGTTGTTCAATTGCTTAGGTCTTTATACATAGACACAATTGAAACAAAATCGGTTTGATTCATTTGAATCAATTCATGAACAATATGCCCACAGTTTGCAAAGATTGCATTCCTTATAATTTATTGTTTTAAGTTCATGAACTACTGATTTGAGAAATAACTAGCTTGGTTACGCGTACGGGTATGCTACCTTAGCTACCGGATTTTGAGTTAGTTTTAGTTTCCAAACTCAGCAGACTTTTTCGGGTGAAAATGTTCCGCCAGTACGCGTACGGGTACACGTACCTAAGGTGACTGGTTTTTGAGTTCGTAAACTTCAAACCCAGCAGAATTTCACGGACGTGAACTTCCGCCAGTATGCGTGCATGTACGCATACCTAACATGTCTCCTTCACCAATGCCGCATGCACACATATGCACACACTTGGTTTCCAGCACATGGATTTATACACAAATGTGCGAACACACTAAATGCTTACATCCATAGGTGGTTACATATTCTCAACTCTACATTTAAATCATTAAAACATTCTTCGATAATGTTATAACAGTCGTTGGACATAAAGAATCGACTATCGTCATCAAAGCTATTTTCAAGATTGAAACGTCATCATGAATTTCGTCACGGGTAAAGATGAAAATGGATAAAGCAAAATCTTACCAAAACGTATTTCGAGAAAAAGATAGGCGAGTAAACTCGGCTCGAAATAGCAGATGTGTATGTATGAAAACTATCATACGTATACGACTGTTGTCTTAGGAGTAAGAGATAGAGTAGATAGACTTTTGAGTGACAAGATGAGTTCAAGTCTCCACATACCTTTTGGTTGGATAAAGTTTCACTGGTTCTTTGAGTAGTTCTTCGTCTTTGCAAGATAATCGCCATGGATTCTGGAGCTTAACTATTCCTAACTATCCTAGACCGAGACTTAGTCATAAGTATACTAGAAATCAAGACATATAGTTTTGATCACTAATATTGACAAACATGCTTGATATAGAAACGCATGCGAGTTCGACCGAGCAATGCTCTAACAATCTCCCCCTTTGTCAATTTTAGTGACAAAACTATCAATACATATGGATTACAAAATAAATAAAACTTTGTAGCTTCTCGTCCACATGCTTGATCTCCTTGGTGCTTCAACGTTACTCGAAAACTTCATCTTTTTCTAGTACTCCCATGATTCCAAAGGTTGTAAGTTCAGCATCATAGTTGTTGAAGTTCCGTAGTCATAACAATGAGAAAACAAAAGCTCCTGATATTGTTATACAGTGTCATAGTATTATTACACAACATTGAAGTTCTCATATCACAACTTCGACAACAATACTATGGTGATATGTATCACTCCCCCCTTAGTCAATACTTTGTCTCGGCATGAAAACCACTCCCCCTTACATAATGACCTGTGAGCACGTAAATCATATGTATTTATAGTGTGAACTACACATTAAAGTTCCCCCTTTTTGTCAATAAAATTGGCAAAGGTACGAAAACGGGATATTAATGAAATTTCCACGAAGACGCTTCAAGACCAAAGAAGTACATATCAACTTGTTTAGATGCAATCATAAAGCCGAGGATAAATGCATTCATCAAGGAGTTTATAAAGATACAATATAACCCCTAAATAATTCCACAACCGCACTCCCCACAAAGATATAAATATTAAGCGCAAGTTCAAAAGAACTCTCCCCCGTTTGATGTCATTCCCAAGAGAACAACAAGAGCGACCTTACTTTTACAAGAAAAGAAGGATTTTATTGGACACCAAAAACCATAAAGAAATGATTTTTTATATCCAAAAACTCAATTAAACTAACCAAAGAGAACCCATGATTAATTTAATCGGAATACTCAACTAAAATAACCACAAACGAATCTATGATTAATCTAGTTGGAAATGCTCGACATAAGAAAGCTTACGGAGCTACGACTAAGTTCACCATAAAAGAATGACTAACTCAATCTTCTTATGCTCAACACAAGAAAAAACGTATGGAGCATTGCAGTATACACATAAAATATGGATCAGGGAATGATCAATACTGCGGCATATACAATGATTCATTCTTCCATCACTATTTGCACAATGACATACAATAGACATAATCCTTGAAAAAAAAGATTTTAACCTATCTTCTATCAATAATTGACATAATAGGCTTAACTTTTGTTTGTCAAAAGTTCATTCCTTCTTTTCTCAACACATGCATATCAACATATAAAGGAGATAAATTTTGACATCATATGGGACAATAATAGTTCACGGACCGAAACACACATATCCCATAACATATTGCAATATATAAAATCATAAAGATTAATACTGCAAAAATCATCTTCCAAACCAATTTTTAGAATTTAAACAAATAAACCTAAAAAAAATAAAGATGCAAACAATGGACATAGCTATGTGTACTCACAATAATGGCTATTCCAAACTCTAGTTATTCTTCCTAAGACATAAGAAATAATAAATTCTCATAAGAAGACTTTTTAGACATTGATATCTTTGAGAAATTTTGCATCGCTCCCGAACACCTTGTCGTCAACAGTCATTGGAACATAGGGTTCGTGGAGGAATGAGTCAATACCAACAAACCTTCTTGGCTGAAGATGTCGAACCAGGGCCTTCTGAATTTCCAAAGATGTTGACACACAAGCCTTTATTTGTCGAATCTCCTTTCTTGTCTCTTTCAACTCATCAAGAACATCTGAGAATTTCTGAGAGTTAGAAGGAACTGCCCTTGGCTTCCTCACATTCCTTCTTTTTCTTTTCAATGATGGAGAAACAGAGATTTTTCTTTTTCCTTGGTGATTGATGGCTTAACAATCATGTTGATATCTTTTTCATCGGAAGACATGATGCTTGGAGTATCCATGAAAGCATGGTTGTGTGAGAGGAGTCCACAATTCAACTTCAACAAGAAGTCTTGAGATAAAGAATATCAGAGAAGAAAAAGGAATATAGGGATTCGAAACCTTTAAATAGGTGAAGCGTGTCGTAACCACAACAAATTAATCAAGATATTTCCACCTAATTAACAAGTAATATAGTGTAGTCAAGTTCGTTCCCACGAGGAGCAAGAGATTCTAGTTGTAAAATTGTCACAAAAAGGGGGAATGTATAAAGCAAAAGAAATTAAATAAAGCAATTAAAAGTTAAAGTTGAAATCAATAAAAGAGACAAGATCAAGGAATCCTTCTTCGTTGCAAAACAATGATTAAAGTTATGTTCTTTTCTACTTGTTATAAGTCACAGATTATCACCAACCGTAGGTAAAGCAGCTAGATCAGTGTTAAACCCCTAAATCCCTTGTATCACCGGACACGGAAGTTCTCGAATACCGGATTCTATTTACCAAACCACCTAGAAGTAGATCACTCAAGATGTAATTTAAAATAAACGCATTAAGATTTATGAACTTATTAGGTTGATATTAGTAGTTAGACTCTTAGATCAAGGTCTACTTGCTAACGTTGTTTTCACACACAATTGCTCCACGGAATCCCTCCGCAAGGTCTCGTGTTTGCTACTTATGTAAAGAGTCAAGAAACGATTACTTATCTCCTAACTTTCACTAGCTTTAGATCAAATTAACAAATCAATTTAGTTGGCCACCCAAACAATCTATCAATCAATCATGAATGTCTTAAAGATCATTCCTATTAGTAAAAACAATCGATAATCATGTGAAAAACCTCAAGATAAAATTGAAACAAAACTCAAACCATATATTTAGAACTAGGAATTCATCCTCAATCAATAAGAAAATTAGCTACTCATGTTAAGGAGTTCACACAAAGAATAAGAAAAGAAAGTGTTGTGTGTAGAGAGATGTGTAAAAGATGTAGAAAACTTCTCTATTTATAGGCTTCAATATTCTCCAACTCTTCCAAGGATTAGAATCCTTTTCCTTTAGCAATTCAACTTCCAAATTCAAGTCTTTCTCAACTCTTCATCTTCTCTTTCCAAATTTGAGCCAAATTCTCCATCCAATTCCTAGTCCAAGTCTTCACATCCATGAGAGAAGTCCATAGAAAATTCTGGAATTTTTGGCTCGCTGGAAAACTGGTATTGTGGCCGGAATTTGACCGGAATAGTCGCCGTCGGCCACCTGAAAATTCTGTCCGTCGAGGGAATATGTCGTTGGTCAACCGTCAAAGATTAACGGTCAAAGGGGTCAAATTAACGGTCAGTCGTCAGTCAATGGTCAAGGGAAAGGAATGAGTCAGCAGCGAGTCAGCAGCGAGTCAGCTGCTTAGTTAGCTGAATAGTTGGCTTCTGAGTTAGCTGATTCGCTGGATCGGATCGGCTCTTCGAACTCGTTATGGATCGGTCACCGGGATCGTCTGGATCGGTCATCGCTGGTACTGAGTCGACTCGCCGGAGCATAAAAATGGCCAGAGTTTCCTCTGATTTTACGACAATTCGCAAGCCAATTTCAGGCTGATTCTTCCCCCTGTGCAAATCCTAACATTCATCTATTCAATTCATTCCATTTCAACAGGGCTTCAATCACCAGCTTCAACCCATTAATCTTCCCTGTAATAGAAACAGCACTATAGCAGCAACACAAATTCTTTCCTCTGGTTTTCAAATTGATCTCAAACCCACTCTGTAATTCAATTTCTTCACTCGATATCTTCTTCCCTGCTTCATTCAATTCATCTTCTCAGCCACAGCCTTCAACAACAATCGAACCCAGAACCGAAAGTAAAAAAAAAAACCCCAATTCCAACTACAACCCATCTGTTCTTCATCTGAACCCATTACAGCGATCGTTCTCTCGATCTCGACTGCATCTCCCTGAGCTTCATCCATCGCAAACCCATTTGTATTCGATTTTAACAAAGATCAACGCTTCTCTCTCGTATTCATCTTCATCTCGCTCATCTTCAATTCAGACAAACCCAGTCTCTGTTCCCTTCAATTGACGGCAGAAGAAAAAAACCAATTCCCATCTTCTTCCCAGTCGATCGATTCAACAGATGAGAAAACAACTTCACAGTGAAACCTTAAGTCAGCACCTCCCTTATCGTTCTAACTCAATCCAATCTCCCCTGTAAATCGATATCTTCACAAACCCATTCGAACCATAGCTTTTCTTTCATGGCAGTAATCTTCAATTGCACCTAACCCCTAACTCGAATTCATCAATCCCATTTTCCTCACAAATGATTGTACTCGATGTCGATTTCCTCCATCTCGCTGTCGTGCCTCTCTTTCTCAATTTCGAATGGGAAGAATGAAATGAAGAGTGGGAGACGAGTTCTCTCGATTTAGGGTTTAGGTTTATAATTGGGTTCGGACTCGGGCATGGATCCGGGTACGGTTAGGGTATGGAGCAGGGTATGGATGGGCTTAGGTTAGGGTATGGGTGGATTCAGACATGTGGGCTTGGGTATGGGTCAGAGTCACTCCCTTCTTTTGGATAAGGGACACCTCTTTGACCTCCCCTTAACTATTATTGTCCTTCCTTCAGTAATTTGAGTCACCCCTTAACCTTGGCTGGGCTCCATAAAGTATTCCCTCCTTGGTGAAATGACAATTTTACCCTTTTGCTAAAATATGGTGATTTCTTCTCCCTTTCCTCCGTGTGACTCCATAGTAGCTATAAAACTCAAAACAAGCGTAAAATACATAATTTTACAAGAAAAATAGCAAAGAAAGCATAAACAATAGATAGTAAATAGGATGTATTCTACACCCTATCAATAGGTTCGTACACGTCCAACTCACAATCCTATAAAGAGCGGAATTGTCGATAATAACCCTCTTCTTTTGGCACATCGATCCCTTCCAATATCAATAGTGATATGAAGAAATTTCAAGGACAAACAACTCAAAGCTAAAAAAAACAACAAATATATATATTTTTATTTTAAAGCCTGAGGTGTGCAAGATCTTGTCTCTTTTGAACAGGCACATGAGACAAGATGCACAAAAATAACACAGTCAGGTTGTGTTGTGGTGAACAATGATTTGTCCACCATGACCCTTTTGTACGGAATCAATGGAGGTCTTCCTTTACACATGTTTAGACCATGTTTTCCTCTATAATGGTCTATATCTTTCTTTGGAAACCAGTCTTTTCGAAGAGGACAAGATCTTACATACCTTAGCTGTTTTCTCCGCGATTTTAAGCTTATTGGCTAGAAGATCTGCTCTTCGTTGAAGCTTGTTGACATATCTCATCTTGTGTTTATACTTGAAACACTTTGAAAATTCATGTCCCTTGAGAGAACAATAGGAGCATGTTAACACAAAGAATGGTTCAGGAAACTTTGAAACGCAAGCTGCTAGGCACATGGTAGATCCTAAAACATTATGCAAAGGGTTTCCAAAAGACGGGTCAATTGATTCTTCCATCTTGATTGGGATTTCTTCTAAAAGATTATCGATATTTATGTATGTATTGCTACAATTATCAAAGTCAATATTTTCAGACATAAGAGCAACACTTGATTTCTTGTCTTCATCAGAATCATAATTGTCGGACATCTCGTCAAGTGTCGCAGCAAGACCTTTGTTCCCAGTGTATTTTCTACGATTTTGGAACTCATTTGCAAAATGACCAAATCCTTTACACTTAAAGCACTGAGGCATATCCTCATCATCAGTCTCATCCGTGTCCCTATTTTGGGGAGGAATACGATTATGTGGTTTGACCGATGCTTTTGGCTTATCTCTGGAGAACCATTTACTTCTCTTCAATAGAAGATCTCTAAACTGTCTTGTGATCATCGACACTGATTTGTCAAGATCTTCATCTGATGAAGCTGTCTCAGAGTGATCATCGTCAGATATATATACATTTTTACTTTTATCAAGTAATTTTGTGTCTTTCAGTGCTATGAACGCAACATCCTTAGATTTGGACGAATGTTTGTGATCAAAGATTTTAAGCTTCCCAACCAGAGTATTTCTGGAGAGGTTATCAAGGTTATTTCCCACAACGATACCATGCTTTTTATAATCGTATCTAGATGGCAGCGATCTGAGATTTTCATCACAATGTCCTTTTCAGGAATAGTCTTACCCAATGAAAAAGATGCATTAACAATTTCAGACGCTTTGTGATTAAACTCATCAAATGAATCCTCTTCTACATTACGAAGGTTTTCCCAATCGGAATTAAAGTTTTGAAGCCTAGCTTCCTTTTCACTAGTATTTCCTTCGAATACGGTTTCTAAGATATCCCACGCATCTTTAGACCTAGTGCAATTTGACACATGGTGCTGAATATTTGGGATAATGGCATGTATGATGGCATTCAAACTGTTGGAGTTTTGCTTTGCAGCAAGTATCTCAGCAGCATCGTATTCGCCAATATTTTTAGGAACATTAATGTTACCTACTGAAACAACGGGAGCATCATAGCCATTAAAAACATATACCCATGATTGAAAATCAAGTGCTTGAAGAAATGCTCGCATACCAATTTTATGTCATGTACCACACGGTTCAGTATGCATACTCTATATTCTGAATTAGCTGTTAGGGGGTGCAGTTAACCAATTGTTGGGTGTACTCATCCTTAAGTCATTTCCTCGAGTTCTGTAATGAGTAGATGAGTTACTAGACGTTGAGATTGTTAGTGAGAGATTGGTGTATTAAAGACCAATCATTCTTCTCATGAGAAGGTAATGAAAACCTAATTAAACTTCAATTGAAGTCCAGGATCTGTTTATCAGAAAGAAGGTAGCTTGCTACCATTTTGATCCAAGTTTTCCTTGTAGTTGTACTAGATACACTACAATTGGTATCAGAATCCATCCTGGAACCTGTAGCCATGGCCACCAAAGAAAAACTTCAAGAGATTTTCACAATTGTTACTCAACACATAGATTCAATCTTGGAGATGAAGACTGATATTCAATCTTTGGGTGACAAGATGAATCTTCTTATTAATTTGATCCAATCATCTCATTCTACACCTCCAGACCCTGCTGGATTGGCGATTCCTCAACAAAATATGGATGATCATCATATCGACTTCCATGAGATGATTCACAAATTTACCAATAATGACTCTCGTAAGTTTACTTGTACTCCTAAGGTCGATTTTCCACGTTTTAATGGTACTAATCTTCGTGGTTGGGTCCTAAAATGTGAAAGGTATTTTAATTTTCATCGATTTCCTGATGATAAGCGTGTTTATATGGCTTCTATACATTTTGATTCATCAGTAGATTCATGGTTCTTAAATTACCAGCAGGGTAAAGAGTTTATTTCTTGGGAATCTTTTAAACATGATATTTGTGCTAGATTTGAAGATATTTCTCAGGACAACTATGTAGGTAGGTTCAATAAGCTCAACCAAACTACCACTGTAGAGGATTACTATGATCTCTCGGAACATTATAAAAGCTATATGGTAACCAACAATCCTTATTTTCCTGAGAGTTATTATACATTAAGCTTTATTAGTGGGTTAAAAGAAGAGATTCGTACAGTGGTGCAGATGTTTAAGCCTGAGAATACTGCCACAGCTTTTTATTTGGCTAGGCTGCAGCAAGCTTCTCTTCAGCACCATCCAAAACAAACTAAATCATTCTCTAGACCATTTACACCTTCACCACTCTCGGTGTCCCACCCACCATCTACCATCAAACCTTTTTTCTCTACATCCTCTACCCTTACTAAGAACAATACATCTTCATCATCCCCAATTGTAACTCAACCTCCTACTCCCATAAGAACCTCACCAGAAAATTCTCTCCCACCTGTTAAACGACTCACCCATGCACAAATTCAGGTTAGGAAAGACAAAGGACTTTGTTATAACTGTGATGAGTTTTACAGACAAGGACATAAATATAAAACTCAACAGCTGTTCATGTTAATTGATGATGATGATGTGGAGGAACCTGGGTCCTTATCTACTGAAGAACTCTCTGATGTATCTCCTTCAACTTCAGATTCTACTATTGAGATTTCCTTACATGCCTTGACAGGGAATATCGCTCATAACACTATTAGAATTCATGGTCATCTTAACAAGCATCCTGTGGTTGTTCTTATTGACACAGGCAGTAATCATAGTTTCATTAATGCTGCTCTCACCTCCAAACTAGGCCTCCATGTGTCACCAACTGGTCAGATGCTTGTCACAGTTGCTAATGGAGATAGCACTATCAGAAAGGGTATTTGCCATCACCTTAACTGGGAAATTCAAGGACATCAATTCTCTCCGAAAGTTTACGAGCTCTTCCTCTAGGTGGTTGTGATATTGTTTTGGGAGCTGACTGGTTGCGCAAACTTGGTGATGTTACTTTTAACTTCAGTCTACTGAGTATTTATTTTGTACATCAAGGCACACCAATCACCCTTCAAGGTACTTCTTCTAAACCTTCCTTGAGCCTTCTCAGTGCTTCTTATCTTAAGAAATTTTTAAAGAGTAACACCCCTACACTCATTGGCCAGTTTTTTTCCATTTCTACTACACCTATAGTACCACCACCACCTGCAGTATCCACCCTTCTAGACAGTTTTTCAGATTCTTTCGCAGAACCTAAAAGACTTCCTCCTTCTCGGTCACTTGACCATAAAATTCCACTCAAAACTGGTTCTGACCCAACTTCTCAAAGACCATACAAATGCCCTTATGTTCATAAGTCTGTGGTCGAATCCTTAGTCTCTAAAATGCTCTCCTAGTGTGATACAACCCAGTCATATCTCATTTGGTGCTCATATTCTCCTTGTTAAGAAGAAGGATGGAACTTGGCGTTTTTGTATTGATTATCGTAAACTCAATGCATAACTGTTAAAGACAAATTTCCAATTCCACTTATAGAGGAATTACTTGATGAGTTGAATGGTTCTATGGTATTTTCAAAGATTGATCTTCGTTATGGTTACTACCAAATTCGAGTTTATGCACCTGACATTAAAAAGATGGCTTTTCGCACCCATCATGGCCATTATGAATTCATAGTAATGCCTTTTGGGCTTACTAACGCTCCTTCAACTTTTCAGGCTCTAATGAATGAGTTATTTCAACCATATCTGCGTAAATTCGTGCTGGTATTATTTGACGATATCTTAGTTTACAGTCCATCCATGGAGGCTCATATGGAGCATTTACAGCTTACATTAGCTCTGCTAAGGAAGCACTCTCTGTTTGCCAAGTTATCCAAATGTGCTTTTGCTCAGCCACAGCTTGAGTACGTTGGCCACATTATCAATGCCAATGGTGTTGCCGCACACCCTGACAAAGTCGCAGCCATGGTCCATTGGCCGCAGCCGCAAACACTGAAGCAACTTAGAGGGTTTTTAGGGCTTACAGGTTACTATCGCAAGTTCATCAAAAACTATGGAAATATCTGTAAACCTCTCACAAACCTACTCAAAAAGGATTCCTTTACATGGTCTGATGCTGCAACTCAAGCTTTCTCTGCCATCAAAACTGCTATGACTTCAAAGACCAGCTTTGGCTTTACTGCATTTTTCTCACCATTCACCTTGGAGACTGATGCCTGTTCCATAGGGATTGGTGTTGTACTAATGTAGAGTAGTAAACCAATTGCCTTTCTAAGCAAACCATTGGGTCCTAAGGCATTAGCCTTGTCTACTTATGAAAAAGAATTTTTGGCCATAGTCATTGTTGTTCAGAAGTGGAAGCACTACCTGTGTAGTCAACAATTCATCATAAACACTGATCATCAGAGTTTGAAGTACCTCATGGATCAGAAGTTATCAACTGCCTTGCAGCAGAAATGGTTAGTCAAATTAATGGGTCTTGACTATGTTATTAAATACAAAAAGGGTCGAGAATCGGTTTGTCGATGCCTTTTCCAGTTGCCCCTCGCTTCTTGTTCATCATTGTCGTATCTCAACCTCGGTGGGTACAAGACATTATCTCCAGCTATGAATCGACTCACCGCACTTCAACTTATTACTCAACCGATCACTTCTCTCCAACACAAGGCAACTATTCTTATGCACAAGGCATCTTGGGGTTCAAAGGGAGACACTACATTGGCTCAGGTACTGACCTAAGATCTTCTATATTACATTCCTTACATGCATCAGCAGTTGGGGGCCATTCTGGCATCCATGGCACCTACCACAGAGCTAGAACTTCATTTTTTTTGGCCCAACATGAAGACTGATATTATCAAGCTTGTAACCACCTGTGATGTGTGCCAATGCAACAAGGGAGATAACTCTTTTCCAGGGGGCCTACTCCAACCACTTCCCATACCTGATACTGCTTGGCAACACATATCCTTAGATTTTATAGAAGGACTTCCAATGTCATTTAAAAAGAATATCATCTTAGTGGTTGTAGACAGATTGACAAAGTATAGTCACTTCATTCCTCTGGCCATCCATTCACTGCCATGACAGTTTCTAAGGAGTTTCTTTCTCATGTGTTTAAACTTCATGGCCTTCCTAGTTCAATTGTGAGTGACAGAGATAAGATTTTCATTAGCCAATTCTGGCAAGCTCTGTTCAAATCATTGGGAACCACCCTGAAGCTCAGTTCTGCCTACCATCCTCAAATTGATGGGCAAACTGAAAGAACCAATGCATGTGTTGAGCAGTACTTGAGGTGTATGACAAGTTCTCACCCCAAACAATGGCTGCACTGGTTGGCTTTAGCTGAGTGGTGGTTTAACACCAATTACCACTCTAGCCTCAAGATGTCACTCTTTCAGGCATTATATGGATATACTCCTCCACATCTGGTTTTTCCAATTCCCTCTTCTACTTCTGTTGCTACTGTGGAGAATTATTTGCAGGAAAGTGACATTATGTTACAACTGTTGAAGGAAGAACTGTCCAAGGCACAAAGTAGGATGAATTTTTTTACAGATAAATAGAGGTCTGACAGAAACTTTGAAGTGGGTGACTTAGTTTTCTTGAAGCTACAGCCTTATAGGCAAACATCAGTTGATGTGAGAAAGAACTTCAAGCTCTCAGCCAAGTACTTTGGGCCTTTTGAAGTCTTACAAAGAATTGGAGTTGTTGCCTATAAACTCAAGCTCCCTGTGGGGTCCAGAATTCATCCAGTCTTTCATGTCTCACAACTGAAGAAGAAGATAGGATTGCAAGCTGTGTCATCACCTCAACTTCCCCTAGTGGACCATGCAGGTCAGTTTATCATTGAACCCATTGATGTTTTGGACACTAGAGTTACTTTCAGAGGCACAACTCAAATTCCACAAGTCTTGGTACAATGGTGCGACTCAGACCCGGCTGACTCAACATGGGAGGATGCTGAATTTTCAGTCTACGTAGGGGCCAAAGTGAGAAACCCTGTTTTATTAGCGGAGCAGGGCAAGCTCAGTTCCCAGACTTCATCCTTGAGGACAAGGATCTCTAAATGGGAGGGGCAGTGTCATGTACCACACGGTTTAGTATGCATACTCTATATTCTGAATTAGCTGTTAGGGGGTGCAGTTAACCAATTGTTGGGTGTACTCATCCTTAAATCATTTCCTCGAGTTCTGTAATGAGTAGATGAGTTACTAGCCGTTGAGATTGTTAGTGAGAGATTGGTGTATTAAAGACCAATCATTCTTCTCCTGAGAAGGTAATGAAAACCTAATTAAACTTCAATTTAAGTCTAGGCTCTGTTTATCAGAGAGAAGGTAGCTTGCTACCATTTTGATCCAATTTCTCCTTGTAGTTGTACTAGATACACTACATTTTCCACCATAAGTAATTAGAGCCATCGAAGACTGGTGGTACGGTAATAGAGATAGCACCTATGTCCATAGAGTCAGATCGCTACAAACACATACTTGTGAGGTCTTGAACGTGTTTTCCTGCTCTGATACCAATTGAAATGCGGGGGTCTAACAACCTCACCCAATATTTCGATTAGCAATCTGTATGGACTAACTCTAATATACTTTTAAGAGAATCAACTAGACAGTCAAACTCAATCTTAATAAAAAGTAGATCAAGGAGTTAATATCTCTATCTCTTGATTTGAATCTTACTCAAGCAATCTGCGACTCTCGATTAACTACAAGAGAGATAAACTTGGATGGTACCAAAGACCAATATCCAAGGATCAATCAATTTCCAATCAACAACCAAAGGTTGGATTTCACTATTGATCGACACAACGCACAACCTGTGATATTTCAATTATATAACAAAATATAATGCAGAATAGAAATAACACAGACACAAGAAGTTTTGTTAACGAGGAAACCGCAAATGCATAAAACCCCCGAGACCTAGTCCAGATTGAAAACCACACTGTACTCAGCCGCTACAGACTCTAGACTACTACAAACTAACTTTGGTCTGGACTGTAGTTGAACCCTAATCAATCTCACACTGATTCAAGGTACAGTTTCGCTCCTTACGTCTTTGATCCCAGCAGGATACTACGCACTTGATTCCCTTAGATGATCTCACCCACAACCAAGAGTTGCTACGACCCAAAGTCGAAGACTTTAATAAACAAATCTGTATCACACAGAAAAGTCTATAATGATAGATAAATCTGTCCCCCACAGATAAACCTAAAAGTTTTATTCTGTCTTTTGATAAAAATCAAGGTGAACAAGAACCAATTGATAAACCAAACTTATATTACCGAAGAACATCCTAGTTTTATCAATCACCTCAAAATAATCTAAATCGTATGGTAGCGAAACTAGATATTGCGGAATCACAAATGATGAGACGAAGATGTTTGTGATTTCTTTTTATCTTGCCCTATCGGAGATATAATCTCAAGTAAATTATTCCAATTGAACTCGTACGATAGAAAATCTCAAGATTATATTGCTCAACTACAAGAGAAGTAGTTTCGTCTGGCTTCACATTCCCAATGAAGTCTTTCAGTCGTTAACCGACAGGGTCTCGAGAAGAAACCTACGATTAAAGGAGAATCGACTCTAGCAAACCAACTAGTATCACACAGGAGGTGAAGGGATTAGCTTTTCACAGTTGCTAGACGTCCCCTTATATAGTTTTCAAATCAGGGTTTGCAATATAAGTTACCTTGGTAACAAAGCATTCAATAATCACCGTTAGATGAAAAACCTGATTTATCCAAGCTAATATCTTTCAACCGTTAGATCGAAACTTAGCTTGTCACACACAAATAAAATGTATTCACTTAGGTTCTAGTAACCGTACCTAAACGTGTACATTGGTTGGTTCACAAATGGTTAACCATTGGTTAGCCATATGAGTGCTTTCATATCAACCGTATTCATCTTTCTCATAACTATTTCAAATGACTCATAAGAACTAGTTCAAGAGTTGTTCAATTGCTTAGGTCTTTATACATAGACACAATTGAAACAAAATCGGTTTGATTCATTTGAATCAATTCATGAACAATATACCCACGGTTTGCAAAGATTGCATTCCTTATAATTTATTGTTTTAAGTTCATGAACTACCGATTTGAGAAATAACTAGCTTTGGTACGCGTACAGGTATGCGTACCTTAGATACCGGATTTTGAGTTGGTTTTAGTTTCCAAACTCAGCAGACTTTTTCGGGTGAAAAAGTTCCGCCAGTAAGCGTACGGGTACACGTACCTAAGGTGACTGGTTTTTGAGTTCGTAAACTTCAAACCCAGCAGAATTTCACGGACGTGAACTTTCACCATATGCGTGCATGTACGCATACCTAACCTATCTCCTTCATATGCACGCACTTGGTTTCCGGCACATGGATTTATACACAAATCTGCGAACACACTAAATGCTTACATCCATAGGTGGTTACATATTCTCAACTCTACATTTCAATTATTGAAACATTCTTTTATATTGTTATAACAGTCGTTAGACATAAAGAATCGACTATCGTCATCAAAGCTATTTTCAAGATTGAAACGTCATCATGACTTTCGTCACGGATAAATATGAAAATGGATAAAGCAAAAGCTTACCAAAACGTATTTCGAGAAAAAGATAGGCGAGTAAACTCGGCTGGAAATAACAAATGTGTATGTATGAAAACCATCATACTTATACGACCATTGTCTTAAGAGTAGGAGATAGAGTATATAGACTTTTGAGTGACAAGATGAGTTCAAGTCTCCACATACCTTTTGGTCGGATGAAGTTTCACTGGTTCCTTGAGTAGTTCTTCGTCTTTGCAAGATAATCGCCATGGAGTTTGGAGCTCAACTATTCCTAACTATCCTGACCGAGACTTAGTCATAAATATACTATAAATCAAGACATATAGTTTTGATCACTAATATTGACAAACATGCTTGATATAGAAACGCATGCGAGTTCAACCGAGCAATGCTCTAACATGATCTACTAGTCAAATTGTGTAGATGAGGATGGAGCTATTGTCTATGAAAAATAATATACTCCGAATACTGTTAATCATAAAAATAATGTTAGGTTTTTTATTCTACGGTTTCTGAGATGGATTTGAGATCAATATAAGTAGGAAAGATAAGGAATGGAACATGGCGGTGTTGTTGATGAAAGTAACTGATTCAGACTCAAGGAAAATCTAATTTTGAGAAAGTAAGATTAGGGTTTCTTAAATTTGATTTCATTATGTGAAATTGTGTATGAATTGATCGATTAGGGATGAGTATTTCTCTGTTCGAAGCAACAGTGATAAGAATTAGTAGAAATAGTTAGAAGAATTAGCAATTGATTTTGAAATTGCATAAATGATCGGAGAATTAGGGTATGGTGAATTGAATTCGGAATTTGTTCTTAGGGTTTGTCACGGAAATGATCTGTAGTGATATTGAGATGAATTAGATACATGGTTATGTCTCAGAATCAAGTTTACATCGAGATAAAGTTGTTGTTGATGATTTCTCTCTCCTTTCGTCTCAACTCTCAAAAGCTTCATCGGAGCTTCAATTTTACAGGTAACTCTCAACATCTTCTTCGTATTTCAGTATTTTGATATTTAAATCTTTTGGATCTAAAGAAATATGTATGACTTACGGGTTTATTCTAAATTTGTTCTTCTCGCTTCTTGTAGAAATGTGATGTAGAATTTATTTTCTTGTTCAATGTTGAAAATAGTTAAAGTTCTCTCATGGAATAGGGTTTGTGAAACCCTATGTGTAGTTGATTTTGAATCTGAGGCTCTTATGTTGGGATTTGAATTTAATTGCTTGGTTATAGTAGTTAGTTAATACTATAAGAGATTGAAGAACTGTCTATGATCTCCGTGGATTAGTAATTACTTGTGATAGAATCTTCGGTGAGTTAGTAATAACTCGTGATAAATTCAGTGTCTATTTAATTGCTTTATCGTGGTCGTCATTGATTCCAGCTGTTTGCAGATATTTTTGTGAGTTGCTGGGCTCAGCTGACGCGAAGATGTCTGTTGAACTGAAAGTTCATTTGATGGGAAAGGAATTAAGAAAGAAAATCAACTTGAGAGTGATCGTGTGTCAATCCGTCAAAATTAATTTCACTTTCTTACGCACTAAATTTAAATGAAGCACAAGGTAAGGAAGAGTTCGTATCCACGAGAGAGGCGTTTGTTGTTATGTAAATTTCAGTTTCTAAAATAACCCAAGGTATGTTTGTTGTTTAAGAAATAAAAGTAGTTGAAAGCAAAGTAAATAATTTTGAGAAATCAATAAGGAGAGGATATTGGTCAAGGGATAGTATCATTCACAAACATGTATTTTCATCAATGATTAGAATTGGTATTTTAATCTCGTATTTATTAAAAAGTCCTAGGATACCTTGATCGCAAGTATAACCCGTTAATTCCTCGTTTTCATCACAACCACATTAAAAGATGCTTATGTGAATTCTTCAGTCGAAAGCAACCTAAAGTGTAAAAGCACAATTAAGTTTAACTCCTAAGAGCATTAAGTTTTATGGAATAAGACTCATCAATGCAAACGAATGTGTAAAAGCACTAGACGTTTTAACAAAAGTTATGATTCACTTGTGACTAATAGGATGTATCACTACAAGCACTAACCACAATTATGCTACTTAGAATCGTGGGATAAACAACTTTTTTTCGTATTGAAAACCCTAATATAGCTCTAGAGATGAACACAAATCGGATTGATTCCGGACTCAACCTAACAAGTTTTCAAATCTTATAACACTATTAATTGTGAATCACAAACAATAATTACTGAGACAAAACTAATTCATTGAATCAAAAGCATGTTGAGAAATCAACTTTTATCCCATAACCAATAAGATGTTTAGCTACTCATAGCTATGGAGTTCATCATCATCAATATTCAATAATAAACAAGGAAGAAGAAGAACAAAACCAAACCCTAGAAGTGTAAACAAAAGTGGCTCTCCAAAAGAATTCCAAGAAAAAGATATATCATGTGTTGTAGAAAACCTCCCTTTTATAGCTTCTCTCCAACTTCTAAAATTAGGTCTAGTCTTCAAAGTCCATTAGGTGAGAATCCACCAAGCCCAAAAGGATGAGAAACCCGTGTAGAAAATACGCCCCGAAAACGGTCGCCGGAATCCTGGTATTGTGGCCGGAAATCGGGCCGGAAAGTCGCCGAAGTCGGCTCCGGACCGGCAAAAGTCCGCCCGGCCACCGGGTCAACGGGTCAGAACGGGTCAATGCTAATTTCAGGAGTCAGACCTGAGTAAGCTCTGAGTTGGGGCTAACTCAGTCTGACTAGGCTTGGCAAGAGTCACTCAAACCCCAGCCATGATGGCCCTGCTGTGCATCACTTGAACTTTCACTCCCAGCCAAGATGGCCGTGCACTTTCTGTATTTCTGTAGCTCAGTCTCGGCCAAGATGGCCATCACTCTGCAAGCTTCCAACACCATTTCAGCTCATACTATGCTCTCAACCTAGCCTGCCATTCTCCACCTCAGTGTTGCCAGCAAGCTATCTCAGCCCTGTAACAGCATTGCTGCCTTTCATGTCATTCCAGCTCATAACTCAATCCCAGTACCACCATGTCACCAGCACTTCCCCGAGTTCACATTCTCACCTGTCTTGCCATCAGGATCACAACCTTAATGGCAGCTCCAATATTCTCCGGTCCAGTTCTCGGCTCAAGGCCATTCATGCCTGCAATCATTCATTCATTCAACACTAACTAAGCCTCGGCCAAAAGGCAACACTCCGCAACGATGCTATAACTCAACCACAGCAGCCTCACAGGTTTCTCACAAACCTCATCCAACCCCCGGCAACATCACTATTATTTCCTCAAGCTCAAACCATTCCTTAAACACCCATCAAGAACTTCACATTGAGCCTAAACTCTGCCATGAAACATCAGCTCAGACTGTCTTAAGCCATTAGTAACAACAGACCCCCTTTCGGTTCCCATCTTTCGCCATAGAGCAACACCACCTCAGCCTGTCCCCGAACCGAGTATGCCTTCTATAGCTTCAAATTCATAATGGCTCCAATTTGAGGTCAAAACCACCAACTCAAAGCCACTGCTCCCGGCTCCAACAAGACCACAACACTTCTTCACCGCCATCTTCCCCGAAACAAAGATCACCAGCTCCATCTTTCACAGTAATACCTCGGTTCTCTAGCCAGCCCTGCAATCTCATTCTTCCCAATGTGCCGTGCCAGGCCGGGCCAACCTCTTCCATGCCACCTCGCAATGACTCAAATCTTCTCGCATTAACCACCACAAAGAAAAGCCCCATTGCAATGCAGCTTTGCAACCCCGTAGCAGCCCACCACTTTGAAGCATAACCATCTCTCTCGCTCGGCCAATGTATCCCTCATGTCATAAACTCGAAGCCACCTAGCCCTCTCTTGAGCTCCATTTTGCAAAGATCACTGTTCTACATTTTCTCCTCTCTTGCTCAGTTGCAATACCACATTGCAACTCCATCACAAGACCAAATTGCTATTTCAGCTCACCATTGCATCTATCACCGATTTAATCTAAGCAGCCTTCACTAGTCCACCATCTGCTGCTGCTTATGGCCTTCGACTCCCCGAGCTTCCTTAACAATTCATTCCACCAGCACCAAGTCCATTTAACAGCACCACCATAGTCACAATTTGCCATGACATCTCATTACAGCCTCACTCCATAGCTCAGTGCAATCTGAGACTCGACGCCATCCTTGATGCTAACCCATTCTCGAGCTCACACCATCTTCAATTTTATCTTCAACAGCTAGAACACATAACCCCAAATCGACCCCTAGATTCACTTCCTTCTTCCAATTTCTCGATTCGACCAAAGACCACCACAGACAAAGCAAAGAACTCTACATCGATCTCCTCCATTTGCTTTTGCACAGAAATTTCAAGTAAAACCCACAGATCGAACCCTCACCATCTTCACGGAAGCCATCACATTACAAATCTCGTTCTCAGCCCAAAAACATCACCGATTCCCCACGGATTAGCAGTCATGGCTGCTTTTCTTTTCTCACTGATCGAAAACAAATCTTCTCTAACCGATTCCCCCCATCGATCTCCTCCATTTGTGGCTGCCATGTTCTTCCTCTCAGGTGCCGCCTCCTCTCATTCTTCAGGTGAAAAATAACATCGAAAGAGAAAACTCTCTTCTCAGATTTCTAGGTCGTGTAGGAATGAGGCTGGATATAGCCACCCAGGCAAAGTGGTTAAGGGGTTATCCATGATGATTTAAGGCACCCCAAGAACTGATACGGGCCACCAGAAAATGACAACCCCTCATCCTCTATTGTGCTCTCGATAGCTCATGCATATGAAATGACGCTTCCGCCCTTCTTGCTCGAATTGAATGGTTTCCGCTTCTTTTCCTCCCTGCGACTCCATTGCACCTATAGAACTCAAAAGCACGCGTAAAGTACATAATTCACAAGAAAAATAACAAAGAAAGCATAAACTCTATATAGTAAATACGGTGTATTCTACACCTATCAGATTCCCCCACACTTAGACTTTGCTTGTCCTCGAGCAAATCAAACAAAACAATAAAATACAACAACTCCGTGTCGTCGAGGCTACGGTCACTTTTAGCATAAATAACAAGCCTTTAAACCCCTAGGTGTCCCTAGTGGACGAGTTATAGTCTCGTGAAGGTTTACTAGAGATATACCTACAAAACCTATATTTCAAACTCCGTCTATTCGTGACAAATCAATGAATGGATCCAAATTGACTACAGGAGGAGATACCTTGCAAATTCAATTCAATTATTAGTAAATAAACTCTAATTAGATAGTCGAACAAGCCACAATACTCAGAAACTAACAACCACAATCACAATGAAAAGATTAAGAAGATGGATAAAGATGTAGATGTTGGCGGATATTCACAAGTGTTCGATGTTTCCCATATCTGTGTCGGAAGGTCACTGCTAAGATGAACCTAATCCTATTGGATTGAGCTACTTAGTGCTGAATGCTACATCAATCAATTGGCATATACAAGGGAACCAAAAGTGACTTTATTCAACACAATAATATATATATATATATATATATATATATTTTTTTTTTTGATTGGATCAAACTGGATCCAATTTTTTAGACGGCATGATTAGATCTTTTGGATCCAAGCGCATGCTTCTTGTCAGCAAGTACATGATAGTTGCCTTGGATCCTGCATTCCACGCTTGTTTAGGCGACGGAGACAGGGACTACGTTTCACACATACTGCTATTCCCAAGTGTCTTTTTTATTCCGTTTTGGTCTAATTGGTCGGTCTCTTTTTTTTTTTCTTTTCATAAAATTTTTTCATTTTTTTTTTTTTTTTTTTGTTTTTTTTTTTTTTTTAAATTTTTTTTTTCTTTTTCTAGTAACTCAACCACTCTATTTCATCCTAGCAGAATAACACGTCGATTTTTAGTGACCCACCAAAGCACTTAGAGAACAATAGATAAATATGGAAAAATAAAAATAGAATGTGATATGGTGATATTCCGAGATATGGTAACAACTATCATGTTAATTTGTGATTTCGAGCTATATTCTTCCCTTTTAGTTCATTGGTTCCTCAACTCCTGCATTCAAAATGGTTCCATCCACTAATGGTGTCATCCTAAAGGCACAAGTTCTAGATTTCGGAGTTCAAAAGCACAAATTTTTCTGTTTTTTTCTATTTTTCTGATTTTTTTTTTTTATATAAAACAAACTAAAACATATAAATGCTCCCCCACACTTAAACTTTACATTGTCCTCAATGTAAATTGACTCATCCAAAGTAAGTCAAGGTGGGAAATCCTAATAAGAAATCAGCAAAAACAAAGTAAAAACAAAACAAGAAAAGAAATAAATACAAGATAAGAAATACTCATCGTTTGGGTTGCCTCCCAATTAGCGCTTGGTTTAAAGTCGTCAGCCCGACTATCTCCTTGCTTTCTATGACTCCTCCAGAGGAGCACATCCACAAAGTTAACTCCTTCCACCACCTCGGAAGTGAAGTTCTCATAATATGGTTTCAACCTAAGCCCATTAACTTTAAGTTCTTTCCCGTAGCTATGCTACAATTTCCACTGCACCATGAGAAAACACATTAGTAACAATAAAAGGTCCGATCCATCGTGACCTTAGTTTACCCGGAAATAATTGCAAGCGAGAATTAAACAAAAGCACTTTCTGCCCAATACAAAATTGTTTCCTAGAAATCATGTTATCATGGAATGCTTTCGTCTTTTCTTTGTAAATCCGTGAGCTTTCAAATGCATCATTGCGAAGCTCCTCTAGCTCTTGAAGTTGTAACTTCCTTTGCTTTCCAGCCCCATCCATCTCCATGTTGCATTGCTTAATAGCCCAAAACGCCTTATGCTCAATTTCCACGGGTAAGTGACAAGGTTTACCATACACAAGCCTAAAAGGAGACATTCCAATAGGTGTTTTATATGCGGTTCTATACGCCCACAAAGCATCATTGAGTCGCATGCTCCAATCTTTCCTCGTTGGATTCACCGTCTTTTCTAGAATTGATTTCACCTCCCGGTTAGACACCTCGGCTTGTCCATTGGTTTGGGGATGATAAGGTGTTGCAATCTTGTGCGACACATTGTACTTCCTTAACAAGCTTTGCAAGAACCTGTTTTTGAAGTGAGAACCCCCATCGCTAATTATCGCCCTTGGAATTCCAAACCTTGCAAAAATATTAGCTTGCACGAAATCTGAAACAACTTTAGAATCATTAGTTGGGGTGGCTTTAGCTTCCACCCATTTCGAGACATAATCAACCGCAAGTAAGATATAAAAATTCCCATGGGAGTTGACAAAAGGCCCCATAAAATCAATACCCCATACATCAAAAACTTCAATAAATTGAATAAAAGTTTGTGGCATTTGATTTCGGACACCTAGATTGCCGGTTCTTTGACACCTATCACAAGTTGTACAAAATATATGTGCATCCTTAAACAAAGTTGGCCAATAAAAACCACTTTCAAGTACCTTGTGCGCGGTTCTCTTACTCCCAAAATGTCCTCCGCAAGCATAAGAGTGACAAAAGACAAGATAGAGTTAAATTCAGATTCGGGCACGCACCTTCGTATTACTTGGTCACTACCATGTTTCCATAAGTAAGGATCATCCCATATGTATTGGTTCCCTAACCTCTTAAGTTTGTCCCTCTCAGCACGAGACAAGTTCTGTGGGATTTGTTTAGAAACTAAGTAATTGACAATATCGGCATACCATGGTTCTCCAAAGGTAATTGAGAAAAGTTGCTCGTCCGGGAAACTTTCACGCAACGGGATAGTCTCCTTGTCCACAGCAATTCGGCTCAAATGATCCGCAACGGTGTTCTCAATCCCTTTCTTGTCTTTGATTTCAATATCAAACTCTTGCAAGAGTAAAATCCATCGTATGAGCCTCGGTTTCGCCTCTTTCTTTGTAAGCAAGTACTTAAGCGCTGCATGATCAGAAAAAACAACAACTTTTGTACCAATTAGATAAGAGCGAAACTTTTCTAAAGCAAAAACAATGGCTAAAAACTCTTTTTCAGTGGTTGTGTAGTTTTGTTGAGCCTCATTTAACGTTCTAGAAGCATAATAGATAGCATGAGGAAGCTTCCCCACACGTTGCCCAAGCACCGCACCAACCGCATAATCACTAGCATCACACATGAGTTCAAACGGCTTACTCCAATCCGGTGATTTAATGATAGGGGCTGAAATCAAAAGTTCTTTCAAACGATTGAATGCCGCCATACATTTCTCATCAAAGTCAAAAACCACATCTTTTTGCAATAAGTTACATAGTGGTGACGCTATTTTGGAAAAATCCTTGATGAACCTACGATAGAAACCGCATGACCAAGAAAAGAACGTATCTCCCCTCACCGTAGTGGGAGGGGTTAGAGCACGAATAAGGTCTATCTTAGATTTATCGACTTCCAAACCTTTAGAAGATATTATATGGCCTAAAACTATGCCATGAGTTACCATGAAATGGCACTTCTCCCAATTTAGCACAAGATTTGTTTCAACACATCGTTCAAGGATTAGAGACAAGTTGTTCAAGCAAAGGTCAAATGAATCACCAAAGACACTAAAGTCATCCATGAACACTTCGATTATGTTTTCAACATATTCGAAAAGATACTTACCATACACCTTTGAAAAGTAGCTGGAGCATTGCATAGGCCAAAAGGCATCCTTCTATAAGCAAAAGTACCGAAAGGACAAGTGAAAGTGGTTTTCTCTTGGTCCTCCGGCGCTATCACAATCTGATTATAACCTGAATAGCCATCAAGAAAGCAATAGTATGAGTGTCCAGCTAAACGTTCAAGCATTTGATCAATAAAAGGTAAAGGAAAGTGATCTTTTCTAGTGGTGGCATTCAATTTTCTAAAATCAATACAAACCCTCCAACCGGTTTGCACACGAGTTGGGACAAGTTCATTCTTATCATTCTCCACCACCGTCACACCAGATTTCTTTGGTACCACTTGTACCGGGCTTACCCACTTGCTATCGGATATGGGGTAGATAACACCCACTTCCAAAAGCTTGAGTATCTCCTTTTTCACAACTTCCATCATGGGAGGATTCAAACGACGTTGCGCGTCCCTTTTAGGCTTTGCATCATCCTCCAAACGAATTTTGTGCATACAAACGGCAGGGCTAATACCCTTGATATCGGCAATTGTCCATCCTATGGCCGTCTTGTACTTCCTTAGCACCCTTAGAAGTTTTTGCTCCTGTAAATCACTAAGCTTGTTAGAAACAATCACCGGTAACTCTTCATTATCACCCAAGTACAAGTACTTAAGGTGGTCTGGAAGAGGTTTCAATTCTAAAATCGGAGATTTAACAATTGAAGGTACAAGCTTTTCATCACTTGCATGGTAAAGAAATAAAAGAGATATTATGAGTTTTCGGGCATCCTTGGAGTGAATTAAGATCACCAAGAGCTTCCTTGACTTCATTACCACACTCTACACCATTATCCATGGATGTAGTTAACACGGTTTCCAAAGCATCATCACCGTTTAATTCGAACATTTGTTGTGCCAATGAATCCATAACATCAATAGAGAAACAAGAGTGGACATCGCTAGGATATCTCATCGTCTCGAAAATGTTGAAACGTATTATTTCTCCATCAAACTCCATAGTTAGCGTTCCCTTATCCACATCAATTATGGTTTTCGCCGTTTTCATGAAAGGACGCCCAAGTAGCAATGGAAGAGACGAGTCCGGAGCACCTTCATCCATCTCTAACACACAAAAGTCCATTTGGAAATACAAGTTGATTAACACCGCACAAGAACATCCTCAACAATACCCATTGGGTAAACATTAGAGCGATCGGCTAATTGCAATACAATTTCAGCCTTTTTAAGAGGACCAAGATCAAGTGAATTATACATTGACGCAGGCATAACATTAACGGAAGCACCTAAGTCCAACATAGCTTTGTTAAAAGTTGTGTTACCAATTTTGACGGGAATGTCGAAACTACCCGGATCCTTGCACTTAAGTAGGAGTTTGTGTTGTAAGATTGCCGAAGCATTCTCCCCCACACTAAGCACTTCATTACCTTTGAGCCTTTGTTTGTTGGTACACAAGTCCTTCAACACCTTTGCATACTTTGGAACTTGCTTGATAGCATCAATGAGTGGTATGTTCACGTGGATCTTCTTTAGAACGTCTAAAATCTCCTTTTCTAGTTCCGCCTTCTTAGAACTTGCAAATCTGCGAGGAAAAGGTAGAGGAGGAACATAAGTAGAAACCGGAGTTTTAGAGTTAGAAATAGGTACCTCAGAAGTTTGGGGAGAAGCCTCGACTTTCTCCTCCAAAACAGGTTCCTTTGGTGTCTCCACCTTGCCCGAATCAGCAACTTCGGGTGGCACAAGTTGTGTACCGCTTCTCAACGTAATGGCATTGACACCCTCTTTTGGGTTAATAGGTTGAGAAGGAAGTCTCCCACTATTTTGTGCCTTCAAATTGTTGATATCAACCGCCATGGAGCCCATTTGTGTTTGCAACTCCTTAATAGCACTCTTAGTCTCTTGTTGACTTTCCTTGAACATGGTGGAAATACCTTGCATAAAACTTTGAAGCTTTGCATCAATATCCGAACCTTGATTTTGCATCGATTGTTGTGCTTGAGGTTGCTGAAATTGTTGCCTCGGCTGGAATTGTTGTTGTTGAGGTTGAAATCCACTTGAAGAGTTGAAAGTAGGTTGTTGAACCGCTCCTTGTTTGTTGGCATAGCTAAAATTGGGGTGATCTCTCCATCCCGGATTGTAAGTGTTGGAGTAGGGATCATATCGTCTTGGTTGATTCGGAAAGATCGCATTAGCTTGCTCTTCTTCATATGATTGAGAAGAAGTTGGTACAACCGCGGCTGCAACTTGTTGAAGCATTGCGTTCATGTTACCCATTTGTTGACGAAGATCCTCCACCTCGCTCACTTCATTCACCCTTCTTAGAATCACATCCGAACCACGACTCAGAAATTGTTGTGAGTTCGCTGCCATGTTTTCAATCAACTCTCTAGCTTGTGCCACCGTCTTGCTAACTAGTGCACCACCACCCGCGGCGTCAATAAGATTCCTATCACTTGATTGGAGTCCTTCATAGAAGTATTGGATGATCATAGCGTCACTAAATTGGTGGTGAGGGCAGCTTGCAACCAATCTCTTGTACCGTTCCCAACATTCATATAAGGATTCTCCCACGTTTTGCTTCATCCCACAAATTTCTTTGCGAATTTGAGTAGCCTTGGATGCGGGAAAATATCTCTCCAAAAGAGTTTCTTCAACCCATTCCATGTTGTGACACTTCCGGGAGGTAAATAGTACAACCAATCCTTCGCACTATCCATTAAAGAGAAACGGAAAACCTTCAACATTGCACCATCCGCCTCAACATTTCTTTGGAAGCATAGCCGTGACAATGGTGTGGAAGTCCAAAAGATGTTTGTTAGGATCTTCATTCACCATGCCATGGAATTTTGGTAATTCTCGAAGCTACCCGGCTTTATCTCAAAAGTAGAGTTCGTTTGAATACACCCCTGTTGTGTATCAAGCCTATGAGAAGCTAAGTCCTTGAGTGAACGATTTGCATCACCCATTTCTTCTTCTTCCACGTGTCGGAAAATCTCTTCTCCTACTTCCTCCTCGTGCTCGTCCGTTGTGCCTTTACTTGGTTGGAGTATTGTGCCGCGTCTAGTAGCTATCCCGCACCTTGGATAATTCCAATCCTTAGTAGCCAGAGATTATGCACCTGCAAACAATTTTCGCAAAACAAGTGAGAAACAAGACAAGAAACGAAAAGCAAAGATAAAAGCAGAAATTGTAAAAAGAAACTAAAAACTTAATAACAAGCCGTATGCCTCCTCCCAGCGCAGGCGCAAAAATTTGATCGTGTGTCAATCCGTCAAAATTAATTTCACTTTCTTACGCACTAAATTTAAATGAAGCACAAGGTAAGGAAGAGTTCGTATCCACAGAGAGGCGTTTGTTGTTATGTAAATTTCAGTTTCTAAAATAACCCAAGGTATGTTTGTTGTTTAAGAAATAAAAGTAGTTGAAAGCAAAGTAAATAATTTTGAGAAATCAATAAGGAGAGGATATTGGTCAAGGGATAGTATCATTCACAAACATGTATTTTCATCAATGATTAGAATTGGTATTTTAATCTCGTATTTATTAAAAGTCCTAGGATACCTTGATCGCAAGTATAACCCGTTAATTCCCTGTTTTCATCACAACCACATTAAAAGATGCTTATGTGAATTCTTCGTCGAAAGCAACCTAAAGTGTAAAAGCACAATTAAGTTTAACTCCCTAAGAGCATTAAGTTTTATGGAATAAGACTCATCAATGCAAACGAATGTGTAAAAGCACTAGACGTTTTAACAAAAGTTATGATTCACTTGTGACTAATAGGATGTATCACTACAAGCACTAACCACAATTATGCTACTTAGAATCAGGGATAAACAACTTTTTCGTATTGAAAACCCTAATATAGCTCTAGAGATGAACACAAATCGGATTGATTCCCGGACTCAACCTAACAAGTTTTCAAATCTTATAACACTATTAATTGTGAATCACAAACAATAATTACTTGAGACAAAACTAATTCATTGAATCAAAAGCATGTTGAGAAATCAACTTTTATCCCATAACCAATAAGATGTTTAGCTACTCATAGCTATGGAGTTCATCATCATCAATATTCAATAATAAACAAGGAAGAAGAAGAACAAAACCAAACCCTAGAAGTGTAAACAAAAGTGGCTCTCCAAAAGAATTCCAAGAAAAAGATATATCATGTGTTGTAGAAAACCTCCCTTTTATAGCTTCTCTCCAACTTCTAAAATTAGGTCTAGTCTTCAAAGTCCATTAGGTGAGAATCCACCAAGCCCAAAAGGATGAGAAACCCGTGTAGAAAATACGCCCCGAAAGTGGTCGCCGGAATCCTGGTATTGTGGCCGGAAATCGGCCGGAAAGTCGCCGGAAGTCGGCTCCGGTGACCGGCAAAGTCCGCCCGGTCACCGGGTCAACGGGTCAGAACGGGTCAATGCTAATTTCAGGAGTCAGACCTGAGTAAGCTCTGAGTTGGGGCTAACTCAGCCTGACTAGGCTTGGCAAGAGTCACTCAAACCCCAGCCATGATGGCCTGCTTGTGCATCACTTGAACTTTCACTCCCAGCCAAGATGGCCGTGCACTTTCTGTATTTCTGTAGCTCAGTCTCGGCCAAGATGGCCATCACTCTGCAAGCTTCCAACACCATTTCAGCTCATACTATGCTCTCAACCTAGCCTGCCATTCTCCACCTCAGTGTTGCCAGCAAGCTATCTCAGCCACAATAAAGATTGCTGCCTTTCATGTCATTCCATTTCATAACTCAATCCCAGTACCACCATGTCACCAAGACTTCCACTGAGTTCACATTCTCACTGTCTTGCCATCAAGCATCACAACCTTAATGGCAGCTCAATATTCTCCAGTCCAGTTCTCGGCTCAAGGCCATTCATGCCCGCAATCATTCATTCATTCAACACTAACTAAGCCTCGGCCAAAAGGCAACACTTCAAGAATCGATGCTATAACTCAGCCACAGCAGCCTCACAGTTTCTCACAAACCTCATCCAACCCTGGCAAAATCACTATTATTTCCTCAAGCTCAAACCATTCCTTAAACACCCATCAGCAACTTCACATTGAGCCTAAACCTGCCATGAAACATCAGCTCAGACCTGTCTTAAGCCATTAGTAACAACAGACCCCCTTTCAGTTCCCATCTTTCTGCCATAGAGCAACACCACCTCACCCCGTCCTCGAACCGAGTATGCCTTCTATAGCTTCAAATTCATAACAGCTCCAATTTGAGGTCAAAACCACCAACTCAGGCCACTGCTCCAGCTCCAACAGCACCACAACACTTCTTCACTGCCATCTTCCCTGGAAACAGCATCACCAGCTCCATCTTTCACAGGCAATACCTCAGTTCTCTAGCCAGCCCTGCAATCTCATTCTTCCCAATGTGCCAGGCCAGGCCAGGCCAACCTCTTCCATGCCACCTGCAATGACTCAAATCTTCTGCATTAACCACCACAGCAAAGCCCCATTGCAATGCAGCTTTGCAACCCTGTAGCAGCCACCACTTTGAAGCATAACCATCTCTCTGCCTGGCCAATGTATCCCTCATGTCATAAACTCAGGCCAGCCTAGCCCTCTCTTGAGCTCCATTTTGCAGCATCAGCCTGTTCTACATTTTCTCCTCTCTTGCTCAGTTGCAATACCACATTGCAACTCCATCACAAAGACTTTTTCCAGCTATTTCAAATTTCAGCCATTGCATCTATCACCGATTTAATCTAGCGACTTCACTAGTCCACCATCTCGCTGCTATGGCCTTGACTCACGAGCTTCCTTAACAATTCATTCCACCAGCACCAAGTCCATTTAACAGCACCACCATAGTCACAATTTGCCATGACATCTCATTACAGCCTCACTCCATAGCTCAGTGCAATCTGAGACTCGACGCCATCCTTGATGCTAACCCATTCTCGAGCTCACACCATCTTCAATTTTATCTTCAACAGCTAGAACACATAACCCCAAATCGACCCCTAGATTCACTTCCTTCTTCCAATTTCTCGATTCGACCAGCAGCCACCACAGACAGCAGCAACTCTACATCGATCTCCTCCATTTGCTTTTGCACAGAAATTTCAAGTAAAACCCACAGATCGAACCCTCACCATCTTCACGGAAGCCATCACATTACAAATCTCGTTCTCAGCCCAAAAACATCACCGATTCCCCACGGATTAGCAGTCATGGCTGCTTTTCTTTTCTCACTGATCGAAAACAAATCTTCTCTAACCGATTCCCCCCATCGATCTCCTCCATTTGTGGCTGCCATGTTCTTCCTCTCAGGTGCCGCCTCCTCTCATTCTTCGGTGAAAAATAACATCGAAAGAGAAAACTCTCTTCTCGCATTTCTAGGTCGTGTAGGAATGAGGTGGATATAGCCACCCAGGCAAAGTGGTTAAGGGGTTATCCATGATGATTTAAGGCACCCCAAGAACTGATACGGGCCACCAGAAAATGACAACCCCTCATCCTCTATTGTGCTCTCGATAGCTCATGCATATGAAATGACGCTTCCGCCCTTCTTGCTCGAATTGAATGGTTTCCGCTTCTTTTCCTCCCTGCGACTCCATTGCACCTATAGAACTCAAAAGCACGCGTAAAGTACATAATTCACAAGAAAAATAGCAAAGAAAGCATAAACTCTATATAGTAAATACGGTGTATTCTACACCTATCAGAGAGTTCGTGATACACCAGTTAGGGTCACAAAGGTTCTTCTTGATAAATAAATGCCCCTAGAACATCTTACTAATCTAGCTTGTGCTCCAAAAATTTGCAGGTGGTTCATGTATTTCAGTATATTACATGCTATTTGTTATTAATGTACTATGTTTCACTATCTATCTAGTAACCTTTAACTGACATATTTATGGTATTTTCTATAGTCTGGTTTCAGTGGAACTGGAGTTCGCGCTGCTTACTTTAGTCTTCGTCTTGTGGCCCCTGTGAAGATTTTATGAAATTTAACTTCTCCATTCAGGTCAGATTAGTTTCCTGATGTGATGTTTCTTATGTATATGATGCTTAGGGGAACTACATGCTCTTATTAATTGGTAATTTTTGGACTCTTTCCCATGAAATTGATCATATCATCAACTGTGTGGCAAAATCAAAACTATATGTATGCTGGTCAGACATCTGTAGTTCTGTAACTATTGTTTTTTAGAGGCCCAAATGGTGATGCATCCGGGGTGGGCGGATTACCGCTCAACACTCCCGGTTAATGACATTTTTGTATAATGTTTTTATGTATTTCGTATTACACCGTAATGTCTCTTTTGACATATCTAACCTTTTATAGTCTATTTTTGTGTTCATTATATTTTTTTCATAATGAATGGTTTCTTTGGTTCATTCATAGGTCGCTCACCTCATATATAAAGAAGTTTGCTTGATCGAATACAAGGACAGAAGATTTATGGGCAGCTCTTGAGGGACCTTAGAACAGTGAACATGCTAATGAGTTCATGGACAAAGCAAATGGGATATCATGTTTCGGTACAACTCAAAGATAACAAGTTGGAGTTTGATCAGGTCTAATTTTTTCTCTTATCTTCAGTAATTGCCTTGGATGTCTAAGCATACAAGGAACCTCTTTTTTGGGGTCAAATTTAGAAGCTTATATTTCGTTTAAGGTATGTTCTTAAGGAACCTTACAATTGTGTAATTTGCAGTCGTAATCCTTACAAAGCAGAGCTAGTGGAAATAGTCAATGAATTGTCCCAATTTTTTTTTTTCTTAAGAATATGAATTTTATTAAACCAAAATTGTTACAAAATAAAAAGAATGTTACTTAAAGACATAAAAAAAGGAAATAATAAAAGCTAAGCTCCAATTTTTGGAGTTACACAAAATTTATTCAACCAAATCTATAATATGGTTTATTTTCTACCTCCATATTGGATAAGAATGGTGGTCTTCTTGTGAAAATAATTGATTCTCCTTTTGCCATATCAAAACCTTTTTTGGCCATGGAATCTGCAGAGAAGTTCACTTCCCTGTAACTGTGGATAAAGATTATTTGCTTCAAAGTTTCAGAAATTTTACTCCATCTTGTGACTGCAAACCATGGAATATTTCCTGTACAGAATGCTGTAATCACAGCTTTTGAATCTATTCTGAATATGACTTCCAGTTTACCATTATTGATAGCCCATTCACCAGCACATAGTAAAGCAATCACTTCTGCAAAATAATTTGTTGCCACTCCAAGACCACCTTCCTTAGCCACAATACATTCTCCAACTGAGTTTCTGCTAATAAACCCATACCCTGAGTTACCAGGGTTCCCTTTTGATGCACCATCACAGCAGAGAAGGATTTGAGAATTCACAGGGAGATGAAAATATATTTCTTGAATTCTAGTGGATACAGTTTTTCTACGGGACATGTTAAACATCTTCAGAATCTGTAAGTCATAAGCTGAATTCCAAATTCTTCCTTTCATTCTAACTTCACTCTCATGTGTAAGATTCATAATTCTAGCTTTGAGAACTTTAATATTGAAGCTTTCATTATCATATACATATTTATTTCTCATAAACCAGAGTTCTCTCAATGTGATGAAAGCAGAGGTCATCCATATTTCTTTAACTGGATGACTTTTTTGTTTTGCATAGTTAAAGATATCCTCAAATGAGATTGGATTCTTAAAGCATAACATGTCACCTATCCATTTCCATATAATTTCACTATAGTTACAGCTCCACAGGATATGTTCTAAGTTTTCTTCAAAATTTCTACAAAAAGGACATCTTGATGCAAGGCTAAAGTGTCTCTTTTTCATATTGTCATCAGTGGAACATATATTCCTTTTTAGTTTCCATACATTACTAGAAATAGATGGATGTATAGAATGATTCCATACCTTTTGAGTCCATGAAAGTTTTGGATATTTTCTTCTTATAGATTCCAATGCAGAAGCTATTGTGAAAGCACCAGTGATGGTTTTGCTCTAAATTCTTTTATCTTCTTTATTATCAGCAACTGGAAGATCACTTGTATTAAACATCTCCAACATTTCAGATGGAATTACCCACTCACCTTCAAGTAAAATGTCAGATACTTTCATATCTGGAAATTGAAGCATATAAGAATTTTCAGGGAACAATTCTATTAGAGCTTTATATTTAATCCATTTTTCTTTCCATACTGAAATGATGTCTCCCTTCCCCACTAGCCATCTTGCATGATTAAAGACATCATTTGCAACCCATTTCATTCCTGGCCAAATAGAAGATTTTCTATAATACTGAATCCAATCACCATTTTTGTCATGATACTTAGCTTTAAAATATCTTGACATTTCATCATCTCTATTTAGAATTTTCCAATACAGCTTCATGAGAAGAGCTTTGATAAGAAATCTCCAACCTTCTCAATCCTATACCCCCTTTTATCAATAGAAGAACACACTCAATCCCATTTTATTGTAATAACTTTTATTAAAGAAGGGTCACCAGTCCATATGAAGTTTCTGATAATTCTTTCACATTCCTTGATTATTGTTCTTGGCCATTTTATAAACTGCCGTTGAATAAATGGGAAAGCTACATAACACAAATTTAACCAAAATCAGCCTTTCTTGAAATGGGAGTAATCTACCTTTCCAACCTGCCAAAGAACATGCTATCTGAAAGATTTCCTCTATCTTTGTTCATGGTTAAGTGCTTCTTCACTTTGTGTTTATGTGTTATCAATATATCTGTAATATGCTCATGGATGTTGTTGTCTTATTGTTATCATTACAGCTAATGAAGAAGTATGATCTAGCAATGGACCATTTGTAGAAAACTGAGCCACAACAGGTTTGACTTCTAGTATGTCAGTAGTTAAGTTTGCATTTTCACTTGAAGTTGTTTCATACACATATTCCCATCTTGTTATTCAGTATTGGCAGGCCATGGAAAAGGTGTTTGCTTTGTTCAAAAGGTATGGAATCATTCGATTTATGAGGGAATGGGTTTAAACAATTTAGTTATTTTCCCTAAAGCTAAGCCTTCATCACTGTTATATAGAGATCTATTCGAGTTAGTTGGCTTATGATATTCACCTGCAAAATTTCTCAATATTAGGCTAATACCAGACTGATAGTAATTAAGTTTAAATGATACATCACAATTTAAGGAAATGACTATTGGAGGGCTCCATCAAATTACTGTAGAAGTGTAAACAATCCACAAGCCTTCGAAGTTTAAGCCATGTCTAGAATATTTTGTTTGAAAGAGACTACAGATCATGTAGGTCTCATCAAATTGCTTAGACATGATTATTTTGTGATCTTAGTCTCCAAAATTCTCCCTATATATCTTCCTTGATGTAGGTTTGTCTTGATGATTGCCTTGGGAGCTGGACCAGTTCCAGGTCTACTCCTGCCTGAAATTTTGTCCAATAGACTGAGAGAAAAGGCGATGTCATTCTGTTTGGCGGTTCACTGGGTACATTTCTCTACTTTCTTGTTCTGTATAAAGAAGCTAAATACTAGCCTCCCTGTTTTCCTTCTCTCTAAAGGTTTTGGTCTTGTGTTTTTTCAGGTGTTGATGGTGGATTTTCGTTTAAGGTTAAATTTGTAAAAAACCAGAAAAAATCATGCGCTGACATCTTGTAAAAGATAAAGCCATTTATAAGTGTTGGATACTCCCTCACTTAATTCACCAAGAATGGAGCATGTAGCAACAATCCCATTCAGTGAATACATGAAATTCCTCCCGAGGTTGGAGCATGTAGTAACAATCCTATCCCGTGAATTTCATATCAGCCTTGTATTTCCAGTACTCATTATCGCTGGTGTGGCATGACGACGAGTGTTACTCTTACGAGTAACACGAACCTCCAAGCACTATAATGAAACCATGTACGAAATACCCGTACAGTGACTCTCGGTGTGTTATAATAGCCCGATTGAGACCCTCTCGGTGTGTTATACTAGCCCGATTGAGCATCCGGACTTGACCGTATCACCCGGATATGATCTCGATCGCAGATCATCCAACTCCATAAGCATGATTGGATGACCCCATATCAATTCCATCACCCCCAAGCGGGTATGGAATACCCACGGCCGACCCCGCATGGTCGTTCATTGGCCTAGCTTGCCAAAAACCGTTCATACCAAGCATTATGGACTAAAACCCTAAATTAGGGTTTGCGGCATATTACATGTGTTGCAAAATGTTCTCAACCATCCATCTTCGCAGTATAGATGGAGGTGTAGATGTAGACTTAAAGGGCCCAGAGCATGTCAACACGATCACCGTGGGACCGCCTACACACTTGACCAATCGGTCAAAACCAACAATGTTTGGCCGTGACAAAATCATCACCCAAACAAGAGATGATAAATGCACGGCTTTGAAAGCCAAAATTAGGGTTTCAAGCCATCACGCGCGTCCATCTTCTCCTAAGCACGAATGGAGGGTCACATATTAGATTAAGCAAGGCCGGTCATACCAAAGCATGACCACCATGGGCCCATCTACCTCCTCATGTGTTCCGGCCAAGGCATATCATGCCTGGTTAATCCAAAACGTGCGTCCAAACTAGCATGGCCACGCCTCCCAAACCACAACCGATCTCGACCGCTCAACTTCACCGGATGATTTGAGTGGCTTAGATCACGTTTTCACGGATATTCGAGGTATAGGCATGAACACCACCGCCATCTTCACGTCAAACCCATCGGCCAAGACCGACCAAATTAGGTCGTCTTGGAACGCGCGCCAGAAAAAGCATAATGCGCGGCCTTTTGTGGCATCAATTTCCTATTGCAAAATTGATCTCAACCACTCCTCTTTTCCGGTCAAATTGAGTGGCCTAGATCGCACCTTCATGGGATAGTGAGACATGGACGTGTAGACTGGCATGCTATCTACATGCACGCCCGGTCGGTTCTCTCCAAATCCCTTTCCATGCTCGGTTTCGAAGTCAAGAGTGATGCTTGCGCACCTCTTCAAAAGACCCTAATATTCATTAATCTGGCCGCAGATGAGTGTCTCAAAGATCATCTCATCCGTCCAACTTCACCACTTGGTTATACAACCCTGGTCAGGAGTTATTTGGTTAGTGAGGCGTCATTACCCATCACTTTACCACACCATAATGCAATACCCGCATAAAATACACACGATACTTCACAAGTATCGACTTCCTGAATAACGCAGTTATTCAATTCAGCATTACATGCTATCTTTCGTGGATTCACGATCCACACATTCCGTTTATCAATCATGTCACAAACTCGGGGATACATACTGGGGTATTGGTCTGCGGTTTACAGCGTGCGGCGTGCAACGCGCCATCACAAGAACGTGTCGAGAAGTCATGGACGATTAGAGATGAACAGGAGAAGTGGGCAAGACTGGGTCGTGTGGCACCGACGCACAACTCCACTACTCCATCACTCCACTTCCTCCACTTCCCACGAGAGACGTGAATAAGGCTCAATGACTTGTATAAATAGGTTCTCCGCCCTATTTCAAACAACAACACAAGTCCAGACGAGACAGAAAACCAAGTGTTAATACAAAACGTATTCCAACACCCAGAGCTTGCTTGCATCAATCACAAGCCTGCTCACCTTTCTGTTACAAGTCATAAGCAAGCCAACACCTTCACAATATCAACACCTTCTTCGCTTCCCTCCCTAAGATCAACCCTATCTCCTTCACTTTGAGACCCATACAAGTCCTGAACGGCCATTTCTTGGTTTAGGCCGGACTTGCAATGTATTGATTGATCTCTCGAATCTACAAGCACTCACCGCGCAAAGGCATTTGTTTAAGGTTTAAATTCATTCCTCATCCACACCCCAAATTACCAAATTCTGCAGGAGTAGTTTTCACCCATAAACAATTGGCGACCACAGTGGGAGATTAATCTCTCGGTTGTAAAGTCAATTTCTTCGAAATCCGATTCAATTTTATCAATTTCAAAAGAGTAGATCTTAGAATCAATTCAATCAACAATTCATTTCAAGATGGTGGAATTAAGGTCTGGATTAGCAATCAACTCTGATGGGGCTAGTGTGGGTACCAATCCTGGTGTCGAAGTACCTGTCAGTGGAGCTACCGTAGCCAACACATCTCGAGGAGCCGTTACCTCTATCACCAACACTAGCGGAGCAGAGACATCCCAGTGGGTGTAACGCCCCCATCACTGGCAGCGAGCAGCCGCAAATCCCGGCATCTCCTCAAGTGTAACACCTCCAAAGTGGTCACCGTGAGCAACAACTTTCACTCCCCCATCGACGACGAGGAGCCGGAGGCACAAGAGGAGGACCACCGTCTATTACCGTTGCGAGACTTGATGGAGAAACAGAAGTTCTTGCTAAGACTCAAACAGATATGGCCGCAACTCATAAGGAGGTACTCACTTTCCTCAAGACCTTGATCAACGATTGCCGCAGGATTCACGTCAATCTTTGGATACAACAAGAGATGCCTTCAATTCACCCGAGCGGGCGTTTCCACTCGGGACGTAAGCTCGTGTTGCTCCCGAATGTTCAAGAGAAAGGGACCAGCCACCCAACTTCATCACACGTGAGGATCTAGAACGACTCCTTCAAAGCCGAGGCAAAGGAAATCGACGGATGTACACCAACACCAACCGCCATACCCTCAAGATATGCAACGGATCCCTCTTCCAAGAGGATACACCTTTCCCCGTTCTCCCTCTACGACGGCCAGACCGGGTAATGCTCGTGAACACGTTTCGATTCTTGGAATCCTTGGGGGAACATGAATACAATCATGTTCTACGCCTAAAAGAATTCTCGAAATCACTTACGAGGAGGGCATACACCTGGTACAACAACATTGCACCTAACAGCATATCCAACTAGAGCGAGATGTTCAGTGCTTTCTACAAAAAGTATTTCTTCGTGTCTGAACAAATCACCTTTTCAGATCTAGGAAGAATTCTTCAGCGGAACAACGAGCATCCTAACGACTTCGTCGAAAGATTCAGAACTCAAACGCTGGATTGTCATGACCCGAACGTCACCGAACGACAATTGGTGGAGTTGTGCATCAACGGGATGATACCCATATACCGCGCTCTGTTAGAAAACCCGGGCTTTCAAACGTTCTCAACTCCACGAGGCTGCAAAACGTTCGAAGAACAATCTGCACCGGCACTACTAGAAAGAACCCGAGTTGTTCGGAAGTGAAGATTCACGTGAAAGTCGACGGAGCAGGCGCCTCACGAACAAGCAATACAACACCGGTCCTTCTGTGAGTGTAGTGGGCGGAGGAGAGAAAAGGAAAGCTCTAGTGACGGAACAACAAACCAAGCGGACATCCCCGGTACACAAGACTTCGTCTCGAAAAGGAGCAGACAAAACTCCTGCACAAAACACTAAAGACACGGGTTTTCCTTTTCCCGTGAACGAAGTGATAGAGCTCTTGGAAGCGTGGATCCAAGATAACGCCGTAAAGCTGCCCCTATCAGACGTCCTCCAACCGAGGAAGAAATGGCAGATCCCGATCATCGTTGCTACCACGGGTTCGTCCATCATCCAACCAAAGATTGCAAAAGTTGAAACAAATATTCGTGGAAAAGGTAGAGACGGGGGAACTCCGGCTTGGAAACGAGGGTGTTCATAGAGACCCTTTACCTATCGGAACCGCATGATTTCGGGGACTCGTTCGCAAGACCGTACAATCTATGATGGAACACATATGTGAAATCTTGTACTTTTCCAAAGGATCAGCGTCAAAACATATTTGCGCCCTCAACCACGTTGTGTCGTAGGCGTTTGCATCCAGATGGCAGTCCGGGAACCCCGTGAACCCTTTCCGAAAGACATGAGCAATGGAAACCGGGGACTCCTAACCGTCACTCGTTTGAGAAACGTTGAAATCGATAGCGTGTTGATTGATACGGCTTCCGAATTTAACATCATTACTTGTCAAGACCTTGAGAGCGGCAAAGATTTCGAGAAGTGAAGCTACTCGTCACCCAATTGTAGTTAAAGATTCAACAGGAGAGCTTAGAGATGCATATGGATACATTGATCTTGAAGTCAAATTGGGTGATGCCTCGACGCAAGCAAAGTTCTACATAGTCAAAGATCATCCCAAGTACGACATGATCCTAGGGCGCCCTTGGATGCAGTACAACAAAGCCATACTGGAAGTCTGTCCTCTACCGGGTTTGACACAGAAAGAATCTCCAACACGCCTTCGGACCTCCCGATGATTATTTGCCGATGCACCCAAGAACATGCCGATGTGGCACAACTTCCCGGGGAGAGCATGTTGGCATACATTGAAAGGTCCCGATGTCAAGTAAGTCTCACCACACAACTCTCTTTGCAACCTACCGCCCCTCATTCTGACAAGTCCTGGGGACTGGCTCCAATCAACAAACCAACCCCGGCTAAGAGATGTGAATGGGAGGCTGGCCCTTTCAAGCGTTTTATCGGGAGCGTGGAAGCGTTTTGGTCAAAGACGATGAGGCCAAGGTCCAAGTATTCGCACGACCAAACCCGTTGGGAATTGAGACCTGGTGACGGGCGACTACGTTCAATGTTGGGAGCGTGACGGTGAAGATGACCACTCCCGACTTGCCTACCAAAAGAGAAGATGAACCGTACTGCAGCGGATGTTATCTTAGGCGCTCTTCGCAAACTCATCAACGCTCGATAAACTAGAGGGGCATAACGATTCACTCACGATGGCTCAAACCCTACCGAACTTAAGATACTTTGTGCTACCACTTTCCAAAGATCCTCCACTCTTTAAAACGCCGTGCTATTTTTCCAAATAAAGTGTTTCCTTTTTACGCTTCATGTCATACTTGTAATTCCTCCAGTAAAAATGATTGCAATACTTGCATTCACAGTTAGGGTTCCAATTTTCAATTCTCAATTTAATTGAAGTATTATTTCCATCTGAGAACCTCTCTACCCCTAAAAACACAAATCCCTGAGTCGGCCTAAATCAACACACTAAGAAAGAAAGGAAATCCTAAACAAGCATCTCATGGGAAGAAGGAAATAGAACGTGTGCACAAAAGGAAAATGATTTGAGCCATCTGCCCCAGCAAAGCCAAGAAGATCTTGCATCAGGAGCACAGGTCTGTGAATATTCCATTATAGTATTACTTCTTTTATCACTAAGGATTACATGTGAAGGCGCACCCTTGCGCCTGAGAAGGTTCGGTTGCAGTCTTGACAAAGGATTATAAAAGAAAAACTTTATTCAAAACGATCAAATGGAGGAAAAACCTTGAACCCGGCCGCCACCGAGTACAAGGAAGATGTTTAAGCGTACAAAATATACTTGGAAAGAAGAAAGAAGAAAAGAGGTTTTAGCCGACAAGAGGATCGACATCGTCTGCACCACTGTCAGGTTCTCGTTTCAGCAATCACCGTTGATGCTCCTCCTTCGAATCTACCTCACCGCTTCATCGACATCTCCGCAGCAGCAGCCGCATTCCGTCCCAACATCACCCAAAGGAGCGTCTAAAGGGCATAGCAACACCAGGGATGTGCAAGATGCTTTCACATGTTCAAAGTTCGTTTGTATCGTAATCAAGAATTATCACGCCGTCCCGGACGGTAATCACACTTGTCTTCACTCGAGATCGTTTATGCTCAACTCTCCGCCTCTTCAACCGCAAATCTCTCTGCCCTTGCGCTTACTAGTGTCTGCAGCATTTCCTCGCGCCTCCACCGCTCCTCCATGTCAATCGCAGCTGAAAGTGCACATATACGTCCTCTGACAATACGAAGGTGGGAGATAGACATCCCCTGTATAGCACGGCCGACTTCGCGAAGCGGAAGATCGATCTTAGCCATTACATCTTCGTGTGCACGGTTTTCGGGCTTGTCAACTTCGAAACTTCTTTCTCTGGGAAGCAACAGAATGATCGTCAGCCGCTTCCATGATAAACTGCAAAGGAGAGGAGGTTATGAGCACACAAAAAAAAATCAAAAAACCAAATCAATCGATCAGTCAATCAGAAGATCAGAGCAATACCTGAGATATAGAATAAACCACCACGTGAGACGATTCTTTATAATCTCACAAGTTGACAGAATCCCAGAAGAAAAAAGAAGTCTTTACTTGCCACCTATGAAGGCTGCTAATTCGGGATAACAATCGACGAGGCTTATCAGATGTACCTGAGGAAAGCCGTGTATGATGAAGGAAGTACACCTGAAGAAGCGGCCGAGCTCAAATATGTACAAGAGGAACCAAAGCGACTCACCAGATCAAGTCCTGTTTCCTTCAAATATGTACAAGGGCAACGCATGACTATCCGGTAAATATGTATCTACTTTAGCCTGGTCATTTCAGTATATATGTATGTCACCATCTCATGCCTACCACACAATAGTGTAACCATTATGTTCTAGGCAGGGGACTTAATGTTGATGGTGGATTTTCGTTTAAAGGTTAAATTTGTAAAAAAACCGTAAAAAATCATGCGCCGACATCTTGTAAAAGATAAAGCCATTTATAAGTGTTGGATACTCCCTCACTTAATTCACCAAGAATGGAGCATGTAGCAACAATCCCATTCTCAGTGAATACATGAAATTCCTCCAGGTTGGAGCATGTAGCAACAATCCCATCCTGTGTGAATTTCATATCAGCCTTGTATTTCCGATTACTCATTATCGATGTGGCATGACGATCGAGTGTTACTCTTACAGAGTAACACGAACCTCCAAGCACTATAATGAAACCATGTACGAAATACCCGTACAGGATGACTCTCGGTGTGTTATACTAGCCCGATTGAGCCCCTCTCGGTGTGTTATGCTAGCCCGATTGAGTATCTGGACTGACCGTATCAGTCCGGATATGATCTGATCGCAAATCATCCAACTCCATAAGCATGATTGGATGACCCTGCATCAATTCCATCACCCCTGCTGTATGGAATACCCACGGCGACCCGCATGGTCGGTCATTGGCCTAGCTTGCCAAAAAACCGTTCATACTAAGCATTATGGACTAAAACCCTAAATTAGGGTTTGCGGCATATTACATGTGTTGCAAAACAATGCCTCAACCATCCATCTTCGCAGGTATAGATGGAGGGTGTAGATGTAGACTTAAAGGGCCCAGAGCATGTCAACACGATCACCGTGGGACCGCCTCACACTTGACCATTCGGTCAAAACCAACAATGTTTGGCCATGACAAAATCGTCACCCAAACAAGAGATTTGCGCACGGCTTTGAAAGCCAAAATTAGGGTTTCAAGCCATCACGCGCGTCCATCTTCTCCCGCACGAATGGAGGGTCACAGATTAGATTAAGCAAGGGCCGGTCATACCAAAGATGACCACCGTGGGCCCATCTACCTCCTCATGTGTTCGGCCAAGGCATATCATGCCTGGTTAATCCAAAACGTGCGTCCAAACTAGCATGGCCACGCCTCCCAAACCACAAATCGATCTCGACCGCCAACTTCACCGGATGATTTGAGTGGCTTAGATCACGTTTTCCACGGGATATTCGGGTATATGAATGAACACCAGCCTGCCATCTTCACGTCAAACCCATCGGCCAAGACCGACCAAATTAGGTCGTCTTGGAACGCGCGCCAGAAAAAGCATGATGCGCGGCCTTTTGCCGGTCAAATTGAGTGGCCTAGATCGCACCTTCATGGGACAGTGAGACATGGACGTGTACACTGGCATGCTATCTACATGCACGCCTGGTCGGTTCTCTCCAAATCCCTTTCCATGCTCGGTTTCGACTAAGTCAAGAGTGATGCTTGCGCACCTCTTCAAAAAACCCTAATATTCATTAACGGCCGCAGATGAGTGTCTCAAAGATCATCTCATCCGTCCAACTTCACACAAACTTTGGTTATACAACCCCGGTCGAGTTATTTGGTTAAGTGAGGCGTCATTACCCATCACTTTACCACACCATAATGCAACTCGCATAAAATACACACGATACTTCACAAGTATCGACTTCCCGAATAACGCAGTTTATTCAATTCAAGATTACATGCTATCTTTCGTGTATTCACGATCCACACATTCCGCACATCAATCATGTCACAAACCGGGGATACATATCGGGTATTGGTCTGGGCGGTTTACAACAGGCGGCTGCGTGCAACGCGCCATCACAAGAACGTGTCGGGAAGTCATGGACGGTTAGAGATGAACAGGAGAAGTGGGCAAGACGGGTCGTGTGGCACCGACGCACAACTCCACTACTCCATCACTCCACTTCCTCCACTTCCCACGAGAGACGTGAATAAGGCTCAATGACTTGTATAAATAGGTTCTCCGCCCTATTTCAAACAACAACACGAGTCCAGACATTTACAAAACCAAGTGTTAATACAAAAACGTATTCCAACACCCGAGCTTGCTTGCATCAATCACAAGCCCGCCCACCTTCGTTACAAGTCATAAGCAAGCAAACACCTTCACAATCTCAACACCTTCTTCGCTTCCCTCCCTAAGATCAACCCCATCTCCTTCACTTTGTGACCGAAACAAGTCTGGAACGGCCATTTCTTGGTTTAGGCCGGCCTTGCACAGATTGATCTCTCGAATCTACAAGCACTCACCGCGCATTGCATTTGTTTAAGGTTTAAATTCATTCCTCATCCACACCCCAAATTACCAAATTCTGCAGGAGTAGTTTTCACCCATAAACATCAAGTTGTTAATTTTTTTATTGGATTGTATTAACAACATTGTACTCCATTTTTGCTTGCTTCTGTTTGACGGGGTTTGTTTTTGTAAAGAAGAATGTTGTTGAGACCAAAGGAAAATCTCTACAAGAAATTGAGATTTCTTTTCTTCCGCAAGTTCCACCATTATAGAGGTACTTCATTGTTACCACAACCTTTATTTTCTATATTTTCACCATAATACCTCAAGTGAAGTACATGAATCAGGTTTTCTGCTGTTCATAGCTTTGAGCAGTCAATGGGATTGTTTTAACAGCAAAAGGCAATCTAGTAGCCAAAAATAAAACATTGGATACAGCAACTCGAAAGTCTTTCTCTGGTGAGGCTAACAATTTGTAATCCGATATAGGTTTTGGTATAATTTGTTTTCTAGAGTGATAGAAAAGCACATGGTCACCGACTAGTAGCATAGATATACTTTGGTGGTCCTTTATACATATAGATCCTACATTGGTATGTTAATAATTGTACATTCTGGAAGCACTTTTCCTCCTCATAACTTGTATCATGGATCTAAAGTTCAATAGTCGTATCATGCTAAGTCAAATCCAATGTATGTTTTGTAGGTAAAGAGCACTTGTCACCTTGGATCTGCAGTTTCTCATGTCCACTACCTTGTGGGCATACAAATATTTTGAATATGAGATCTGCTGAAAATCTCAAGTGTCTGTTTCATATCATCACATAAAGGCAAAACAGTAATTTTCTTTTAGATGGAACTCTTTTTATATCAGTTCGATAACAAACGTTGCCGTTATCCATATAAAGCAGACCTAAGTTGATTCCTTTCTTAGTTTTAGGCAAAAATCTGGGGATTCAATTCGATCACATTGACTCAAAGGTATAGCAAATTCTACACCAAATTCTTTCACCTGTTCTTTCCCAAAATTGGCCATATAAATATTTCACATATGTGGTAGCTTCTTTGAGTTCAGAGTTGGATTCTAAATCTATCTTGTACTCTGCAGGATTGAGTTAATGTTCTTCCACCTGTGGTAGTGTTTGGAATGGAAAATATTTCTCAGAATGTAACAACAGAAGGTTAGGGTTTTCATAGTTTCAAATTCAAAAACATTTGGGATGATCAAATGTTATTTAGTATTATATATAAGTTATAACATTTGGGATTTTGCATAAGTTATTTAGTATTATATGGGTTTATGGTTCATTTATATACTATGTTGATGTATGAATCGTTCTTGGTAGATTGAGATGATCAATAATTTTTCTTGATCGATTTAATGATATTGAGGTCCCGTCCTAAATTGGGTCTTCTAAACTGCAAAATCAACTTATATTCAGGTGCAGAAAACTGTCGGAAATCAGTACGACAACTTTTTTTGACGTGAAAATAATTTTGCAACGTATATAAATATAGGAAAAGTATTCGGTGCACAAATCACCTGAAATGAGCAACGCATATAACTGCAACCAAACAAATAAAAACGTTGATAGAAATCAAAAATGGGATCCACAAAAGTGTTATTCACTAATAATAGCGTTGCACAAATTAAAATATACGTTCCACAAATAAGGAAAATAAACCGTTGCACCAACCATTGTGCAACGTTTATAAGAGTTTCTCAAAGTAATTTGTGCAACGGATACTACCCGTTGGACACCAATGCGCAACGCCATTTTTCCAATGTTTATTTCTGTTGCACAAATTATGTGGAACGTTTATAAACGTCACAAAAAGGTTGTTTTGGTGTAGTGTGTCTATGTACTGAGTCGAGACAATTGAACAAATCGGTTCACACTTTGTGTGATCATTTAGGGATACAAGATCGAGACAATACAATAACAAAGTGTGTTTATTTGATAATTGGTTCGGACTTAACCAAACACAATAGGATTGCTATCCAGTAAAATACGAATAAATGTTTATTTGATAATTGTTTCTGTATTTTAATTCTAATTATAATAAAATAATTATAATTGCGGATATAGAAAAGTAAAAGACACAACAAGATTTTGTTAACGAGGAAACCGCAAATGAAAAAAAACCCCTGTACCTTGTCCGGAATTGAATACTCTCAGGATTAAGCCGCTATACAAAATCTAAAACAACTTCGTATAGTTGAGACCAAGGTAACTAAACCTATAGTTCACATAGTTCCGCCTGTATTCCCATGCCTCCAAGTTATAATAAGTCATGTACTTGGAACAATTCCTTTGGCTCGTATTCCAAACAGTAAAGGAACAAATTTGTTCGGTAACAACTCTTTTCAATCAAGTGATATGAGTTCGACAAAAGGCTCTTCCGTTTATCCCAATAAACTCCTTTGTCAGGTCCTTAGATCTATCTAATAACAATCACCAAAGTAATTGTCAAGATTTTGCATTCAATACCTTTAATCACTCAAAAAGACCGCTTTTTTAGTCTCTCATGTGTGAAGGCAGGAATAAAGAGAGAAATCCTGCACACGTTGAAGGTGAGAAGGATAACCTTCCGAAATAATTTCTGGAGACTCCACAGAGTTGTGGACAAAAAGAATCTTTTTCTGATGATCTCTAAGAAAGGAAATCAACCATTAGCAAGGATGGGAGTACTTACTTACCTTCTCACCCGATCGGCAATTACCACCACTCTCTCAGCATTCATAGAAACGTCTTCAATCTTCGGTCTTCGGTCTTCAACTGTTGATGATGAACTTCTGAACTTCACAAAAACTTGACAAAAATTTTATTTTATTATTATTTTTTTTTTTTCAAAACTCTATATGCAAATGCACCCCCAAACCTAAATCAAACATTGTCCTCAATGTGTCAACAGATGATAGAATTCAAAAAGTCACATACCAAGAGAACTATGTTGAGTAGAGAAAAGGGAAGAGATTACCGGATGTATAAGGATGTTGCTAAACCAAAAGGGGGGTGAATGCTTTGAAAGTAAACAACCAGAGAGCAAGACAAAAAGTTTGGTTAGCACACATAAAAACTATGCAAAAAGGAAAAGAAAAGGGAAAGAGAATGGATTTTTAGTCCATATTTATGTACACAAGTGAACTAGTTTAGTCCACATAGATGGGGTCTTCCAAGTCGACGGTCTCCACTTCTGGTGGAAGATGCTCCAGAAATGGTTTCAATCTATGACCATTGACTTTGAAGATGTTCTTGGTTGCTGGGTTTTCGATTTCAACAGCTCCATGGGGGAAAACGATGCGTACCAAGAATGGTCCTGACCATCGAGAACGTAACTTTCACGGAAACAAATGCAAACGAGTGTTGTACAATAAAACTTTTTGACCAGTGTGAAGGACTTGCGCAGAATGCGCTTGTCGTGAAACACTTTCATTCTTTGTTTGTACAATTTGGCACTATCATATGCATCATTTCTCAATTCTTCTAACTCATTGAGTTGCAGTTTTCTTTGGGTACCAGCTTTATCAAGATCAAAATTCAGTTTCTTTACAGCCCAATATGCACGATGTTCTAACTCTACAGGTAGATGACAAGCTTTACCGTACACAAGTCTGTAAGGTGACATCCCAATGGGAGTCTTGTATGCAGTTCTATAGGCCCACAAAGCATCATTTAAGCGCAAAGACCAATCTTTCCTAGAAGGATTAACAGTCTTCTCAAGGATATGCTTAATTTCCCTATTAGAAACTTCTACTTGGCCACTGGTTTGAGGATGGTAAGGTGTTGCTACCTTATGAGTGATTCCATACTTGCGCACAAGTGATTCAAAGGGTCTATTGCAAAAATGACTACCTCCATCACTGATTATTTCTCTAGGTGTTCCAAAACGGGAGAAAATGTTTTCCTTAAGAAAAGAAAGAACAACATTATGATCATTTGTTTTGGATGCAATGGCCTCTACCCACTTAGAGACATAATCAACAGCAACAAGAATGTACAACTTACCTTCAGAGTTAGGAAATGGACCCATAAAATCAATACCCCACACATCAAACAGCTCAACAATCAAAATGGGTTGTAAGGGCATCATGTTTCTCTTAGAGATACTTCCTAATTTCTCGCATCGGTCACAACAACACAAAAAGCATGGCTATCCTTAAACAATGTTGGCCAATAGAAACCGTTCGCAAGATCTTTGCAAAGCAGCTTTTCTTGGCACTAAAGTAGCCTCCACATGCATGGTCATGACAGAAAGAGAGGACGTCCCTTTGTTCAGAATTGGGGACACATCTTCTAATGATTTGGTCTTGGCAGTACTTAAACAGATATAGGTCATCCCAAAGGAAATGTTTAACTTCGTCCAAGAATTTAGAACGGTTTTGTTTAGACCAATGCAAAGGCATTCTACATGTAGCAAGGTAGTTCACAATATCAGCAAACCAAGACATTTCAGACACAAGCATCAATTGTTCATCGGGGAATGACTCTCTAATCGCGCACGGATTCATCAACGAGATTCAACATTCAACCTAGACAAGTGATCAACAACAACATTTTCTGACCCTTTCTTATCTCGAATTTCGAGGTTAAACTCTTGTAACAAGAGTATCCATCGAATTAGACTAGCCTTAGCATCTTTTTTAGACAAAAGATATTTCAATGCAGCATGGTCAGAATATATGATGACTTTAGACCCTATCAAATAAGATCTAAACTTATCCAATGCAAACACAACAGCTAGCAACTCTTTCTCAGTTGTGGAATAATTCAGTTGAGCATCATTAAGTGTTTTACTAGCATAGTAGATCACATAAGGGAGTTTGTCTACTCGCAGGCCCAAAACAGCTCCTACAGCATAGTCAGACGCATCACACATGATTTCAAATGGTAATGTCCAGTCAGGTGGTCTAACTATAGGGGCAGATGTAAGGAGAGCCTTCAGTTGCTCCCATGCTTCCTTACAAGCATCATCAAAGACAAATGCAACATCTTTTGCAAGAAGATTACACAAAGGTCTTGAAATTTTACTAAAGTCTTTGATGAATCGGCGGTAAAAACCCGCATGGCCTAAGAATTATCTTATGTCCCTCACAGAACGAGGTTGAGGCAAGTGTTGAATGAGATCAACCTTGGCTTTGTCTACTTCTATGCCTTTTTCCGAGATGATATGCCCTAAAACAATGCCTGAGTTAACCATGAAATGACATTTTTCCCAATTCAAAACCAAATTCTTCTCCTTACACCTAATCAGCACACGAGTAAGATGATGCAAACACTCATCAAAAGAAGACCCAAACACAGAAAAATCATCCATAAAAATTTCAAGAAACTTATCTACCATGTCATAAAATATGCTCATCATGCAACGTTGAAAAGTAGCGGGTCCATTACACAACCCAAAAGGCATACGACGATAAGCAAATGTTCCATAATGACATGTAAATGTGGTCTTTTTTTGGTCTTCGGGTGCTATGTGAATTTGGTTGTAGCCCGAATAGCCATCTAAGAAACAATAGTGACTATGTTTCGCCAACCTTTCCAGCATTTGGTCAATGAAGGGAAGGGGAAAATGTTCTTTCTTTGTTACTGTGTTCAGTTTTCTATAGTCAATACAAACTCGCCACCCTGTGGTCACACGGGTGGGGACAAGCTCATTCATCTCATTTTGAACTACAGTAATGCCACACTTTTTGGGTACTACTTGAATGGGACTGACCCACTGGCTATCTGGAACCGGGTAAATGATACCCGCATCAAGCAATTTCAGAATCTCACCCTTGACAACATCTCTCATATTGGGGTTAAGTCTCCTTTGCATTTCCCTAGATGGTTTAGTATTCTCTTTAAGATTTATGTGATGCATGCAAATTGTGGGACTTATACCTTTAAGATCTGAGATGGTCTAACCTAAGGCTCCTTTATGTTCTTTAAGCACTTCTTAAAGTTGACTTTCCTGTTCTGTGTCTAAACATGATGCAATAATCACATGTAAAGTATCGGAGAAGGACCTAAGAAAGCATACTTCAAAGTATCGTAATGGTTTCAAATCAAGCTTAGGTGGTACATCAAGAGGTGGGGCATTTGGAATCGGAGAGTGGAAGTGGTTCCAGTGCATTCTGCCATTTAGCAATATCCATGGGTGGAACAGATTCAAGCAAAGAGTGAATTTCACCAATATACTTAGACTCAATAAGTCAAAGTTATCTAAACATGCTTGCAAAGGGTCCACTTGACAAAATGTCGGGCAATGAGTCTTGGATCAGACTCTCAATCATTTTAATCTCATGTAAATCGGTATCATCACAATCAATGGGTTGTTGACTAGTGTTAAAAACATTCAAATTCTACGGTCATGTTACCAAAAGACAATTTCAACACTCCATTACGACAGTTGATGATGGCATTGGACATCGCCAGAAAGGACGTCCTAAAATCACAGGAATGTGATTACTTGGGTTTTGCACGGGTTGAGTGTCTAAGACAATGAAGTCTACAGGTGGAAAGAAAAATTTATCAACCTTGATTAACACATCTTCAACAATACCACGAGGGATTTTCACAGATCCGTCCGCTAATTATAGCGTAACAGTGTGGGCTTCACTCCCAAGGCCCAAATTGCACATACAGTATGGCAATAGATTCACACTTGCTCCTAAGTCTAGTAACGCCTTTTCGACCACATGGTCACCTATGGTGCATGTAATTTTTGGACTACCCGGGTCTCTAAACTTAGTTGGAATCTTGTTTTGGATTATTGAGCTCACTTGCTCAAAGGAGAAAGGCACGCTTATGCACGTGAAGCTTTCGCTTTTATGTGCACAGATCCTTAAAAAACTTAGCATAGGTGGGTATCTGTCTGATTGCCTCGAGAAATGGAATGTTTATGTTAACTCGTTTGAACATTTCCAAAATCTCGTTGTAATCGGGTTACCCCCTTTATGATGCACCAACCTTTGTGGGAATGGAGCAACAGGTACATGACTTGGCAAAGAAACATCTATATCAGCAGGGATTTTAGTTTTATCAACATGCTCAGATTCTTTCTCTACAGTATGTAGTTGCAGGAAATCCTACACTACACCCCTCACTCAAATTTGCTTAATCAATCCATTTGAAGATGAATAATAATGTGTTTTATTAATTGTTTTCTTGAAAGGTTTACAAAGAAATGTAGAACAGAGCTAAAGAAATTACAATCACTCTTAATTTTCTCTCTCCTAATGACTTGCTTAACAATTCAAAAAGACCTCCCTCTACAACAGACTTACTCGACCCTTTATATAAGATACTACATAGTGGATGACAAAAAAAGTCATCCTTTATTTTCAGAAACGACTCGCGAATCCTCGCGAATGTGTAACTTGTTGTCCTCGCGACACTCCTAAATCTCGCCAAGTCTTCACACTTTCCTCATGTTCTAACTGTCGTCATCTATTAAGTCATTTATTTACCTCCATGTGACTCCTTCATGACACGTCGTTTATTAATCTCATGAAGTATTGCCGTCGCGATATTCTGTTCCTACATCTTGCCTCTTCTCATGTATTCTGCTCGAAGAAGAGAGTATCATGAGAATCGATATCTTGAAATGCCGCAATAGCTCATCCTTATCTGTTTTAACTCCGTAATTTTAACATAGAATTTATTACGTATGTCTTTTCTTCCATTCTTTTCTTGACACGTTTCATCCAACCGCTTATTTCTGACCATTCACGTCCCATCTCGCATTAAATGCACTTACTTTCCCAAAAATCTTTCTCTCTATATATAGTTTTCTCATCTTTCCCTTCTTCTCTTTTATTTCTCTCTGCAATTTTCTTTCAACTTCCTTTCTCTGTAACTTGCGCTTCTGCTACTGCTTCCTTTTTGATTCTTCACCTCTCCCTTCATTCCCATACTCTGATAATGGCTTTACTTGGCCGTACATAGGCACCACTTTTCAATGAGGTTTACCAGAAATTAAAGGAAAAAGGTTTCACTTTATCACCCATTCCAAATCAAGAATCTTCTATGCTTTACGCAAAATTGTTTTACGATCATCAATGTGATGATCGGGGAAAATCGAGAATCTCGCTAGGTCAACTCCTCGTGAAGCTCCCCATTCCTTTATATAATCCCTAAATACCATTGTTTTATGAGATTCTTACTCACGAGAAATTCTCGCGGCTGTTTATCAATTGAATGGCGACCGTATTCGTCGATGCTTGAATCGCCTATCGTGGCGCCAGTAAAGGATCTTTATATCCCGATAGCGTTAAGGATCTCAATTTGCGAATTTACAAATAGTTCTTTGAAATATATCATGGACAACTTCTTTGCAAATTATTCAATCATAACTATGAGAAACGATAAATCTCGCTGGGGTGTTCGATTGAAGAAAAATGATAACGTTGATGCTGATAAATTGCTCATGCAGGACATTGACTGGCATTCGGGTAAAAATAATACTCCTCTCCACTCCAATGATGAGAAATGGTGGGTTGTTCCTTTATTTTGAGTGGACCTTACATCGCAGTTCACATGTTCTCCCCGCACACCTCGCGAATTATCATCCTTGGGAGTTTAAGTGGCCCGAGGAGACAAAAAAGAGGTATACTTGCCGAAATGTTTCCCCCCTTTTTTTTTTTTTTTTTTTTTTTTTTGCTTTGCGATATCTTCCACTTCTAACTTTAGAAAATTTTAGATTGCCGAATGAGAAAGAAATACAAAGAAAATCCACAAATGCCAATATTCTCAAGCGATACTTCGATCGCTCACGGATGAAGTAAGAAACATTTTCTTTTGTTATTTTAAACAATATTGTTGCCTCTGTTTCTTATCTTTATTCGTGTGCGAAGGTCGGTAATGATGAAGAAGCTAATGCTGCGAAAATTAAAGGCAAGAATAAGGACATTTCTCGCAAGAATAAGTCCTCTGGCCCATCTTCTAAGAAACGAAAAATTCAATCTCTTTCTCATTCAAGTTCTTCATCTAGAGAGAGCTCTGACAGAGATGAAAATGAAGCCGGTACTTCTTTTGCGAGGAAGAATCGCTCAGTCACTTCTGTTATGGCGCAACTGTCCAGTATCTTCTCCGATTCTATGCAAGGATTGGGAGATGAGCATTTAACTGCTACTTGCGAAACTCTCGCTAAGATTTGCGATGCTCCATTGTTAGAAAATAATGAGACTTTTCGCGGAGTTTCCAAAACGGTGACTTCTAACTTTTTGAATGCTCTCAATGCTTTGGTATGTTCGTATCCCTTTATTTCTTTATGACTTCGATTATAGATTTTATTTTAATTATTCCCATATTTTGTTTAATAGTCTGGGAGAGCTTCTTTTGTTGTTGCCTCTGATCTTGAGAAAAGGCGCGACAATCTTGAAAAGAAGAATTCGCAACTTAAAGAGAAAATTCGAGAACTAGAAGTTGAAGTTGCGACATCTTGCAAGAAGGATGAAAGAATCAGACAGTTGGAAACTGAGCTTGCTTCTCAAAAGGATAGAGTATCTACTCTTCAAAGCGCAAATCAACAACTTTATGGTAAAAAATTCTTACTCCTCAAATGTTTTTATTTTATCATTTGCTTTTCTTTGTCTGACTTATTATTTTCGCAGACATATATAATCTCTCTGATGAAGCCATTCTTCTCCATTCATTTCCCGAACCTATGGATAATGACATTCTTCTCGCTCATCTCAATAACTCTTTAAGTAGTTCGTCGAACAAAGTTAATTCCCTTTCATTAAATGAACTCCAAACCAAATATCGCCTCTTAGAAATTGAGCACAGATCTAGTTTAAGTGCAGCCAACCAATTTAAACAAATGTACCTTGAGTCTCATAAGGAAACCAAAATTTTAAGGAAGAAAATTAGTGACCATATAGATGACAAAGACCGCATTGCTAACAATGGTGCACAGCATTAGCAACATTTCAAAAGTCCCTTCTCGAAGTACAAATTGAGCGAGATGAATTGCTTCGCGAATTCCTTACTTAATGAGCGAGAAGATCAAATTCGTTCACTCCTTGTTATAAATAATGATGATGAATTTGATTGGGCTGCGAAAGTTTTAGATAATGTTAGAAATAACTTAGGTGTCGATGTTAGTCTTCGCGCCGAGCAATCTACCTTGATCAAGGATATGATCTTTGAAAGAGAAGGTTGTTTATTATTCTTCTTTATTTTTCTCTTTCTTTTTCTTTTTGTATTATTATTACTAATTCATTTTCTCATATTTTCAAACCGATAAGAGATTTCAGACAAGGATTGGAGAGCTTGAAACCGAAAAAGAACGACTCGCAAAGGATCTCTCTCTTCACGAGAATAGATATTCTAAATTGAAGCAGCAATTCCAAACTACAGTGGCGAATTTTAATAATGATGTTGTTCGTTTTCGCAATCAAGCTATGGAAATAGTTTGTAATGATCACAACATCCCTCTTCATTCATATCCTTTTCTTGCTGAAGAAGTTCCCGAGAACTTGCCTGTCTCAGATGTTTCTGATAGTGAAGCTAATGAAGAAGAAGAATCTGGTGACGAGAGTGATGGAACCAAAGAATCAGATGAAGAAGAAGAATCAACAAAGAAATAATTTCTTTTTCTTCTTTCATTTCTTGTAGTATCTGAATATATATATATCTTTGTTAATCTTCCATTTCTGTAACTCCTTATTATAAATTTCTTTGATTATTGAATATGAATTCAACTTTTGCTTCCTTTGTTCAAATATATCAAACAAACAACCCTTCTTTGTAATTATAACTTCACACTTGCCTCTATCCATAAGATATAATCAACTTTGCGAGTTACATAAAACATAATCAACCTTGTGAATTAATCATTCTCGTGAGATATAAATATATATATATATATATATTTTATTTTTTATTTTTAACTTTGCACTTTATCATTGCGACAAGATCGCAAGATATCTTCATGGATTAAGAAATCTATTGATCTTTCCTTATCATTATTTGTGTGGTCTTATTTTGCCTTCCTAAGTAAAGGTCTTATTTTGCCACCTCATTGCGACAAGATCGCAGGCAGTCTTTACATTTTCATATAATGACCCATTGACCTTGTCTTATCATTTCTTAAGTATTTTTGCCTCTGCAGGACATTATATTTGCGACAATATGACAGGTTTAAATGTTCTTGCGACCGTAAAATCCCGTAACATTGTCGTCTTTGCGACGAAATCGCAGGACGTTCTTACACTTTCATGTAAAAACCCATTGATCTCGTCTTACCCTCGCGTTAGTATTATTGCCTCTGCAGGATCATTGCACAAATATGACAAGCCTAAATTCTCTTGCGAAAATAAAGCCTCATGACATTTGCGTCTTTTGACACTTATCATTTCCCCTAATGGAGGGTGCCGCCCTTATCTTCTCCCCGGTTGCCCCTTCAAGGAGGCGTACATCGGCCATACAAGACTAGCTCCTCCCATCCCAGGTCTTAACAAAGACAGCGCTTATTTTCGCAGCCTCTTATCCCTTATACCTATAGGGCTTATGGTTACGAGACCGCACCCTAAGTGGAGTTTTCTTCGGCCGAGTGCGGCATGTGCCAAGACTTGTCAAGAGTGGTAAGGAAGTTCCATGCTCCCCGCACTCTTGACTCAACCGTGTACCTCGGCGCCTTGGTCATACACTGACTCCTTGGAAGAGACCCTCGTTCGCCCAACCAGGGTATAACCTTATATATATAGTTGGGAATCTAAGGTATCTCTCCCGGATAGGCTTTCATGGGCCCCAAATCTCCATGACTCAGGTTCCAGGAGCGGTGTAACCTTTTCCCTGAGCCATGTCAAGAGATACCCCCTTATATGACGTACTTTAGGTCTTACATTTTCCTGTTACGAAATATCATTCGCGAACTAGGGTGTACGCCATAAAGGTTCGTCCCATTCACTCACTCATTCATTTTATCAATTTATTCAATCATTCATTTTTGACTTTTGTTAATTTGTCTGCGAAGATATCGCACAATCTCATTTCAACTATTCAATAGATTTTTATACATTCTTCACGGCGATATTTTCGCACAACTTTTCTGCAACCATCATCTCTGCTTCTTATCCTTATCATGTTTTCATCACTAAATTGGTATCTTTTCTCGCAAATATTCATTTTTTACACCTTTTACTCCTACTTCCTTTTGCCTCCGCGTCAGTCAAACTTTTCAATATCTCCTTTTCATCATGATATTCAATTGTTTTCGTGCATTCACTTCGCAACATCTCTTCTTCCTTTGTTTCTATAGTATCCACCATTAGCCTTTCTTTTCTTTGCTCATCCTTTACATTCTTCCTCCAACCTTTCCATTTTGCCGTTCTCTCTTCGCAGCTCTCTACATCGACCTCATAACATTTTTTCCCTTCCTTCCAATCTCATTTTATAATTCCGACACCGCTAGGATGTGGAAACTTTATACACTGATGGTATGTCGATGCTACCCCCAGAATTTCATGCAACCATGGTCTTCCAATCAAAGCATTGTAGGGAGATTCCACATCAACCACGCAGAACAAAATATCAGTTGATAACCCCTGCAAGGGTATCCTCATATGCACTTCTCCTTTGGGCTTGTTTGCAATTACCATTAAAACCATATATCCTGTATGTTGAAGGGATCAAATCTTCATCTTTTCCTCCCATAGTTTTGTAAGTATGGTAGAAAATAATGTTGATCAATCGCCAAAAGATCAATCAATATTCTATTGATTGCCCAACAATTTTCCGCTTCATCATCTTCGCCATCAATAAGTTTTGGATTAATTTCCCAATTTCACAACCAATGGGCTATCATGTATTTCTCTTCCTTTGGGTACTTCTTCACCTCGAGAAAGAAATAATCTGGTAGCTGCCACTCTTTTAATCATGATGTCTTCGCAACATTCATCACTTCTTTATCATCGCATCCCTCGCAAAAACTCTACTAAGTACATTGTCATGAAAATCTTCGATTGTGCTAGTATGAATGTACAATGGAATTGCAAAACAAATTTTTAGCCTTTGCCCCAACTTCTATAACAAATGTTTCTTTTCCCTTTGCCGGTCGTGGTGGTAAATGTTGAACTTTCCCTTCTTCTTTTAAAAAGTGATTCAACTTTCCTTGATCAATCATTCTTAGGATAATTCTCTTGATGTTTCTGCAGTCATTCGTTAGGTGCCCATGAAAGCGTTGGTAAGAACAAACTCGTGACTTCTATCTCCGGTGGTGGTTCACTTCCCATGTTCCATGGTGCGGGTATGTTTTCCATCAAAAGTATTGCTTCCCATATTTTTTCCACATTGGCATTCAATGGCGGCATTTTAATTTCCTCCCACACTACTCGTGACTTCGCTGTCCTCTATGATAATTCGCCTCTCGGCCTCCATAAGTCTCTTGCGATTATGCCTTTGACCTCCATAGGTTTCTTGCGGTTGATCAAGCCTTTGAATTTTATTATTTCCGCCACGGTTGTAGAAATTTCTTTCTCTTTCAAATTCTTCTTGATCGCGACTTCCCATAGCTACCAATTTTGGCTGTTTATCATCTACTCTTCTTGTTTCCCTTTGCGAGGTGCTCGCCACCGTGTTGTATTAACTGGGTAGCGACTTGCATTCGCAAAGACTTGAACTTGTATTCGCAATCGGGTATGATTCTACTTCATTTTGCCTTTCCTCCAAAGCAATATATTCCTCTTGCAATTCTCTCACCCGGTCATCGTGATCGTATTCTTGACTCAAAACTTGAACATATAATAAGTTGGTTGTGAACATAGCATTGATGAATGATAGTATGAGATATCTTTCATCAACCCGTCCCGCCATTTCGCTACACATTGTCTTCCATCTTATTGTCGATGTCTCAAGCTCTCGCCAACTCTTTGTTTTAGCCCAAATACATCTTCAATGCCAGGTCGCGAAGAGTTGTTACTTATATACGCCCCCAGAATACACAACAAATGATTGAATGATGTGATTGTATTCCTTGGTAAACCTCAAACCATTTCAACGCTTCTCCCGTTAAACTCGACGCAAGTATTTTCACAATATAGCATCATGGTTTTCCCACCGTAGCATACATCTCACGTAAGCCTTGATGTGTTGTATCGCACAAGTTGACCCATCAAAATGCTAGTTACACGGTAAGTTGCATTTTGGGGTATTCCTCCTAATGCACTTCTAATGTAAAAGGATTTTTTTGACAGCCTCCGCGATAGCTTCATCTAACCTGTCTTCTCCCTCCTTCTCTTCTCGCTGTTCAATATTCCTCTCATCTCTCGCCAATTCTCGCGAAATTTGTTCATTTGCCTCGAATTTGAATTGATCGGTCTCTTTAATTCTGCTTCCCTCCTTCTTCGTTCGTGTCTACTTTTTTGTATTCTTTCATATTCTTCGTTAATATCTCCATTGTTGCGATTTCGCTCGCGCCTCCTCTCTCGATTGTCATGATTATTCTGCCGAATCGCCTCTTCCAATTCCCCGATTTTCCATTTCGCTCTCAATCTTTCTCTCTCGCGGCTAGACGTGCTTGCTCTCTATAATGCTTTTCAATATCATCTTCAATTTCCTTTTGTTTCCTTTGTGTTTCTCTCCCATGTAGTGTTCTTCTTCCTTCTTCCTGATTTTCTTCATTAATTGGGTTATTCTGTCCTCGAGGCTGCCTATCTTCTTGATTTCCATCATCGTGATTATTCACCAAAATATAACGATTTTCTATTAATTCTCTCTCTTCGCGACCTCCTTCACCATGATTTAACTCTCTTTCCAAATTTTCTTCATTAATGTTTTCTGCAGGTAATGTTCTTCTCCCATTTTCTCTACTCAATCCTAATCTCGATCTGATTTACTACTTCTTGATCTCCTATTTTGCAGCCTCCTATTTTCCATCCTCAATTAGTGGTTTTGCCTTGTTAGATTCGCGTTCTTCTTCCGCTTCTAACCGCCTTTCTTCGTATTGTCTGTCTCAGCTTCTAATGCCGCAATTTCTTCATTTCCACGAAATTGTTTTTCCCATCTCTTCTCGATTTCTCTTCCCCGTCCATTATTCATCAATTGTTGCACTTCTTCTCTTTCTTCCATAGAATCTGATCTCCATGTATGCACGCTCACCCTATCATAATCGATTACTCTGTTTAGTCTTTGGTTGAATTGGTGGTTGAGTTGATGGTTGAATTGGTGGTTGAATTGGACCTTCTTCTCCATTTCTTGCATCTATCCTTGATGGTTCACCTACTTCATTTCTTCTTTCTCCCATTAATCTTCCACTTCTCCTTACGATCGTTGGTTGTTACGATGCATTCTTTCTCCTAGCCATTTCTCAATTTTAGTAATTTGTTAAAAATTATTCAAGATTTCTTTCTTGTTACCCCTAATTCTTCCAATTCAAAGGTTGATCTTCTTCAATCCTCTGTTCTAGCGCATATGTAGTTGCAGAAAATCCTACACTACACCCCTCACTCAAATTTGCTTAATCAATCCATTTGAAGATGAATAATAATGTGTTTTATTAATTGTTTTCTTGAAAGGTTTACAAAGAAATGTAGAACGAGCTAAAGAAATTACAATCACTCTTAATTTTCTCTCTCCTAATGACTTGCTTAACAATTCAAAAGACCTCCTCTACAAAATGACTTACTGACCCTATATATAAGATACTACATAGTGGATGACAACTAAGTTTGTCCTTTATTTTCAAACGACTCGAGAATCCTCGCGAATGTGTAATCGCTTGTCCTCGCGACACTCCTAAATCTCGCCAAGTCTTCACACTTTCCTCATGTTCTAACTGTCGTCATCTATTACGTCATTTATTTACCTCCATGTGACTCCTTCGCGACGCAGTCGTTTATTAATCTCGCGAAGTATTGTCATCGATATTCTTCCTTGCACGTAGATATTTTCTGTGGTGTTGTGTGTACTGGTGAGTCCGATTTAGACTCGCTTGACTGTGGTACACCTATATTGTTCTCAAAAACTCTACCATTATGGAGAGTGGTGACAGCATTCACATGACTATGTGAAGTTTCATTGCAGTTTGAAGTACCTGCTTGAAATACATTCTTTGGATTTTGTTGGGGTTGACTAGGAAGTTTGCCTTTTTCTCTCTCATTCAATGTATCACAGATTTGACCCATTTTAAGTTCTAGACTTGTGAAACGTTGGTCGGTGGTTTTATGAAGTTGTACAAGATTTTGGGTCAACAGACCGACCCTGTCTTCAAAGCTAGGCTTTTTCTCTACAGGGTACTGAGGGTGTGGTTGTACTTGGGGGTTTCTATGATATGAGTATCCTTGGTTGTTATTTGTTGTTCCCCCTTGTAAAGTCCCTTTAGACCATGAGAAGTTAGGGTGATTCCTCCACCCTGGGTTGTAGGTTTGAGAATACGGGTTGTTCTCTTGCCTATGGTACAATGCATTGGCTTGCTCGGTTTTAGACTCTTGAAATGCATTTAGGTTCTGGACAACTCGTCCACTAAGTGGTCGAGCTATGGCATGCGCACAAGTGGCCATTTCAATTTGGTCACGGAGAGTAGGGGCATTAGATTTCACATTCTTCTGCAACTCAAGCACTTCTCATTCTCCTGCCAAAGATGCCATTTTTGCATTTCCTCAAAGTCGACTCGATTCTATGAACATTGCGGGGTAGTCCTTTTGGTTCACGTGTATGGACTCCCACGTTGAGTCTTTTCAATGACTTCAATTAAGAAAGTCCAAGCCTCATCAAGACTTTTGTCAATAAATGCACCATTGCATATTGACTGACCGTAGTTCGGGTTCTAACATCTAGACCCTCATACAAAAATTCCACGAGTCTCCATTTTTCAAAACCATGGTGGGGACATTGGAGCAATAATTCATTGAATCTCTCCAAATATTTTGCTAGAGTTTCGTCTTCTAATTGCACAAAACCATTTAGACTTTGGCGGGTTGTCGCCGTCTTATGGTTTGGGAAAAACTTTTGAAAACTCTTTTGTGAGGTCATCCCATGTTCTAATGGACTGTGGTTGTAGGGCATGAAGCCATGACTTGGCTTTTTCTTTCAGAGAAAAATGAAACAATCTCAGTTTTAGGGACTCTTCCGGCATTTGGTTAAAACGCAGAGTCCCACAAATATCTTCAAAATCTCTCACATGATGGTAAGGGTTTTCAGCATCAACCCCTCTAAACACGGGTAATGATGAGTGCCAAATAGTGCATATTTATACACCTTTTTATTGGCACTTTACTCATCTTTTGCGCTTAGGAATCAGATATTATCCCGGATTCTGTGTTTTCTTTGTTTTCAAGAATAAATATTTGTATTAATTAATTTTGTGTTTTTAGGCAATAAATAAAGCTCGGAGAAACCGAGAGCCAAAGAGCGAAGAATTGGAGTCGATCATCTATGGAGCAGATAGCCAAAGCCGCGCACGCGTATCGGGCCGCAACCCAACAAGGAATACATGGGCTTGAGCTGGACCCACCCGGATCCGAGCCCATCCAACCCGAGCCGAGAGATCACACCTAGCTACATCCTATGGTCGCTGCCTCCACGTGCACCGAGTTCGCTCTGCTCTGTGCAACACCAAATCGTCCCAACTCTATCTCAGCCGTTCGTATCTTCACTCACACATCCTACGCCGCTCCGCCTGTTCCTTCACCCCTCGCTATTCATGCCTCACAAAGAAAACTCCCATACCCCTACACCTATCGACCGAACTCATTTCTCTTCTTCTCTCTTCTTTTCTTCTCCCCGACCAGCTCTGCAAAACCCATCCTCCGCCACCTCCTTCTTCACCCATACCTCCACCAGAGACAACACCACCTCACCTCTCCTATCAAACACCATCACTCAACCACTCCATCATTACCGCCATCACTCTCTCTCTGTTTATCTCTTTCACAAATTTTCTTTACAAACCTAGAAGCTAGGTTAAAGATAAATAGAGTTTAGGTTTTCTACCAACTCCGTTGCATGTTCGATTCCAAGTCGAGAGATGATTGAGTAGAGCCATCACGCGAGTCGAGAAGTGGGTGAGAGTTTATTTCATTTTAATTGATGTTTTATCAAGAACTAGGGTTTGGGGTTTGTGTATGTATAAATAGAAGTGAACTGAGTTTGTTAGGTGGATGCCTCAAGCTAGCTAAAGGTCTTCAATTAGTGTTTAATTTGTAGTTTATTTTCTTTTTAATCATGTTCTAAATTATTTTCTAGGGTTTAGATGAAACCCATTATCAACTCTGCTAATTTTGGTTTCTATTTTTGATATTGTTCTTATTAAGCTATAATGTTTAGGATAAATTCAATCTAAATACCTCAAAGATAAAAGCTTTCACAATGGATGTCATGCATCCATTGTAGCCGATTATCTCCATGAGTGTGTGTGCAATTCATGCCTTATTGTCCGATTATTAATCCTTAGACTGGTTGTGCCACGAGAAGACAATCGCATACTTTGGAAAGATACCTTAATTGTGATTAGATTATCCATCCTAAGATAGGTTAATCATCTAAGTGAATGAACTTGATCTGTGATTAGTTGTGCTATGAAAAGACAAATAATACTAGGGGTTGGTTAGTTACTTTAGTTGATAATACACTATCCATTGACACCTCGGATAAACGGCAAGCTTGCATCTTGTTCTGATCCATTACAAGGGATAAGAACACTATTAGAACTAGGACCGACTTAGCTAGGATTAAGGGGTGGATTCGATCGCCTAGTATTCTCAATAACTTGTTTACAACCTTCTCGCTTTTTAGTTTAGTGTCACATTCACAACTCAATCGCCTTTACACAACTCTCATTTTATGTTACACACTACCTAGAAATTCAAAGTGAGTAAGCCTTGATCATCCTAAGCACACCCTTGTCTCTCGTGGATCGACCTGCACTTGCCGCGCTCTCAATAGGCCGCCGTGCACTTCTGCGGATTATAACATGTAGGTCATAAATATAAACACCTTTCGAGGCCTACCAAGTTTTTGGCGCCGTTGCCGGGGACTTGGCGAGTGCTATTTTGATTAATTGCTTGTCTTCACTGATTCCCATTTCATCTTGTACATAATTACTTTGAACGTTCTTAGTATAACTTAGTTTAAATTTTTTTTTTATTATCTGTTTTTAATTAGTCAGAATTTGTTATAGTTTACACCTTCGCATCACCATATTTACCATCGTGAGCCGTAGCTTGCATCCCTTGCATCTCATCAAGTCAGAAGTTGGGCCTTTCATCTTAGCTAATTGATCTCACTTGCATTAGCTTGCATTCACGTAAACTACATCTTTGCTTTAAAGCAATTTATACTCTCGTAGTTTTTCGTTTTGATCTCGAGGTTGGTATAATCCATTGGTCATTACTTCCTGTGACTCAAAGATCACCCGTGTAACTCTCATTCCCTGTCACTTTACTCTACTCCTTTGCTTCATTTTTTTTTTTTTTGTTTAGAACTGAAGCTAGCTGTGAGTTACAGGTACCTGCTGTGCACTTGCACTTGCTGTGTTGCTGAGCTACTGAGCCAACCAAAGAAAGGCAAGGAAAAGCTCAAGCTTGAGCTTAGCCTGTGATTGAACTATAATTGACCCTTGCATTGCTTTGAGAGTGAGGTAAGCCTAAAACTTCCCTTGAATGCCTTGTGCCTAGTGCATTGTTCTAGGGAGTATCTCGCCCGTCCTTAGCCGGCAGGTGCCTCCGTAGCCGCGATTTGAGCTTGAACTTAGATAACCAACCCAGCATAACTCCTTGCATGAGCTATTGCTAGACTTTGAACCTCGTGACATCCGCAACCCGTGCACTCAAGACCTCGAGCATAAGCTTGTGTGAACTAGCTCGGTGAGTTTGAGCTATAACCATTCCATGAATGCCGATAAGACCAATTGCATTGCTAAAATCAGTGCATCAAAGTGCATGACCCGAAAGTTAGCCGAGCATATTTGTTTGCGCACTGTGTGTGCTTGTGTGTCGCCCGAGAATTTGTGAGCTGCAATTTGCAAACCCTGCCGCGATCACTTGAGCTTGGATAGTCTACGTGTAATACCCGTTGTGGCCTGCTGAGACTGGGTGAGCCAAACTCCAGCCCCCGAGCTGTTGAGCTCTGCGCCGCTCTTGGAAAGCCAGATTATCTCACTAGCCCTTGTTGTATCTCGCCTGTAATTCGTGAACTCCAGCCCCCGTAGCCGTGAGGCTTAAATAACAATTCTCGGCAAACACGGTTGTGTCCACTTTGTTGAATCTGGCCGACCTGAAACTTGCATAATCTTGAGTTGCATTTTTAACTGTGTTTGCTAGATACCTTGTGTCAAACTTTGTGGTAGAAACTTTGTGCTAAACTCCGCCAATCTTTGCTCAGGCCGAGCCGCACTTGGCCTTTGTCTTTGTGAAGGCTAGCATCTACCCGCAAAGAGCACACTTTTGTGCTTAGTTCTGAGATAGTGTGTGAATTGTGCTACCCCGTGAGTGTGTTTTTGCCAATCAGGCACAATCTTTGCCTAACCTATGCACTGTTTGAACTGCCAAACCTTGGTTGAAAACTCAAATTCATTCTCGTGCACATAAGTAGTGGGTCGCATACACCAAGCCCAAACTCTTGTACCGGGCTATTTAGACTCGAACTGGGGCTGCCAACAGCCGAAGCCCACAACCACCAAGCCATACTGGGGCTGTCACCAAAACCGGCTGCATAAGTCAAGCCCACTTACCATCTAGCCATTCTAAACTTTCAGCCCACATCAACCCACAACCTGGGCCGCTAATTGAACTGGGTCGAAGCCACTACGAATCACTCCGCTCCTCACAATCAAGCCACATCACTGGCTGGAATCGGGCTTACACCAAACTCGAGCCCACAAGAACACAAGCACCCTGGGCTGAGCTTTCTCACTGGGCTGCTTAGGCTAAACCTATTAGCTGGGCTGTGCAACCAAAGAATCCCACCAAACCTAGGCTTTGCACACAATTGCTGGGCTTCCTACAAAAACAAACCAAAACCCACATAAACCAAACTTTCCCAACAAAACCAAAAATGAACCCATTTAAACCAAACAAAACCCACATAAACCAAATTAGATTGTGAGTTCAATTTGATAAATCATGTCGGATATTGGTCTCGCATCCTGGGGATGGAACAAATAAATCCCTTAGAGAGCTTGCTTACGGCACCTTTCACAGGGATGAACACCCCACATACCATAGTGACTTTTAGGAACTTTATGGGCCTTCTCGGGGCCCCGACTCTCACATACCCTAATCATTATGATCACATACATCATCAACCACAGGTTGAAAATGAACACTTTTCTTATACCCACCATCACTTTTAGATCAATTAGAGGCTCGACCATCTGCCTTAGAAAGGCACTCACATGAGCGATCTGTCGAATCTAGTTTTTCTAGGCAATATATTTATGCTTGCACCTTATGTGGTGGCTTAGACCACCCTGATGACTCTTTGTTATATTTTTTGCATGCTTATAGACAGTCTAGAGAAAACCATCCAATGTACGGGTGTCTAGAAGTGACTATTGGGACCATAATCAACCCGCACACATGCATCATTCACCACAAAGTGGGAGATGAACAATTTTATACTCCCCAACTCCTAGTTTGCAATCAGCAATGGAAACACTCATGGAGCAAAATGCTAGGCTTGAAATGAATGCAATGCATGACCATCCACATAGCAACATGTCTGAATTTCCCTTCTCTAGTGAACCTCATTCATATGAGGAGTGCATACCCACTGTTGAAAACTCTCCTTTCATTGAACCACATAATGAATTTCTAGAATTGAATCAAAACCTTGAGCAAAGGTTTGAGAGTTTAGAACTCAAATTGAGTCAAATCTGTGATGCACTAAATCAGGAAAGGGAGGACTTTCAAAATGAAGTCAATTATGAAAATAGTGTTTCTAGTCTTGCTCATGCAACTAACATTGAATATGAACCTAATCTAGAGGTAGATGAGTACACTAAAAATGCTACAACTTTGAATGGAGAGATGGATTTTTGCTATGATGATGATGATGATGATGAATATGAAGAGCATGTGTATTTTGAAAATGTAGTAAAATCTTTTGGTTCGAGAGACGTTAGGCGTCTTTCCGAACCCTATGAATGATGCCTCTTCGATATTCATGCATGTGATGTTGATGTGGAACCCGGGAATTATCCTGTGAAAAGACCATGATTTACCCACTCGACCTTAGGAAAGAGTGTGACGGTGCAAATGATTTTATACATGAAAATAACTTAGATGTACCTAACCTCTCTCCTGAGTCACAAATTGAAACTCCTTCACCCAACCTAGGTGTAGTTTGTCACAAAATTGCAAAACCAACTTTTCTAAAAATGCCTAACTTAGGCTTAGAACTTTGTGCTTCCCAAGTCCTCTTAGACTATTTTGCATCAAAGTATAACACTCTTAAGGAGCCACAGGTTGGAATGTGTATGTCCTGTCAGAATTCGCAAAAACTCATTTTGAGTTAGACCTTTTGCATGATGTACCTTTAAAATTGCAAGATTTTGTTCTCACAAACACACCTTCACAAGTTTAGGTTTGGGGGAAACTCCTTCACATCTACTAGTTACTTGCACTCTCATATTATATTTGTGTAAGGTCAGTAATGCGTGTACATATCGCCTTTTGGGTTGATCCTCAACTCTTTAGATCGTTGGTTTATGGTGAATTTTCTTTGTATATATCCGGTAGGACTTGTTAAATTTTCTTTTTCTTGATTCGGTTGAGTCTTCTTGCACATATATTATGCTAATCCGATATGATCTCCTTGAGAATATTGGATTCTAGCCTTGACGAATGAAGCTCAACCTTGCTCTTTTTGCCGACATCCCAATCTCTTCCCTTTTCTCTTATCAAAGACGCTTCCTCGGTATGTGACTGTTTAAATTTTTCTATATGTAGACACATTGAGGACAATGTTTGATTTAGGTTTGGGGGTGCATTTGCATTTAGAGTTTTTAGTCTTTATTTCACCTTTTATTTTTAAAAAAAAAAAAAAAAAAAAAAAAAAAAATTCAAAAACTCTTTTTGTAAAAACCTCCAACTTTAGAGATTTTAGAGTCACTAGCATGCTTTTAGCTATGTTTACATAGAGATTCCGACCAAAAATAATGAGAACTTGGAAGTCTTAGGAGAACACAATCGGGTTTCTTAGTTGATTAGAGCGTTAAAGTTGGATTTAACCATCCTGGAGCGAATTAGGTCTTTGTTTAGATATTCGGTAGTAGAATTGTGATCACCCATAGTGGAGACTACCCATTTTACATCAAGCGAGGTACCGACCTTCACTCTTTGTGACTTTCTAGAAAAGCTTTTAGAGTGTGTGTCACCGTACGTCAATTCCGGGTAGAATGGTGAGCTACCCAACTTCGCACCACTTTCGGACTACTTTTGATCTCTTGAGTGCTAATTCCGTCAATCATGAGGGTGACGTCTAAAGATGAAAACTCCTTCTAAATATCGATTTGCGCTTAGCATCTCTCTCTCTCTCAATCAGCAAGACCCATAGAAACACATCATCACAAGAACTTGAGGACAGAATCGAATATGGAAAGAAAAATTGATATAGTCCAAGGTTTATGTGCAACAAAGAAAAGAAAATAAGATGAGAATTAATGAAGTTTGTGAAAATTGAGTTTATCGTTTTATTGTAACTCAAAAAAAAAAAAAAAAAAAAAAAATTGTTTATTTTCATGTACTATGCTAGATAAAAAAAAATAATAATAATAAAAAAAAAAAAAAAAAAAAATATTATTATTCAAGTTTTTGTAAAGTTGAAGTTCAATCATCAACAATTGAAGACCGAAGACCGAAGATTGAAGACGTTTCTATGGTTTCTTATGAGAGAGTGATATTAATTGCCGATCGGGTGAGAAGTGAGTGAGTACTCCCACCCTTGCTAATGGTTGATTTTCCTTTCTTAGAGATCATCGAAAAGATTCTTTTTGTCCACACCTCTCCGTGGAGTCTCCAGATTTTATTTCTAAGGTTATCCTTCTTACCTACAACGTGTGCGGGATTTCTCTCTTTATTCCCGCCGCACACATGAGAGACTAAAAAGCGATCTTTTGAGTGCAATTATAATAAACCCTAATGGTGAGGCAGAAGTTGAGACTTATGATCACAATCGAATCCGAATTCTTTCATATGGTATGGTTACTTGTCGCTCAAAGACTTAAGGATGAGAATGCGTTCTTCGATAGTTCTAACTTCATTACTAGCATGCGTAAACTCTATGTCCTCATAGCTCTTAGGAGGCTTGAGACTCTTTTTACACTCGAAGTTGGAGAAGGTTTTGTGGGTACACCTCTTGTAAACCCTCACGAGACTACAACTCGTCCACTAGGGACACCTAGGGGTTTAAAGGCTTAGTGCATACGCTAAATGCATTCGAGAGACTGCGACAGGGGTATAGTTAGGATTTCTTAATTTCTGTTTCACTTGAGGACAAGTAAAATTCAGGTTTGGGGGTATTTGATGAGTGCCAAATAGTGCATATTTATACACCTTTTATTGGCACTTTACTCATCTTTTTGCGCTTAGGAATCGAGATATTATCCCATTCGTGTTTTCTTTGTTTTCAAGAATAAATATTTGTATTAATTAATTTTGTGTTTTTAGGCAATAAATAAAGCTCGGAAACCGAGGAGCCAAAGAGCGAAGAATTGAGTCGATCATCTATGGAGCGAGAGCCAAAGCCATCGCACAAAGTCGCCTCGCAACCCAACAAGGAATACATGGGCTTGAGCTGGGACCCACCGATCCGAGCCCATCCAACCCGAGCCGTTGAGATCACACCTAGCTACATCCTACGGCCGCGCCTCCACGTGCATCGAGTTCGCCGCTTGCTCTGTGCAACACCAAATCGTCCCAACTCTATCTCGAGACGTTCGGATCTTCACTCACACATCCTACGCTCGCTCACTTTGTTCCTTCACCCTCGCTATTCATGCCTCACAAAGAAACTCCCATACCCCTACACCTATCGACCGAACTCATTTCTCTTCTTCTCTTCTCTTTCTTCTCCCGACCCATTTTCTCCGCAAAACCCATCCTCCGCCACCTCCTTCTTCACCCATACCTCCACCAGAGACAACACCACCTCACCTCTCCTATCAAACACCATCACTCAACCACTCCATCATTACCGCCATCACTCTCTCTCTGTTTATCTCTTTCATGACTTCTTTACAAACCTAGAAGCTAGGTTAAAGATAAATAGAGTTTAGGGTTTTCACCAACTCCGTTGCATGTTCGATTCAGAAGTCAGAGATGATTGAGTAGAGCCATCACGCGAGTCAGAGAAGTGGGTGAGAGTTTATTTCATTTTTAATTGATGTTTTATCAAGAACTAGGGTTTGGGGTTTGTGTATGTATAAATAGAAGTGAACTGAGTTTGTTAGGGTGGATGCCTGGGCTAGCCAGTGCTTCAATTAGTGTTTAATTTGTAGTTTATTTTCTGTTTTAATCATGTTCTAAATTATTTTCTAGGGTTTAGATGAAACCCATTATCAACTGCTAATTTTGGTTTCTATTTTTGATATTGTTCTTATTAAGCTATAATGTTTAGGATAAATTCAATCTAAATACCTCAGCATGTTGCTTTCACAATGGATGTCATGCATCCATTGTAGTCAGATTATCTCCATGAGTGTGTGTTGCAATTCATGCCTTATTGTCTGATTATTAATCCTTAGACTGGTTGTGCCCTGAGAAGACAATCAGTACTTTGGAAAGATACCTTAATTGTGATTAGATTATCCATCCTAGGATAGGTTAATCATCTAAGTGAATGAACTTGATCTGTGATTAGTTGTGCTATGAAAAGACAGCTAATACTAGGGGTTGGTTAGTTACTTTAGTTGATAATACACTATCCATTGACACCCTGGATAAACGGCAAGCTTGCATCTTGTTCGGTATCCATTACAAGGGATAAGAACACTATTAGAACTAGGACTGACTTAGCTAGGATTAAGGGGTGGATTCGACTGCCCTAGTATTCTCAATAACTTGTTTACAACCTTCTCTGCCTTAGTTTAGTGTCACATTCACAACTCAATCGCTTCGACACAACTCTCATTTTATGTTACACACTACCTAGAAATTCAGTGAGTAAGCCTTGATCATCCTAAGCACACCCTTGTCTCTGTGGATCGACCCGTACTTGCCGCGTCTCCAATAGACGCCGTGCACTTGCGGATTATAACATGTAGGTCATAAATATAAACACCTTTCGAGGCCTACCAGGTAACATGTGAATTGTGCTTGCTTTCAGTTCAAACGGACAAGCATCAGCTGGCAGAATGATGCAAGAGGGCTGGGTTGCCCTAGTTGGGTACATGTAGTCCTTGAGACTACGGGGTTGGTTTAGTTCATCACCCATTGTTTCTGATGGGTCTGGGCTTTCTGTGGAAGAGATGGGTATGTTGACAATATCGTCCGGGCGGATTCTAACTAGTCGATTTGTTTGGTCTCTAAAAGACACAATCATAGCCTAGCTAGCACATCGATCATATTAACATGCACACAACCAATCGATTTCAACACAGAGAAACACAAATTCACAGAAATACACCAGTTCTTAGAACCAAGCACATGAGTGCTGGTTGTTGTTGTTGAAGAGATGCACAACACTGATTAGGACTGGTTAGCAGGTGCACAAGGAAAGTAGAAATTGTGTAAGGTGCACAGGGTAGATAGGTTATGCTCACTCAAGGTGAAGCATGTGCTGGGTTTGTGTGTTTTAAAAAAAAACAAGCTAACTGCTAACACAATTTCTGCTACTCAACAATTCACTCAAGTGTCACCGGATCACACACAGATTACAGATATTGGTTCATAGATGCACAGATGCCACAAATGTAAGGTGCACAGATGCCACAAATGCAACACAATTTTTCAGGTGACTATGATTCAATGATGCACAGATACAACAGATGCTATAACAGACAATTGGTTCAACACTTTACAAAACATTTGGCATGCCACAGAGTGTCAACAGACTCAGTTGACCTCAATTTTCAGAGATTATGCACAGATATGCAGATATTCACAGGGTTTGTGATCACAACAACTATTTCAGGCTATCATACAACCAAGCAATTCACACTACAGGGAGCAATATAGGTGAGATTCCAAGGCCAGAGACTGCACACAAAATCAGTCTAAGTAAAGTAGAAATTCCAGCACTCTTATAACACACTTGACATGCACAGATGTACAATTGATGTCAACAGGGTAAGTTGACCCCAATTTTCACAGATTTATATACCAAAAATGTAAGGCATATGGCTCAACAGGGTCTCACAGATGGCCTAGCATGCAACAAGTGAAAATGACAGCAAGTGGCAGATTACAGCTCACACAATATATATATATATATATATATTATTATTATTATTATTTTTATGTCACAGAGGCATGCACAAATTCTAGGTATTGCAGGGTTGAGCAATGCTCAGCAAAGTAGCTAGCTTATCATGCAAACATGGTTCTCAGATGCACATATAGAGGTGCTCAGCAAAATAGCAGTCATGCGCAGATTATGAGAACAAGGAACACGAATGCATATATCAGTAGAGTGGCTAGTTTGTCAGGCAATCAAATGACAGGAAATGTGCACATTTACTTTCATTGACATGCTGATTCACAAAGCAGGAATGCACAAATCAGTGAGGCAAGGCTCATGAAAGTGGCAACTAGTTCACATATAAGCAGACAAGTGACAAGGCAATCTTAGCTAACATATCTTGCAGAGGTTATGTGAAGCACTTGCTAACATATCACATACATATTCATCACACAGAGCAGAGTTAGAGAACGATACCACCGATAAAAATCGGGTTTAGGCACTTTCGCAACTGTCCTGCGCCTTTTCCTTCTCCTCCCTGGGCTTGCTCATCAGAGGTTTAAGTACCTTCTAACTCAACAAAACATCCTCAGTTCACAGAATGATACCGGTGGGGAAACAAGAGAACACTAGTATTACAAATTTCAAAAGTCTGCAAAATGGGAGATATGATATGCAGAGATGATGGAACCGAATTTTGCGGGGTGATAAGATGCTTGAGAGCAATGAGCTAAACAAACAGAATCAAAAACAGTGTAGTTTAAGTAACACCTATCACCGCAAGTTTCAAATTATCACAGATAATGGGTTTAGCAATTAATCACGAGAGATGTTGCAATGCGGTGAGATGTGACGAGAATATGTTACAAAGAAACCAAAAACTTACGAGATAAACAAACAAAATACAATAACGGATGATTTACTATGCGAGATATATGATGATGCAAGTGAAAGGAAAATCAAATCTACAACTATACTACCCAAGAATGCAATATAGATAGATGGATTTAACTAAAAATGTTATACTACAAACTTAAAAAATCAACAATGGAGAAAGTCTAAGCTACAGTGAGTATGATGACCTAAAATTAAAACTACAAAGAAAAGACCAATGAGGTGAGAAAGAAACAAAAGAGAACCAAACTAAAAATGCAATCAACTACAGATGATGATAATGATGTCAATATGTAGAAATGTAAAACAAAAGATTATAGCTAAGTTATACTAACAACAGAAAGTAAACAAGGAAAATTCTAACACATATATACAAATGTAAAATGAAACCAGTAAGGTAAGCAAATTATCAACACAGCAACACTACCAAATCCCCGGCAGCGGCGCCAAAAACTTGGTAGGCTGAGAAAAGAGATTGCCTACAGTGAAACTGCAAGTGCACAGTGTCGACTAGCAACACAGGGGGCAAGTACAGGTCGATCCACAGGGAAATGGAGTGTGTAAGGTTGATTTCAAGGTTCACTAAACTGATTTCTAACAAAGGGTTACCAAAGAGTGAGGTTTTGTGTCGATACGACAATGTATTTGGTAGTGAACAAGTAAATAAAACAAATTGTAAAGAGAGAAGCAAGATCAAAGTTGTAAACAATCGATTGAGTGGCACTAGGGTGATTGAACTCACCACTTAATCCTATACTAAGGCAAACAAACTCTATTTATGCTCTTGTCCTTCCCTTGAAGGTCTCAGGTGGAAAAAAATTGTTAACTGACTTACTAATCCTCCCCTAGTATTGGTTGTCTTCTTACAGTACAACCAATCACAGGATAATTTGAGCAACTTAGCTAACCCTTATTCCCATTTCATTTAAGCTTAGCAAGAACATAAATTGAACATGAATTAACTCAACATAGAATTAAGGGTTTACTCTACACCCTAGTAAAGTAACTTAGAACATCATGCAAACACTAAAACAGAATTGAAATTGAATTAATAATACAAAACCCTAAAAATTGACTGTCTTTCTAAAAATGAAGAACAACTTGATTTTATACCTCTTACATCTTCTCTAATGCTCTAAATTGAAATTAAATGCAAACACAGACCTGTTCCCTCTTCCAATTCGGCTCTGGTAGCCATTAATGAGTTGTTGGAGAAACCCTAGCTCCATCTATCTCAAACCTAGCTTCTAGGGTCGAGAGAAGCTACGAAAGAGATAGCTTGAGCTAGAGTGGCGGAGAAGGCGGCTGTGGTGGGTACTTCTGCTGGTGTCAGGGGAAGGAGATGGGTTGGCGGTGATGTTGGCTCTGCCATGGTCGGGGAAGAAGGGAAAAGAAATGGGTTTCTCTGGTTTTGTCGGGGGAGAAAGAAAAGAGAAAGTGAAGGGAGTGTTTGGTTTGGCTGGGTCGATGGGAAGAAGATATAGGTGGCTGTGGTGTTGGGCGGATGCATCGAGTGATGATGTGAGGGACGCAGCGACCGTTGGATGTAGATGGGTGAGATCTCACGGCTCAGGAAAGGACGGACTTGGATCCGGGTTGTGGGCCGGGTCTTGGATTGCTCAAGCCCATGCTTTGTAAATGGGTTGCTCCTTGTTGGGTTGCAACTGATGCGCACGCGGGATGTAGATTTCTGCTCCATAGACGCTCGTCTCCAATTCTTTGCTCTTTTGGCTCCTTAATTTCTATGAGCTTTATTTACTACCTAAAAACCCAAAATTAATTAGTACAAGTATTTATTCTTGAAAACAGAGAAAATACAGAATTTGGGATAATATCTGATTTCTGAGCACAAAAGATGAGTTAAATGCCAATAAAAAGATGTAGAAATATGCAATATTTGGCACTCATCATTACACTTGCCCTTTTGGTTTAGTGATCAGATATTTGAATCACTATTTGCTTTCTTAACCGTGTTTTGGAGGGAGATATCTCGGTCAAGTGATTATTGCCTTGGCCAAAGGTAAGTTCCTTGATTCTGGATATTTCCTGTTATAGCAGGACATCATCCGATTTCATGATCGCGATGGCATTACCTTAGGTCTTTTGTCCATGTAAGGTAGCTTAGGTAATTTACCCGCATCATTCGTTATAGAATGGAAGGTGTGGCTAGCACCGTGCCATAGTCTTGATGGGCTTTCTTCGTAATGCAAATATGATATGATTAATCTATATGCGAATATAAAGTAAAAAGCAAAAAATAAAAATACGAAAGTAGTTATGATACACAAAAAGAGTAATTTTATTATTTTTCAAAAGAGGGTTCGTAGACCCTTAGTACATTTGGGGGGAGGTTTCATGACCTCTCTTTTTTTTCAATTTAGAAAGTGAACCCCTTATCGGATTTTGATTATCTAGTTAGTGGACCTGTCAAGCATTGTAAGCTTTGAGGTACTTGATGTTCCATGGGCGCTCAAGTTCTTCGCCATTAGGTTTGAGCAATCTATATGCTCCATTACTGCCTTAGCTATGCTTGTCAGTGGGCCTTCCCATATGGGTGCAAATTTTCCCGACTCGCGTTGGTATGGTGGAATCTCGCGCCAGACTTTATCGCCTGGGCTGAATTGTCTCTGGTGAACACGTTTGTTGTATTCCCGAGCTAACCTCCTGTGATAGTTTTCTATCCTTTGGAGAGTTATTTCTCGGTTCTCCTATAAATCGTCTAATTTGGAGAGTATCATGTCCGAGGTTAGGTTTTTCTACCATGCTTCGGTTTTGGTTGTTGGGATCATCGCTTCTGTAGGTATGATCTCCTCTGTGCCGTATGTGAGAGCGAAGGGGGTCATCCCTGTTGCTTCTCTCCCGGTGGTCCGATAGGCCCATAGGACGTTATGTAATTGCTCACACCAACTCGCGCCATGTCCATCGAGCTTCTTTTTGAGCATGTCAGCGTTGGTCTTGTTATTTTCCTCAGCCTGGCCATTGCTTTCGGGGTAGATGAGCGTAGATTTATTTTTCCTAATCTTGAAACAGTTGAAGAGAAGATCAATGTTTTTCCCTCGGAGTTGGGCCCCATTGTCTGATACGATGGCGGCTGGGATACCGAAGCGACATATGATATGCTCGAAGAGGAATTTGAAGACATCATGGTCCCTGATATGTATTAGGGCCGAGGCTTCTACCTACTTTGTGAAGTAATCTGTAGGCACGATTAAATACTTTCTTTGTTCGGTTCTAGCTCTTAGGGGTCCAACAATATCTACTCCCAACTTGGCGAATGGCCAAGGGCTTAGGACAAACTTTAGATCCATTAAAGGTGCGTGCCTTCTTTTGCCAAATTTTTGGCACTCGATGCAGGACTTTGCCATTTGTTTTGAGTCCTCGTTCATGCGAGGCAAAAAGTATCCTTGTAATATCACTTTGTGAGCTAAGGATCGCCCTCCACTATGGTTTCCTGCGTAACCGTAGTGTATCTCTTTTAATATGCTTTGGGCCTCGGTGAAGGAAAGGCATCTGAGAAGAGGTCCTAGGTATGATTGTTTGTATATGATGTCATCTCGGAGCTGATAGTTTCCAGACCTCGATATTACTTTGTGTGTGATCTGTTGGTCGCTTGGGAGGTCCCCATTAGCTAGATATTTTATGATTGGTATTCTCCAGTCATCCTCAGGTAGGCCCTCTTCTTGGGTTGTAGAGTCTACAGTAAGGATGTACATATTTCCTTCTATGGGAATGGAGGGAAGCATGACCCTTTCGATTATGATATTAGTAGCCTCGGGATCTGTTTTCATGGAGGCTATGAATGCCAAGGCATCGGCATACCTGTTATTGATCCGATTTAAATGGCGGAATGTGATGTTTGGTATCTGCTCGATGTAATGCTTGGCGAGTTGGAGATATCGCTGCAAACATAGATCCGAGGCTTGATACGTTCCATCTATCTGTTGAACCATGAGTTGCGAGTCACTTGTGAGCCGTACTTCATTGATGCCTAGTGCGATTATTACTCGGAGGGCATGTATGACTGCCTCGTATTCAATTATATTATTGGTGGCGGGGAATTCGAGTCTCAGGATGTAGACAATCCTTCGGCCGGTCGGGCTTGTAAAAACCATTTCGATGCCAGAGCCCTCCGAATTACATGACCCATCCACGAAGAATTCCCATCGCCTTGGGTTTTCTGAGCGAAGTAGCTCGAGAGGATCCTCTAGCTCGTCTTCCATTCCTGGAATTTCTTCGATCTCGTCGGTGTCATCCAATGGAAAATCGGCTAGGAAGTACGCAACCGCTTGGGTTTTAATTGTCGTTTGGGCTTGATATTTTACTCTAAATTGTTTGATTTGTGCTCCCCATTTGGAGATTTTGCGTGCTCTGTCAGCATGATCGAGTACAGATTCTATTGGGGCTTTCGTGATGATTGTTATAGTGTGTGCATGAACATAGGTGCGCAGGTTTTGCGTTGCATAGACCAGAGATAACACTATCTTCTCGATCTTGGAATAGCTCTTCTCTGCCGATGTCTGAGTCTTACTTATAAAGTAAATGGGTTGCTCCACTTCTTTGTCTATGCAAGTTAACACCGCACTGATTGAGGTATTAGTCGTCGACAGGTAAATGTAAAGGTCTTCGCCTGGGTCGGGTTTCCGAAGGATCGTCAAGGTTGCCAAATATTCTTTGACATTTTGAAAAGCTTCTTCGCACTCACTATTCCATGAAAAATTTTCACCCTTTTTTAAGGTATTGAAGAAGTCTTTACATTTGTCGGGCGATCTATCTATGAACCTTCCCAGGGCTGCTAGTGGACCATTTAGTCTCTGCACGTCTTTGACCGTCGCAGGGGAGGGAATTTATAGTATAGCACGTACCTTTTCGGGATCTACCTCGATTTCTCGTTTGGTGACCAAGAATTTTCCAGAGGTTACTCCAAAGGCGCATTTTGCAAGATTAGTTTTCATGTTAAATTTCTTCATCTGTTCGAAGATCTCCCTGAGATCGTTTGCATGGTCTTGTGGAAGCTTGCTCTTGGCAAGCATATCATCTACATAGACTTCTAAAGTTTTATGTATCCAACCATCAAACATTTTTTCCGCCATTCTTTGGTAAGTAGCGCCTGCGTTTTTTAATCCAAATGGAATTTTGGTATAGCAGTATAGACCCCCGGGGGTGAAGAAGGTGGTATGCTCTTGGTCCTCCTCGGCGAGAGGGATCTGGTTATAGCACGAGTACCCTTCCATGAGGGATAGTAATCTGTACCCAGAGGTTGCTTCCACGAGATGATCAATGTTAGGGAGTGGGAAGCTGTCTTTTGGACAAGCCTTATTAAGGTCACTGAAGTCAATGCAGATCCTTACCCCTCTATTTTTCTTAGGTACTATCACCATGTTGGATATCCATATTGGATACTTTACTTCTCGTATCACCCCTGATGCCTCCATTTTCTTTAGTTCCTTTTGGATGGCTTCATGGGATTTTGGTGCCACCTTTCGCATCTTTTGCCGCATGGGCTTGTTCTTTGGGTCGATTTTCAGGTGGTGACATCAGATTTCTGGGTCTATTCCTGGCATGTCTTCCATGCGCCATGCGAAGACATCGGAATATTCTCATAATACTTGTATTATTTTTTCTTCTTCCTCCTTGTCGAGGAGAGTTCCTATTCTTACCATACCAGGATTTTCGGGTGTTATGATGTTTAATTCTTTCGTCGGCTCCGAGTCCGAGAAGTTTGATGTGAGTTATCCGATATCGGAGATGTTGTGTATGGGCCCATAGGTTAGTCCGATGTGGGGACATCATACTGAACAGGCTCATCGTTTGAGCGCCTTGCCTCATTCGTCATGGCTATGTAAGCATCGATTTCAGCCTGGTTCTTGGCATTCTTGCCTCTTTTGTTTTTCGTTCTTGCAGAGTTTACTTTGTTTTCGCTATTTTGAACGTCCATCTTGTAGTAGTATTTTGCCTCTCCAGAGTCTCCGATGATTTCCGCAACTCCATCGGGCGTAGGGAACCTTAGCCTTTGATGGTAAGTCGAGGCCACTCCTTTGATCCCATGGACCCACGATCGTCTGACAATGGATGTGTAGGGTGATAGTACATCTATCACATAAAAAGTGGTTAAGGTGAGGATTTTTCCCACCCGAATTTCTAATGTCACCTCGCCGCTTGGGCGGTTTGAGGAGCCGTTAAAGCCAAATATGTTGTAGGTAGAGGGTATTAGGCAATCGTCTCTAAGAAACATCTGTTTGAACGTTTCATAAAATAGGATCTTGACGGAACTACCTCTATCGATTAGGATTTTGGGCATTGCCCAAGGCAATGCCTTTGGTCTTCTTTCCTCGCCTTCGCTTTCGGGAAGTGCAATGGCCATCGTGACCACTAGTGGGTTAGTTTTGTCCTCCGTCAGGTGCCTCCGAGGCTGAAAATGTGATAGGTAATTTCATCCACTCCTCAATCGGGGGATCTCTAGCTACACTGAAAACTTCATCACCTTCAAAGTTGCGTTTGTGAGTACGTCCTGTAATATTTCCTTCAGGTGTGGGGGCAATGATTTCCGAGTGCGATATTGTATTGCACCCTAGATAATGCGCCTCACGAGGTATTTCCACACGATGTATGGGTGCCCCGGCGGTGAGTGGTATGGCTGGTTGCGCGATGTACTCTTGGATCTTGCCTTCATCGATCATATCTTGCACCATCTTCTTCAAGTCTCTACACGAGTCTGTCGTGTGGCTATGGAATTGATGGAACTCGCAGAAGTCAGTTCTATTTTTGGCCCGCTCTGGCTGCTGACCTCTGTTTCATGGATAAGTGATTTTATGTTTTCCGTTGATCTTCTTGAGGATCTAGGATATGGGAGTGTTCAGCTTCGTGTAGACTGGGTCTACGAACTTTCCCTTCTTTTGCTGGGCCTGGTCTCGCCCTTTCCATCCTCCAGTCCGATGTTAGTCAAACTAGGTTGACCCGTTGTTGGATCGCCCTGCTCCTTGGAATGGCACCTGGAGGTTCTGTGGTTCTACCACATTTGCTCCTTTACTGGTTCCTTTCACCAATTTGTCGTAAGTACCGCCTTGAAGTTCTTCCAGTGTAGTTGCAGGAAATCCCACACTACACCCCTCACAAGAATTCACACAATCAAATCATTTTAAGATGAACAATTATAGTCTTTATTGATTAAACTCACAAATGTTACAAGATGAAAAGGAAATAAACTAAAGAATTAACAACCGCTCTAAATTTTCTCTCTCTTAATGACTTGCCCAACACTCGAAAAAGATCTCCCCTCTCTTAATCCTGTTCGGCTCTTTATATAGGACATTACATAATGGATAATAGCTAAGCTGTCCTTTATTTTCGGGTATGACTTGCGACATTCTCGCGAGTATATAAATGTTAAACATCGCAACACTCCTAAATCTCTAAGTCTTCACATCTTTCTCATGTTCAGGCTGTCATCATCCGTTGCGTCATTTTTATTTTCCATCTGCGACATCTTCGCAATATGTTGTTTATGGATTTCGCAAGGATGTTGGTGTTGCGATATTCTGATCCTACATCTTGCCTCTTCTCATGTCTTCTCTACGAAGGAGAGAATGTCATGAGAACTAATACTTTCAAAATGTTGTAGTTGTTCATTTTTTCACATTTTTCTGTTTTGACATGATTTTGTACTTTTATGCAAAATTTATTACACGTATCTCTTCTTCCATCCATTTCTTGACACGTCTTTTTCAACCGCCACTTCTCAACCGTTCATGTCTACTCTTCGCATTAAATGTGTTTTCCTTTTAGAAAATCCTTCTCTCTATATATATCTTTCTTAGTACTCCTCTCTTCTTCTTTTTTACTCTCCTTCTTGTTTTCTCTGTAATTTTTCTTCTTCATCTCTCCGTAACTTCCGCTTCTGCTACTGTAAATCTTCTTCTTTTTACTTTTTTTGATCTTCAATCTTCTATTCATCCCCATACTCTGAAGATGCCTCCAGTTGGTCGCAGATATGAAAGTCTTCTGGAAAAAGTTCAAAAAGATTTTGAACATAAAGGTTTCATATTATCCACTATTCCCAATCAAGAATCTAAATCCATTCTTTCTGCCAAACTGTTTGCTGATCATCATTGTGATAATCAAGAAATTATAATTTCGCTAGGTCATATTCTCGCTGGCCTTCCCATTCATCTCTATGACCCTGATCTTCCTTTGTTTTATGAAATTCTTGCTCATGCGAAATTCTCGCGAGCCATCTACCAATTGAGCGGGGATTGTATCCGCTTAATGCTTGAATTCGCAACCGGGTGTCTTTGGTAAGGGGTCTCTTTACCCAAAAGAAGTCATGGATCCTGAATTTGTGGACTTAGAGATATGCGCTGAAAAATATATAGTAGAGAGCTTTTTCGAAAACTATGACGTAATAAACATGAAGAATGATAGAACTCGCTGGGGTGCTCGTTTGAAGAGGAAAGAAAATGTTGCCAGCGATAAAATGCTTATGCAAGACATCGATTGGCATTCTGAAAAATAATATTCCTCGCCACTCTAAGGACGATAGGTGGTGCGTCTTTCCGCTACCTTTGAAAGGACCTTACATTTCAGGTTCAAATGTGCTCCCTGCGAATCTCGCCAATTATCAACCTTGGGTATTTAACTGGCCCGAGAAACCGAAAGAGGTACACTTCTTAAATTTCGCTCAGCTTATGATCTTCACTCCTTTTTATATCTATTAATCTTGCGAAATTTTCAGATTATCAAGCTAAGAAAAAGCTACAAAAGGAATGCTAAGCCAAGTACTCTAGCAGCGCTCCGTTCGATCACGGATGAAGTAAGAAATACTTTTTTTTTTATTATTTTTAACAATATTGTTGCCTCTGTTTCTTATCTTCATTCGTGTGCGAAGGTTGGTGTTGAAGTTGTTGAAGAAGAAGAAAGACCTGAGGTTGCGAAGGCCAAAGGCAAGAGTAAAGGTCCTCTTCGCAAGGGGAAGTCCGCTGCCCCACCTTCAAAGAAACGAAATATTCATCCCCCTTCTCCTTCAAATCCTCAATCCAGCGAAAGATCTGATGATGATGATAATGATGATGTTGATATTTCTCTCGCAAAGGAGAATTATCCAACTGAATCTTCGATGGCACAACTGTCCAGCATCTTCTCTGACTCCATGCAAGGGCTTGGAGATGATCGTCTCTCTAGTACGTGCAAAGCTCTCACGAATATCTGTGATTCTCCTTTACTAAAGGGTGATGATTCCCTTCATGGGGTCTCCAGATCAGTGACTCCCAGCTTTCTAAATTCGCTCGGTGTCTTGGTTTGTCTTTGTTCCTCTATTTCTTCATAATTTTAATTTTAAGTTATATCTTGATAATTTCTTCACTTTCTTTCACAGACCGGGAGATCTTCCTTCGTTGTTGCCTCAGATCTTGAGAAGAGGTGTAGTATAATCGCAAAGAAGAATCTTCAACTTCGCAAGAGAAATGAAGAATTGGAAGCTGAAGCTTCTACTCTTCGCGAAAAGACCAAGCAACTAGAAGTTGATTCTTCCACTCAGAAGAATAAGATATCTAGTCTTCAAAGAGCCAACCAACAACTTTATGGTATGATACTTTTCTCTTTTCCTTTGTTTTGTTCTCTCATTATCTTCCCTTATCTGACTTACCATTTTCGCAGACGTTTATAACCTTTCTGATGAAGCCATTCTTATTCACCCATTCCCTCATCCTATGGATAACAATGCCCTTCTTGTTCACCTCAAAGATTCTTTGAATAGTTTTTCAAATAATAAGATTAAATCTCTTCCTCTAAACGAACTTCAATCCAAATTTCGCCTCTTAAAAATTGATCATAGATCTAGTTTAGGATTAGCCAACTAATTTAAACGTCTATATCTTAGTTCCAAAGAGAAAATTAATACTTTAAGGAAGAAAATCAGTGATCTCATAGATGACAAAGATCGCATCGCTAGACAAGGTGCTCAAGAATTAGCGAAATTCCAAAAGACTCTTCTTGAGGTTCAAATTGAACGGGATGAATCCATCCGTAAAATGCTATACTTAGCGAAAGAGAGAATCAAATTAGCTCCTTCTTATCATAAACAATGACGATGAATTAACTTGGGTTGCGAGGTTCTAGATGACACCGAAATAATTTAGGTATTAACGTTAGTCTTCAAGATGAGCATACGGCCTTGATTAGGGATATGATTTCTGACAAAGAAGGTTGTTAATTATTCTTATTTATTTAAATGTTTGTTTTTTTATGAAGTTGTCGTTAAGTTGCTGATTCATTGTCATATGTTCGCAGAAGCTGAAGAGAGATTTCGCAAAAGAATTGAAGAACTTGAGTCTGAGAAGGAGCAGCTCGTAAAGAACCTTTCTTCTCGAGATGACAAATATTCTAGATTGAAGAGGCAACTACAAATTACTGTTGCGAATTTCAAGAATGATGCTACTCTTTTTCGCAATCAGACTATTAAGATGGTCTTCGACGACAACAGTATTCCTCATTCTACATACCCTTGCCTCCTTGAGGAAATCCCTTAGAATGTGCCTTCTTTGGATATCTCTGACAGCGAAGCTAGCGAAGAAGAGGAGTCTGAAGAAGATGAAGGAATAGAAGGATCTAATGAAGATGAAGAGAATGAAGAAGAATAATCAAACAAGAAATAGTTCTATTTTCTTCTTTCTCTTTTTGTAATATCTGTACATTCATTCTTTTAATCTTCTATTTTTGTAATTTTTTGCTGCAAGTTTCTTGGATCTTCAAATACAAGCTCTACCTTTGTTGTTCCTTTCTGCACATGTTAAAAGAACAATTCTTTTTGCAATAAGGTTAATCAATACATTATCAATATTTTTCATACTATGAGTGCGTAAATCTATTATATGAAAACAAATAACATGTCACTACAGGAAAAATATACATCTACAACTGGATATTTACAACGCTTCGCTAAGTATTGTAGAAAGTCCTATGTTTTACAACTGGTTTCAAAGGAAGAGTTGTCGTATATCATCACAGCCAACCCTTAGGAAACAAGGGGTTGCGCTAAGAAAACAAACCACAACTCCTTAAGCAAAACAGTTGTGATGACATTTAGCTATAACAACGTTGTTCCATATATGTAGTGACTTAGCCTATCACAATACTCACAAGTGTTGTTGAAGAACACAAAAATATGATAATGAAAAATATGTTAGAGGGGAGATTCGAACATGAACCTACTACAATGAAGTCTAGCTTATCAACCACCCTTTCGAGTTCACAAGTTTTGATTTTTCTTTTTTTTTAAATAGAAACCTACAACAACACTTATAAGTGTTGTTGAAGTAAAAATATATAATGTTCCATATATGTAGTGACTTAGCCTATCACAATTCGACAAGTGTTGTTGAAGAACACAAAAATATGATAATGAAAATATGTTAGAGGGGAGATTCGAACATGAACCTCTTTGCATGGAAGTCTAGCTCATCAACCACCCTTTCAGTTCAAAAGTTTCAGCTTTTTTCTTTTTTTTTAAATACAAACCTACAACAACATTTATAAGTGTTGTAAGTGTTGTTGAAGTAAAAATATATAATGTTGGAAAAAATGAGGTTATAGGGGAGATTCGAACATGAATCTACTGCATGGACGTCTAGCTCATCAACCATCCATACCGTTCACAACTTTTGGCTTTTTTTTTCTTTTTTTAATAAAAATGTATAACAACACTTATAAGTGTTGTTGAAGTAAAAATATAGAACATTATAAGAAATGAGGATGGGGGGATTTGATCCTCAACCTCCTGTATGGAAGTCTACACCACTAACCATACCTACACTATTATATGTTCTGTCAAGTTTGTTGTTCTTTAATACACTAACTTTATGACAACCCTTCATAAGAGTTGTAAAACAAAATGTAATGCTCAGTGACTGAGCTAAGAAACAAAGACGAAGACTTCTCTGTAAACAATCACATACACGCTATCTGTAATATTTACTTTACTCACTTCAGCTAAAGGTAGTCTGGTAATTTTCACAGTCTCCATAATATTTATTACCTTTATTTCTAGTAAGGGTAATATGGTGATTTTAACAATTTATAATATTTAGTTTACTTATTTTCTGATAAGCGTGGTCTGGTCATTTTCATAGTCTTCATATCATAATATTTATTGCATTAATTTCCAAGAAGGGTAATATGGTCATTTTCACAAGCAGTAATATTTACTTTACTTTTTTTCGATAAGGGTAATCAGGTCACTTTCACAATCTCCATAATATTTATTGCACAAATTTCCATGAAGGGTAATATGATCATTTTCGCTATCTGTAATATTTACTTTACTTATTTCAGATAAGGATAGTTTAGTAATTTTCACAATCTCCGTAATATTTATTACCTTTATTTCTAGTAAGGGTAATATAGTCATTTTAACTCTGGTAATCTTTGAACCTGGGATGTTCAATTCTGATATATTTCTTATCCAATTCTGATATATTTCTTACCTGTAAATAGATGGATTCGTCGTTCTTACCAAGTTTCTGACTTAGAGTAGTCAACTTGCTGCCAGGTTTCGATCTTGGAGCATGGTATGCATAGAATATGCATAAATAAGGTTTGTTTAAGGTTTCGTAGAATATCTCTAAGGAATCTGTAAATGGATGGATTCGTCGTTCTTACCAAGTTTCGGACTTAGAGTAGTCAACTCGCGGCCAGGTTTCGATCTCGGAGCATTGTATACATGGAATATGCAGAAATAAGGTTTGTTTAAGGTTTCGTAGAATATACCGAAGGAATCTTACCTGTAAATGGATGGATTCATCATTTTTAACAATTTTTTGACTTAGAGTAGTCAACTCGCGGCCAGGTTTCGATCTTGGAGCCCGGTATGCATACAATATACATAAATAAGGTTTGTTTAAGGTTTCGTAGAATATTTCGAAGGAATCTTACCTGTAAATGGATGGTTTCTTCGTTCTTACCAAGTTTCTGACTTAGAGTAGTCAACTCGCGGTCACGTTTCGATTTAAGAGCCTGATATGCATACATTTATGCAGAAATAGGGTTTGTTTAAGGTTTAGTAGAAAATCTAGAAGAAATCTTACCTGTAAATGGATGGATTCGTCGTTCTTACCAAATTTCTGAATTAGAGGAGTCAACTCGTGGCCAGGTTTCGATCTCGGATCCTAGTACGCATACAATATGCAGAAATAGGGTTTTTTTAAGGTTTCGTAGAATATCTCGAAGAAATCTTACCTGTATATGGATGGATTCGTCGTTCTTACCAAGTTTCTGACTTAGAGTAGTCAACTCGCGGAAAGGTTTCGTTATCGGAGCATGGTACGCATAGAATATGCATAAATAAGGTTTGTTTAAGGTTTCGTAGAATATACCGAAGGAATCTTACCTGTAAATGGATGGATTCGTCGTTTTTACAAAGTTTTGACTTAGAGTAGTCAACTCGCGATTTCGATCTCGGATCCTAGTACGCATACAATATGCAGAAATAGGGTCTTTTAAAGGTTTCGTAGAATATCTCGAGGAATCTTACCTGTAAATGGATGAATTCGTCGTTCTTGCCAAGTTTCAATTAGAGTAGTCAACTCACGGCCAAGTTTCGATCTCGATACGATACGCTTACAATATGCGTAAATAGGGATTTTAAAGGTTTCGTATAAAATCTAGAAGAAATCTTACCTGTAAATGGATGGATTCGTCGTTTTTACCAAATTTCTTAATTAGAGTAGTCAACTCACGGCCAGGTTTCGATCTCGGATCCTGATACACATACAATATGCAGAAATAGGGTTTTTTAAGGTTTCGTAGAATATCTTGAAGGAATCTTGCTTGTAAATGGATGGATTAGTCGTTCTTACCAAGTTTCTGACTTATAGTAGTCAACTCGCGGCCAGGTTTCGTTCTCGGAGCATCGTACGCATAGAATATGCATAAATAAGGTTTGTTTAAGGTTTCCTAGAATATACCGAAGGAATCTTACCTGTAAATGGATGGATTAAGTCGTTTTTACCAAGTTTCAAATAGAGTAGTCAACTCACGGCCAAGTTTCGATCTCGGATCCTAATACGCTTACAATATGCGAAAATAGGGATTTTTAAAGGTTTCATAGATAATCTAGAAGAAATCTTACCTCAGAAATGGATGGATTAAGCTGCTTTTACCAAATTTCTGAATTAGAGTAGTCAACTCACGGCCAGGTTTCGATCTCGGATCCTGATACGCATACAATATGCAGAAATAGGGTTTTTTTAAAGGTTTCGTAGAATATCTTGAAGAAATATTACCTGTAAATGGATGAATTAGTCGTTCTTACCAAGTTTCTGACTTAGAGTAGTCAACTCGCGTCAGTTTGGTTCTCGGAGTACTGAGACGCATAGAATATGCATAAATAAGGTTTGTTTAAGGTTTCGTAGAATATACCGAAGGAATCTTACCTGTAAATGGATGGATTCGTCGTTTTTACCAAGTTTTTGACTTAGAGTAGTCAACTCGCGGCCAGGTTTCGATCTCGGAGCCTGGTATGCGTACAATACTCAGAAATAGGGTTTGTTTAAGGTTTCGTAGAATATTTCGAAGGAATCTTACCTGTAAATGGATGAATTCGTCGTTTTTACCAAGTTTCTGACTTAGAGTAGTCAACTCACGGCCAGGTTTCGATCTCGGATCTTGGTACGCATACAATATGCAGAAATAGGGTTTTTTAAGGTTTCGTAGAATATCTCAAGGACTCTTACCCCGAAATGGATGAATTCGTCGTTCTTACCAAGTTTCTGACTTAGAGTAGTCAACTCATGGCCAGGTTTCGATCTCGGATCCTGATACGCTACAATATGCAGAAATAGGATTTTTTTAAGGTTTCATAGAATATCTCGAAGGAATCTTACCTGTAAATGGATGGATTCGTCGTTCTTACCAAGTTTCTGACTTAGAGTAGTCAACTCGCGGCCAGGTTTCGATCTCGGAGCCTGGTATGCGTACAATACTCAGAAATAGGGTTTGTTTAAGGTTTCGTAGAATATTCCGAAGGAATCTTACCTGTAAATTGATGGATTCATCGTTCTTACCAAGTTTCTAACTTAGAGTAGTCAACTCGCAGCCAGGATTCGATCTCGGAGCATTATATACATAAAATATGCAGAAATAAGGTTTGTTTAAGGTTTCGTAGAATATTTCGAAGGAATCTTACCTGTAAATGGATGGATTCGTCATTTTGACCAAGTTTTTGACTTAGAGTAGTCAACTCGCGGCCAGGTTTCGATCTTGGAGCCCGGTATGCATACAATATACAGAAATAAGGTTTGTTTAAGGTTTCGTAGAATATTTCGAAGGAATCTTGCACCGTAAATGGATATTTTCTTCGTTCTTACCAAGTTTCGACTTAGAGTAGTCCACTTGCGGCGTGTTTTGATTTAAGAGTCTGGTATGCATATATTTATGTAGAAATATGGTTTGTTTAAGGTTTCGTAGAATATCTAGAAGAAATATTACCCATAAATGGATGGATTCGTCGTTCTTCACCGAATTTACGAATTAGAGTAGTCAACTCGCGGCTGTGTTTCGATCTCGGATACCAAGTATGCATACAATATGCGAAATAAGGTTTTTTTAAGGTTTCGTAGAATATCTCGAAGGAATCTTACCAGAAATGGATGAATTCGCTGTTCTTACCAAGTTTCGACTTAGCGTAGTTAACTCGCGGCCAGGTTTCGATTTAAGAGCCCTGGTATGCATACATTTATCTGTAAATATGGTTTGTTTAAGGTTTCGTAGAATGTCTAGAAGAAATATTACCAGTAAATGGATGGATTCGTCGTTCTTCCGAATTTCTAAATTAGAGTAGTCAATTCGCGGCCAGGTTTTCGATCTCGGATCCTAGTACGCATACAATATGCGAAATAAGGTTATTTTAAGGTTTCGTAGAATATCTCGAAGGAATCTTACCTGAATCGGATGAATTCGTCGTTCTTACCAAGTTTCGACTTAGAGAAGTCAACTCGCGCCGGGTTTCGATCTCGGATCCTTTGTACGCATACAATATGCAGAAATAGGTTTTTTTTTTTTTTTAAGGTTTCGTAGAATATCTCGAAGGAATCTTACCTCAGAAATTGATGAATTCGTCGCTCTTACCAAGTTTCTGACTTAGAGTAGTCAACTCAAGGCCAGGTTTCGATCTCGGATCCTGGTACGCATACAATATGCAGAAATAGGGTTTTTTTAAGGTTTCGTAGAATATCTCGAAGGAATCTTACCTGTAAATGCATGAATTCGTCGTTCTTACCAATTTTCTGACTTATAGTAGCCAACTCGCGGCCAGGTTTCGATCTCGGAGCCTGGTATGCATACAATATGCAGAAATAAGGTTTTTTTAAGGTTTCGTAGAATATTTCGAAGGAATCTTACCTGTAAATGGATCGACTCATCGTTCTTACCAAGTTTCCGACTTAAAGTAGTCTACTCAGGGCCAGGTTTCGATCTCGGAGCCAGGATAAGTCTCGAAGTTTCCAAAAAAGGATGTGTTCAAGGTTTCAAAGAATATCCCGATAAAAGTGACACATGAGCTCTGTATTTACGAGTTTCTATGATATATCCTTCTAAATTTGGAGTTAGAAGCACTTAAGATACTGATGGTTTATGGTTCGTATGCCGTTGAGCCACATTTGAAGCCAAAAGTGACACATGCCATCTTTACCAGTTTCAATGATATATCCTGCTAAATTTGGAGTTAAAAACCACTTCGAACACTGAGAGTTCATGGTTTGTATGCCGTGGAACCACATTTGAAGCTAGAAAGTTCATATTCTTTTTAATCACCTCTTCGTCTTAGTCAAAATTTTCAATGGAGCTCTAAATGCATTGATGTTTGTTTTACTATCCTTAATCACTTTCATTTTTCATTTTCCGATTCATTCTTATACATTTTTTGGATTTTTTTTATATCAGAATGTCGATAACAATGTCATAAATTTATTAATATTTTTTTTGGATTTTTTTTTCATGTCGAAGATTGATAATAAGCTGAATACATGAGTTCGTATTAGCACAAAGAGAAACACACCTGCTTTCAATCTGTATGAGCATTCCAAATACAATCTCAACCGTCAAGATCTTTTTTCAATCCGTATGAGTGGATCAAACGAAATCTGATCCGTCCATCATTTTCATCCACCCACACTTGGTTGTATCGCTCCATCACCACCGCTGCTCTTCTTTCAATCCCTCTTCTTCATCATCTTCTCTCAATCCCCCTTTACTCTCTCTCTACCTTCTACAGAGGAGGTAATCGTAATAATCTCTTCTTCAACTGTGGAACTCATATGATTAGTAGTTGTAAAGTTGTCTTTTGATATGATACCATCCATGATTATTGAGTTTTGTTTATGATTACGGATCTAGGGTTTTGTTAATTTTTTGATTTAGGTTTTTTTTTTCACCTAAAATTTGTATATCTGTTTTGGTTGAGATTGGGAGATCACCTAAAATTTATTCTTCTTGGTTTGTTATCTGATTTGTTTTCTACGGCGTGTTCATCAGTGAGAAGAAGAACAGTTAAAAAGCGGCGATGATAAAGAAGATATTTGAAGGAAAAGTAGCCATAGTTACGGCTTGAACACAACAGAACGAGAGCCACTGCCATAGTTACGGCTTGATCATATATCCTGCGAAAAATCAGTCGAGTAAACATCCAAGTTATGTTTTCTTTTCACTGAACAAAGAACGAGAGCCACTGCCAAAGTTTTGCCGCCGATCTGATGGTGCTGTCGTGAAGAATTGGGACAAGTAATTGATGCCGATATGGACACAAACTTTGGGACGAATCTATTTGGTTTTCATACTCAGTTTTGACCGAGGAAATACAGGGAAGATGGAGTTTTTCACTGCCATTGATGGGTTGTGGAAGAACGGAGAGATTAAAGAAGATATTTGAGTCCTGAAATGAATTAGGAGAGTGGGTTTGTGTTGAATGAGTATTGTTGCAGGTAAGAGTTATATGGAAGGATTAGAAATCAACAACACGTATATCTCCACCACCACCGAAACTGCACAGCAGTCTGTTCGAGAAAATGCCCGAACCACTGGCTTTTAAACTTTGAAAGGAGTGGAACCGTGATGCACCATTCGGGTACAAAGATCCAATTTTTATCTTTTTATTTCCAAATTATAAGTTCATAATTCTGATCATGAAGTGATTGAATTAAGGTTTTAGGCCTCGAATCAAATCTCATGTATCATAAAGGAAATCTTCCATAACCTCGATGATTTCTTGTTTGTTTGCTTTTCAACTGCAGGACTTGAAACGATCATTCAATAATATGACTGACCTTGGAGGATGTAATGGTTGACGGCTTTGAACTGGAGTTACTTGGTGGTGCTTGAATGAATTTGAGCCGATAAATTGAACCTAGATAGAAGCAAGAGGATACTATACAGGAGGAAGATGAAGATAACGAGGATGAGAATGGGATAATCGTGATGTTAGTAATGGTGGTGGAGGAGGATCACAATCTGGAAAATTGGGTCTAAGGTTGCTTCATTTTGAGAGGTAAATTGTGGGTTTTCTCATTGGATTGGTCATGTGTTTGTAGGCGTAACTTTTTTTGGCATCTGCTTGTTATTATATTTGTTTGTATGGTATGTTAACCCTCCGGTGATTGATATCTCGTGGGGTGTTGCAAAGTGTGAGGTGGTAGAGGCATACTTTTTCATGTGAAAGCTAGTCTGGAGGACGAGATTGGCTGAATTTTGCTCTCCAACTTTGGTAAGGTTGTCTCAAGACTTAACCGATAATATGTATCTTTTGCTTGATATTAAATTCTGCTCCTCTGATTTCCTAATGTGTCAAGGAATAGGCAGATAGATAAGTGGGCACTTGCACTTTGGTAAAGGTCTACTTGGGTTCTTTACAAGGAGAATTTACTAATTACGAAGATCGATATGGGAAATTGGGATGATACCATTATGATGGTGATAATCCCCCGCTCCAGTGGGCAAATGTAGAAGCACAAATTCTATTTCAGAGTTCCATTGTTAGTGAAGATTTGATATGTAATGTCGTAGCTTCTTTAAGATCATAGACACTTATAACAACCGTCACTTCAGTTATTTTTATGTTTTTCTACATTTTGGGCTAGATGTTATTGAGTCTACATTTTGGGCTAGATCATGAGTCGCGGACTTGTATTTGGCTCAAATCAGTTTCCTTTAAATTGATTACTTAGATTTTTGGTGGTTTGCCAGTTGTAGGTACCAATTTTCTCTCGGCCAAAAGAGTTCGAGATCTTTAACGAGGATGAGGCTGAATATGAATACGATACATAGGTATCTGAAAACAATTACTCAAGCTCATTGGTTGTTCCAAAACAAAAGGATGAAGTCTGTTGAAGCAATGATGGGTGATTTTGAGGTAAAAATTATGTGAACTCTTATTGATATTCTAGCTCTGTTTCTAACTTTTGTAATCTGTTAAAACTTCATTGGTTCTGGTAAATGTAGGCGATGATGATGGAAGAAGTTGGACATCTTTTCAAGTGCACGTTGGTAAAGCACTTGAGTAAATATTAAGGTTTGATTTTGCGAAACTAAGCACAAAATAATATCTATATTCTAGTTACTTTTTTTCTTCGATTTTTTCTTGTATCTTTCGAAAACACCACATAGTAAACATGTTATCATTGCAACAGGTATACTCAAGACTCGAAGGCAAAACCACTTTGGACCATGGCAAGTGGTGGACGTCCTTCTAAAGTCTGATATTCCAAAATTCAACTATTGTGATGGCCCTCTATGTTTTGAGATGCAGTAGAAAACTCAACGCTTACCTTTTTATTTCCCCTCATACTGCCATTTACACAATCTAGAGGACAGATTTTGACAAATCCAAGATTTTGGTTTGTTTTTATGGTTCAACAACCATACTAGTTAATCATAGCCTCCTTCCCTCCCTCTGTTATGCATATTTGCTTTCTGTGTTTATCATTTGATCTCCTTGATGATCTTAAGGTACATATATGTATTTTAATGTCATTTGTGGCTTTTGTTTACAGGTTTTACCACAACTGCTCTTTTTCTTTGATGTGAAGAACGATGCAAACTCATTTGATTGGGCAATGATAGCAGTGTACACTTGCGCAGATTCCTGTGAAACAAGTGTTGCCTACAAAGAGGAATTTGCTTGGGTTCAATTTGAGAAGGAATTAGATGAATGTTAGGAGCTATAATATGCGATGCAGAATGGTTTTGCAGAGAAGCTGTAATTGGAAGCTCCAGGCAATGGATTGAGGGTTTGAGTTATAAGAATGCCATTGTAGGCAAATGGTTGCTGCTGCAGCTGAACTGAAGGTGCTGTGTAATCCAAGTTGCGGGTAGTTTGTGTGGTTCTCTGTGAGTTGTTGCCATGGCCTAGGTGGTTGTGGAAGCTACAGAAGATGACATTGCAGTGGTGCGCAAATGGCTTGTGCTGAGTTGCTCGAGTTTGAGTTCAAGATGCAGGGATTTGGAGAATGAAGTCGTTAAAGATGATTACAAGGTAACTGCAGTGATTACAAGTGATGTTTGTAAGCGGAACTAAAGGTCTTTGTATAACCCAGGACTACCATCTTTGAACGGGTGTGCTCGCCACCTTTTTAGCGGAGGACCATATCTGCATTTTACCATTTGTATGATATTTAGTCATGTTGAAAGAATCTATCATTTTATTTTCTTTCGTTGCAACACATTTTTCATACTAGGTGATTTGAAGTTAGCTAGGTAATGCAATTGGAGTGGCATGTCTTGAATGAATGTAAATGTGTTACATTGGCAGGTTAATATGAAATTATGAATGTGAAATATTTTCAGCAATTCGGTTTCAACTATTATATTTTTTTTTCAAAATAGATATATGCACACAACTTCTAATAAGAGTTGTGTTTAATGTTTTCAACTACACAAACCATAGGTTATGAAAGAATGTGTTTACGACATAACTAGGTGTTGTCCAACATAATTATACAACTCTAACAAGTGTCGTGCAAATCTTATTCATAATAGTAATAAGAGTTGTTACATATTTCTACAATACACATCCTAGGTTGTCTAAGATAGTCCTTCAACTTATACAAGTGTTGTGTGTAGGATTCAAATATCGCACAACATATTTTCTTAGCGTGCGAGATTAAATTATTTTCTTAACTCGAGAGAGTGTCTCGAGAGAAGGTGCAAGACTCGAGAGAGTGTCTCGAGAGAAGGTAGCAAGACTCGAGAGAGTGTCTCGAGAGAAGGTGCAAGACTCGAGAGAGTGTCTCGAGAGAAGGTAGCAAGACTCGAGAGAGTGTCTCGAGAGAAGGTAGCAAGACTCGAGAGAGTGTCTCAAGAGAAGGTAGCAAGACTCGCGAGAGTGTCTCGAGAGAAGGTAGCAAGACTCGCGAGAGTGTCTCGAGAGAAGGTAGCAAGGCTCGAGAGAGTGTCTCGAGAGAAGGTAGCAAGACTCGAGAGAATGTCTCGAGAGAAGGTAGCAAGAGCTTGCGAAATCATTAAAGGGCTCGCGAGAATATGAGCTGTATGTGAGCTGTCATCCATTATGTAAACACCTATATAAAGAGGAGAGCAGGAGAGAGAAAGGGGAGGAATAATTTTGGGGGGAGACTTTTAGGAGGAGAGAGATATTTTTAGAGAGAGATTTATTTTCTTTATCATCTTCTTCCCCAAATAATTAGATCTAGAGCTCTAGAAAATATCCATTAATGGAGATTCTCAATGTAATTCAAATGTAACCTCAACAATCATAGTGAAGAATCGTGGATGTAGATCACATTGATCGAACCACGTAAAAAATCTTATGTGTCTATTTAAATTTCTAGCACTTATATTTAAAATTTAGGTGATTAATATGATTTAGATCTACAAAATATAGTGAGGGGTGTAGTGTGGGAAATCCCGCTACTACATATGCGCTAGAAACAGGGACCTAATCTTGTTGGTTCAAGAAAGTTTAGAAAAAACGGCTACTGTTGGTGATGAATTCAATTGGATCTATAAACTTTAAGAGAAATTTCCATGAAAAGTAGTTATTGTTCATACTTTTTATTCAGATCTATAATATTTGGGTTCAAAAATGGAAGTTTTATGGAAGAAATCACATTTTCAGGGAGAAAACACCGTCAACAATTCAAGGACATAAATTCAAGGAAGAAAGCTAATTTTTTAATGGAAGATTTCATATTCAGGAGAAAAAGAAAAGAGGAAAATTGTTGAAGGAAATTAAGGAAGAACGAAGAAAAGGATAAGAACAAAACGCTGTGATTTTTATCACAAAAGGAAGCTCGCACAGATGGTTTGAGTTGGAGCGAAGAGGCTTGATGTCGCAAGATCAAATCTCGCCACAGTCATATTTTTTCAAATATTTTTGAACTTTCAAGAGGGGAAAAAATGGAATAAAGCTATAGCATTGTGTGTTTCCTTCGCAAGCAACAAGTAGCCCAGATGGTCGTTTGCGAAGAGAATGCTTGGGGTTGCGAGTTCGAATCCACCTTTTACATATTTTTTAAACTTCCGAGAGCGAAGAAGTGAATAAAGTTATAGTATTGTGTGTTTCTTTCACAAACAGCAGCTAGCACAATTGGTCACTGGCGAAGAGTATAAACCAGAGGTCGCGGGTTCGAACCTCCTCCTCGCAAAGAATTTTTTGGCTTCGCAAAAAGGGGAAAAAATGTATAATCTCGCAAGGTTGTTTCGTTATCTCGCAAGCAAGAGGCAGCACAGTTGGTCACCTGCGAAGTTAATGAGTTCATGGTCGCGAGTTCAAATCCCAACAAACATGTATTTTTCGCATAGACTTTTCGCAACAGTATCTCGCAAGAAGAAAGTAAGTGATTATTTCGCAGAAACACTTCGCAGAGGCAGGGCTAGCACAGTTGGTCAAGAGGCATGAATGCAAGCAGGAGGTCGCAGGATCAATTCTTGCTCTCGCACATTTATTTTTGTTATGCGAAACATCGCACAGACATTGCTTATCTCGCAAAGAAGAAAGTTGATGATTATCTCGCAAATTAATTTCGCAAGAGAGGGTTAGAACAATTGGTATGGTGCGAGAATATGCAAGAGGCAGGTCAAGGGTTCAAGTCTCACTTCTCACATTTCTTTTTGCTGCGCGAGATTGACAACAACAAACCACAAAAGCTAAGTACCACTTTCCTTAAACATTTTACTTACAAAAAATAAAAGATTTTTGATTTGATTTACAAAACGCGATACAATCGCAGAATTACAAAGATTTCACGATTACAATAATTCGAGAACAATATCTCGCACAGATCAATTTATATATTTCCCTTAAATATTTGATTTGTTTCAAATGAGAATGATATCCAACATGGAGAGTAGTAGCGGGCAAACCTTTATGGCGTACACCCTAGTTCGCGAATTTACCTTATGATTTCGCAAGAGGCAATGTACCTAAAGTGCGTCATATAAGGGGGTACCTATTAGGATCATTTCCATGAAAGATGTTTATCGTTTGAGACGAAACAAGTTATACAAAGGAAATCAAAACAAAGAAAAATGATTTGAATTAGCAATTAAATGGAAATTTTTGATAAAAGAAATGTTGAATACTAATCTAAATTTTTATTTGCATTACAAAGATAGCATGAGGCAAAGAACATGGAGCGAGAGTTTCGCATGATGGATTCGCAATACTTCTTATATTTAGAGGATTAAGTACTTCTTATACTTCTCAAAGGATACTTCATACTTCTTATATATTTCGAGGATTAAGTACTTCATATACTTCTTCAAGGATACTTCATACTTCGCATAATTCAAGAAACGATACTTCATATATACTTCTCAAAGCTTCGAACTTCGCACAAGAATAGAGGCAAGTACGTACTTTTCAAGTCCAGTATACTTCCGCTCGTTCCTTCATCAACAAAGACCAAAGATTACTACAACAACAGATTTTTCCTTAAAGATCGCTCTTCAAGCAATATTCAAGGAAAAAGAGGCAAGATGTAGGATTCAAATATCGCACAACATATTTTCTTAGCGTGCGAGATTAAATTATTTTCTTAACTCGAGAGAGTGTCTCGAGAGAAGGTGCAAGACTCGAGAGAGTGTCTCGAGAGAAGGTAGCAAGACTCGAGAGAGTGTCTCGAGAGAAGGTGCAAGACTCGAGAGAGTGTCTCGAGAGAAGGTAGCAAGACTCGAGAGAGTGTCTCGAGAGAAGGTAGCAAGACTCGAGAGAGTGTCTCGAGAGAAGGTAGCAAGACTCGCGAGAGTGTCTCGAGAGAAGGTAGCAAGACTCGCGAGTGTCTCGAGAGAAGGTAGCAAGGCTCGAGAGAGTGTCTCGAGAGAAGGTAGCAAGACTCGAGAGAATGTCTCGAGAGAAGGTAGCAAGAGCCTGCGAAATCATTAAAGGGCTCGCGAGAATATGAGCTGTCATCCATTATGTAAACACCTATATAAAGAGGAGAGCAGGAGAGAGAAAGGGGAGGAATAATTTTGGGGGGAGACTTTTAGGAGGAGAGAGATATTTTTAGAGAGAGATTTATTTTCTTTATCATCTTCTTCCCCAAATAATTAGATCTAGAGCTCTAGAAAATATCCATTAATAGAGATTCTCAATGTAATTCAAATGTAACCTCAACAATCATAATGAAGAATCGTGGATGTAGATCACATTGATCGAACCACGTAAAAAATCTTATGTGTCTATTTAAATTTCTAGCACTTATATTTAAAATTTAGGTGATTAATATGATTTAGATCTACAAAATATAGTGAGGGGTGTAGTGTGGGAAATCCCGCTACTACATATGCGCTAAAACAGGACCTAATCTTGTTGGTTCAAGAAAGTTTAGAAAAAAGGCTCTGTTGGTGATGAATTCAATTGGATCTATAAACTTTAAGAGAAATTTCCATGAAAAGTAGTTATTGTTCATACTTTTTATTCAGATCTATAATATTTGGGTTCAAAAATGGAAGTTTTATGGAAGAAATCACATTTTCAGGGAGAAAACACCGTCAACAATTCAAGGACATAAATTCAAGGAAGAAAGCTAATTTTTTAATGGAAGATTTCATATTCGGAGAAAAGAAAAGAGGAAAATTGTTGACGGAAATTAAGGAAGAACGAAGAAAAGGATAAGAACAAAACGCTGTGATTTTTATCACAAAAAAAGGAAGCTCGTGCACGAGATGGTTTGAGTTGGAGCGAAGAGGCTTGATGTCGCAAGATCAAATCTCGCCACGATCATATTTTTTCAAATATTTTTGAACTTTCAAGAGGGGAAAAATGGAATAAAGCTATAGCATTGTGTGTTTCCTTCGCAAGCAACAAGTAGCCCAGATGGTCGTTTGCGAAGAGAACAAGCAGGGTTGCGAGTTCGAATCCCACCTTTTACAGATTTTTTAAACTTCCGAGAGCGAAGAAGTGAATAAAGTTATAGTATTGTGTGTTTCTTTCACAAACAAAGACAGCTAGCACAATTGGTCACTGCGAAGAGTATAAACCAGAGGTCGCGGGTTCGAACCTCCCTCCTCGCAAAGAATTTTTGCTTCGCAAAAAGGGGAAAAAAATGTATAATCTCGCAAGGTTGTTTCGTTATCTCGCAAGCAAGAGCAGCACAGCTTGGTCACCTCGCGAAGTTAATGAGTTCATGGTCGCGAGTTCAAATCCCAACAAACATGTATTTTTCGCATGGATTTTTCGCAACAGTATCTCCTTAAGAAGAAAGTAAGTGATTATTTCGCAAACACTTCGCGAGAGGCGGGGGCTAGCACGGTTGGTCAAGAGGCATGAATGCAAGCAGGGAGGTCGCAGATCAATTCTTGCTCTCGCACATTTATTTTTGTTATGCGAAACATCGCACTGATTATTGCTTATCTCGCAAAGAAGAAAGTTGATGATTATCTCGCAAATTAATTTCAAAGAGAGGGTTAGAACAATTGGTATGGTGCGAGAATATGCAAGAGGCTGGTCAAGGGTTCAAGTCTCACTTCTCACATTTCTTTTTCTTTATGAGATTGACAACAACAAACCACAAAAGCTAAGTACCACTTTCCTTAAACATTTTACTTACAAAAAATAAAAGATTTTTGATTTGATTTACAAACGCGATACAATCGCGAGAATTACAAAGATTTCACGATTACAATAATTCGAGAACAATATCTCGCACGAGATCAATTTATATATTTCCTTTAAATATTTGATTTGTTTCAAATGAGAATGATATCCAACATGGAGAGTAGTAGCGGGCAAACCTTTATGGCGTACACCCTAGTTCGCGAATTTACCTTATGATTTCGCAAGAGGCAATGTACCTAAAGTGCGTCATATAAGGGGGTACCTATTAGGATCATTTCCATGAAAGATGTTTATCGTTTGAGACGAAAAACAAGTTATACAAAGGAAATCAAAACAAAGAAAATGATTTGAATTAGCAATTAAATGGAAATTTTTGATAAAAGAAATGTTGAATACTAATCTAAATTTTTATTTGCATTACAAAGATAGCATGAGGCAAAGAACATGGAGCGAGAGTTTCGCATGATGGATTCGCAATACTTCTTATATTTAGAGGATTAAGTACTTCTTATACTTCTCAAAGGATACTTCATACTTCTTATATATATTTCGAGGATTAAGTACTTCATATACTTCTTCAAGGATACTTCATACTTCGCATAATTCAAGAAACGATACTTCATATATACTTCTCAAAGCTTCGGAACTTCGCAAAAGAATAGAGGCAAGTACGTACTTTTCAAGTCCAGTATTATTCCGCTCGTTCCTTCATCAACAAAGACCAAAGATTACTACAACAACAGATTTTTCCTTAAAGATCGCTCTTCAAGCAATATTCAAGGAAAAAGAGGCAAGATGTAGGATTCAAATATCGCACAACATATTTTCTTAGCGTGCGAGATTAAATTATTTTCTTAACTCGAGAGAGTGTCTCGAGAGAAGGTGCAAGACTCTGTCTCGAGAGAAGGTAGCAAGACTCGAGAGAGTGTCTCGAGAGAAGGTGCAAGACTCGAGAGAGTGTCTCGAGAGAAGGTAGCAAGACTCGAGAGAGTGTCTCGAGAGAAGGTAGCAAGACTCGCGAGAGTGTCTCGAGAGAAGGTAGCAAGACTCGCGAGAGTGTCTCGAGAGAAGGTAGCAAGGCTCGAGAGAGTGTCTCGAGAGAGGTAGCAAGACTCGAGAGAATGTCTCGAGAGAAGGTAGCAAGAGCCTCACAAAATCATTAAAGGGCTCACGAGAATATGAGTCTGATGTGAGCGTCATCCATTATGTAAACACCTATATAAAGAGGAGAGCGGGAGAGAGAGAAGGGGAGGAATAATTTTGGGGAGACTCTTTTAGGAGGAGAGAGATATTTTTAGAGAGAGATTTATTTTCTTTATCATCTTCTTCCCAAATAATTAGATCTAGAGCTCTAGAAAATATCCATTAATGGAGATTCTCAATGTAATTCAAATGTAACCTCAACAATCATAGTGAAGAATCGTGGATGTAGATCACATTGATCGAACCACGTAAAAAATCTTATGTGTCTATTTAAATTTCTAGCACTTATATTTAAAATTTAGGTGATTAATATGATTTAGATCTACAAAATATAGTGAGGGGTGTAGTGTGGGAAATCCCGCTACTACATATGCGCTAGAAACAGGGACCTAATCTTGTTGGTTCAAGAAAGTTTAGAAAAAACGGCTACTGTTGGTGATGAATTCAATTGGATCTATAAACTTTAAGAGAAATTTCCATGAAAAGTAGTTATTGTTCATACTTTTTATTCAGATCTATAATATTTGGGTTCAAAAATGGAAGTTTTATGGAAGAAATCACATTTTCAGGGAGAAAACACCGTCAACAATTCAAGGACATAAATTCAAGGAAGAAAGCTAATTTTTTAATGGAAGATTTCATATTCAGAGAAAAAGAAAAGAGGAAAATTGTTGAAGGAAATTAAGGAAGAACGAAGAAAAGGATAAGAACAAAACGCCGTGATTTTTATCACAAAAGGAAGCTCGCACAGATGGTTTGAGTTGGAGCGAAGAGGCTTGATGTCGCAAGATCAAATCTCGCCACAGTCATATTTTTTCAAATATTTTTGAACTTTCAAGAGGGGAAAAAATGGAATAAAGCTATAGCATTGTGTGTTTCCTTCGCAAGCAACAAGTAGCCCATTAATGGATATTTTCTAGAGCTCTAGATCTAATTATTTGGGGAAGAAGATGATAAAGAAAATAAATCTCTCTCTAAAAAATATCTCTCTCCTCCTAAAAGTCTCCCCCCAAAATTATTCCTCCCCTTTCTCTCTCCTGCTCTCCTCTTTATATAGGTGTTTACATAATGGATGACAGCTCACATACAGCTCATATTCTCGCGAGCCCTTTAATGATTTCGCAGGCTCTTGCTACCTTTTCTCGAGACATTCTCTCGAGTCTTGCTACCTTCTCTCGAGACACTCTCTCGAGCCTTGCTACCTTCTCTCGAGACACTCTCGCGAGTCTTGCTACCTTCTCTCGAGACACTCTCGCGAGTCTTGCTACCTTCTCTCGAGACACTCTCTCGAGTCTTGCTACCTTCTCTCGAGACACTCTCTCGAGTCTTGCTACCTTCTCTCGAGACACTCTCTCGAGTCTTGCACCTTCTCTCGAGACACTCTCTCGAGTCTTGCTACCTTCTCTCGAGTACGTACTTGCCTCTATTCTTTTGCGAAGTTCCGAAGCTTCTCTGTATATATGAAGTGGCATCTCTTGCCTCATGAGTTATCAATTTCGCAAGCTCTTCTCGCCTGTTAGGAAATATGTTGTGCGATGTTCGAATTCTACCAAAATTCCCTGGATTTAATGGTGACCGTTTACACGTGTCCTCTTTTACCGATGCATTTAATGTTATCCGGTCGTAATATCTTTTTCTCATCTATTTATAGGGGTGTTCCTTGTGAAGAAGTTTCTTTTTCCTTTCATCTTCTTCATCGTCTGCAAGTGTTCCTCTTCTTCATCGTTCTGTAATCATTCTGCAAGTGTTTACCTGCTATTTTCCTTCTTCATCCTCTTCTCTTCTTCTGCTACTTCTAGTTGTTGTTCTCATGGCATCCGGTTTGTTAATCTTGCCATATCTAATTTGATCTTGTGGTTGATTGCTTTGAAATTAGTTTTTCTTGTCAAAATCATACTGGTATGCTTAACTTTATAGTTTTTCTGCCATTGTTGTTTAGCAAGAACCATTCCAAAACCAAATTTACCGTGAAGGACCCTCTCCTTTCTTTGGGCTCGCCATCGAAACCTTCTTCGCAACAAGAATCTATTACGCAGCCAAAGCCTACTTCGCGAGCAAAACCTATGATTAATAAAAGGAAGCCTGCGAGTGACAAGGTATTTAAGAAACATTTCTTTTTATGAACAATATATTGTTGCCTCTGTTTCTTATTTAACTTGTTACTCGCAGGATGATGGAAATACTGACAGAACTCAAGAGGCTTCGCCAACCTGGAAGCCTGTTACTCCCAGTGTTTCATTTCCTTCATTCACACTTTCATCTCCTGCTGCGAAGTCGTCGCAAGATAATATTCCTATACCTCAACTCCTCATAGACCAAGTTCCTTACACCTGTCCACCTACAAACGATGTTATACCACCCTCTACTATCAATGTCCCTACTATTTCTCCAATCACTTCTCTCCCTGAGATTTCCTCTTCTCATGAGGTTCCTTTGACAAAGGATGACTCATCTTTTTGGTAGAGCAAATTCCTCTAACGGCGGAAAATTTGGAGGGTATAGATGTGGCCTTTAAGATTCTTTCAGATCTCGTGAATGATGCTAAGAGGACTTCTGCTGATCCTATCAAATCCAACGTCTGCGAGATTTTAAGTAAGCACCTTGGTCCTGATAAGGTCTCGCAAGCATCTTTGGTTCAAGAAATTAGTAAGCTGAAGGATGATCTCCAGGTTATGACCGCGAAGTGCAATAATCTCCACCTTGAAAATCAAAAATTTCACAACATCTCGCTAGATCGTGATAACCTTCGCAAGAAGAATGAAGAATTAAAGGTATGCTCTCGCCACCTTTTTTTTTTTTTTTTTTTTTTTTTTTTTTTTTTTTACAACTCAAACCCTTGCTCGCCTTCAAAGTATTAAACCAGAAACGAATAATGGAGATATATCGGGACGGAGTCTATCGTTGAAGAAGTTCGAGTTGAAAGAGATTCTTGGATGGAGCAAAGATAATCTCTTAGATAATCTTCATACCTATGCAACTGATCAAATAAATAACTTGTCGAAAGAGAATTTTGATTTATCGCAAAAGCAAGACTCATTAAGTAATGACTTATCTCGCCTCTCTTATGCTTTGAATAAAACTAATTTGGAGTTGGAAACTTTATCAGATGAGAATCGAACTCTTTCTCAAGAGAAACGTTCTCTGTTGAATAAGATGGCGAGCTACTCGCAGCAGTTTACCACTTATCAAAAGTTATGTGAAGAACACGAAGAAGTTAATCATACCTTGAAAAACCAACTAGAAGAAATTACTGCCGAGAGAGATAAACTTATTCAAGGCAGAATAACTTTGAGTGTAAAAGCGAAGCAATTCCAGCACAGTGTGTTAAATTAGAAAAATCCAACTCTACTTTGGCGACCGAAAATTCCATACTTGTTTCCAATGAAAAGAATTTGCGATCTCGATTGAAAGGCTTAGTTGGAGATTCATTTGATGATGTCATGGATCGTTTGGGGAATAACTTCAGCCTTAATTCAACATCTTACTTCTCAAAAGGAAGGTAGTCAAATTATTTGACTATCTTAATTTATGTATTTATTCCATGAATATTTTATTACCCCAAAATGCCAACAATGTTCAATAAAAATTTTCTCTGATCCTGTGTATTTGTTATGCAGACTCCGAGAGAAAGCTTCGCTCCACTATCTCCACCCTTAGGTCTGATTATTCTAAAATTCGCAAGGAAAATGGACTACTCTCAAGCGCATCTTGCCTCGTTCTCGCGACCGTGCGGAGCGAAGATTGGATTATATGTCTCATTGTAAGGACATTGATAGTAAGAATCATCAAAAGGCATTGCTTCGCCAATTCCCTCTTAAAGCGTAAGTTCTTGTGAATAATATTTTGTCACAAAGTCTCTTGATCCCATTCACGTCGATCCTTTAGAAATAAGTGATGATGAATTTCCCTAATGTCCGGATAGTGATTATGAATATGAAAGCTGCGAAGATCTCCTCTGATAAGGAAGTCGTTAATGAAGATCGAAATAGAAGGACTTCATGAAAATCCAAGAACTAGCGAGAACGAAGGTGATGAACACATTTCTGATGAAAATCCACCAACTGACATAGGTGAGCTGATAAAGGCGCAGAAAAGTCTCAACCATCCTCTGTATTTGATAATGTTGATGTAGAGAAATAAATTCTCTTTGTAATTTTCCAGGATTCCTTGTTGTGTGAATGATTGAACTCTTTGATTGAGTAATTCCCATATTTCTTTCTTCCTTTCTTATTTGAAACAATCTTGCGAAAGGTGTTCGGTCATGGAATTTTTATGAAGTAAACCCATCCCAATGGGATCTGATTTTAATTCTTCATGTATTTGGTAATAATTTTACCGTTATTGAAATGTATCATCGCGACGGAGTCGCGGTATCTTCATGAATTGAGTATTCTATCTCTTTTTGTGGCGACAAGGTCGCAGTCGCACCAGCCTTTACATTTTCATGTGATGGCTCATTGACCCCGCCTTATCATTTTTGTGTGGTCTTCCTGAGTTAGACCTCCCTAATTAGAGGTCCTCCCCTTCCACCTTTTATGGCGACAAAATCGCAGGACGTCTTTACACTTGCGTGTAAAGACCCATTGATCTTGCCTTATCATTTTCCAAGTATTTTTGCCTCTGCAGGGTGTTTTAGTTGCGACAATATGACAGGTCTAGATATCCTGGCGAACATAAAGCCCCATGACATTGCCGTCGTGCGACGAAATCGCAGGACGTCCGTATACTTTCGTGTCTGCACCCATTGATCTCGCCTTACCCTCGCGTTAGTATTATTGCCTCTGCAGGATCATTTGCACAAATATGACAAGCCTAAGTCTCCTTGCGAAAACAAAGCCTCATGACATTTGCGTCCTGCTTTTGACACCCCCCTAATGGAGAGCGTCGCCCTTATCATCTCCCCCGGTTGCCCCTTCAAGGAGGCGAAACATCGGCCATACAAGACTAGCTCCTCCCATCCGGTCTTAACAACAACTGGGTTGTTTTCGCAGCCTCTCTTATCCCTTATACCTATATGGTTTATGGTTACGAGACCGCACCCTAAGTGGAGTTTTCTTCGGGCGAGTGCGCGCATGCCAAGACTTGCCAAGAATGGCCAGGGTAGGTTCATCCATCCCGGGCACTCGCTCAACCGTGTACCTCGGCGCCTTGAGCATACATCGACTCCTAGAAGAGACCCTCGGTCGCCCAAACGGTGGTATAACCTACATATATAGTTGGGAATCCAAGGTACCTCTTCCGGATAGGCTTTCATGGGCCCCAAATCTGCATGACCCAGGTTTCAGGAGCGGTGTAACCTTCCACCTGAGCCATGTTAAGAGATACCCCCTTATATGACGCACTTTAGGTCTTACATTTGCCTCTTACGAAATATAATTCGCGAACTAGGTGTACGCCATAAGGTTCGTCCCATTCATTCATTCTTTTATTCAAATCATGCTTCATCATTTGCTATTTTGTCTCCGAGATATTCGCCGATTCATTCATTTGATCATTCCTTATCTCTTGTTGTTTTGTTAAGCCATTCATGACTTTTTGTTATTCTTATCGCGATCTCTTCGTGATTCTCTCCGCCTTTTATTGAATGTCGCAAATATATGGCGAAGAAGTACTTCATCTTGACTCCTTTTGTCATCTTTCGTTATTACGGGTAATACTTCTTTAGATATAACCTATTCCAAGGTCTATCCAATTTTTGTCCCACATCTCTTCCTTCAAATCCATCAATCTATATGCCCTCGTACTCAACTACCTCTTTGACGATATAAGGTCCATCCCATTTTCTCGCTTGACTTGCCTCCGCTTTCACGTTGATATATTGGGGTTTCGCAACACCAAGTCTCCCACAGTTGGAACTCACGTATTTTTACACGCTTGTTATATTCTCTAGCCTTCTTGATAATTCTCCATGTGTCGCAAGGCCTTTTCTCGTTTTCTTCCAATTCATCCAATTTGATTAAAATGTTGCCTGCGCTAAGATTTTTATCCCGCACCTCTTTTTTGGTTGTCGGAATCACGACCTCTGTTGGGAGCACTTGCTTGACTCCGTAAGTTAAGCAAAAAGGAGACATTCCCGTGGCTTCTCTTCTAGTTGTATTATAGGCCCACACCGCATTGGGTACTTGTTCGCACCATCCCCTATTGTGTCCTTCCAACTTTTTCTTCAATATATCGGCAATTGTTTTGTTTGTTGCCTCCGCTTGGCCATTAGCTCCGTGGATATAATGGAGTTGATTTTCCACATCTTATCTGGAATGCATTAAGCGGAACTCTATATTTTGTCCTTCAAACCGTTCCCATTATCGGATACCAATTGTGCGGGGATCCCAAATCTGCATATAATATTTTCAAATATGAAAGTAAAAACATCTTTATCGCGAATGTGCTGGACCGCTTTCACCTCTCGCCCATTTTGTGAAATAATCCGTTGCGACAATTAGGTACCTTCTTTGTCCTGTTCCCTAAAAATGGTCCCACAATATCTAAACCCCATTTTCCAAAAGGCCACACGCTTCTTGAAGAATTTAATGGTGCTCCTGCATGTATCTTTTTCCCGTGTCTTTGACAATCTTCGCAGCGTCGGCTATTGCTCTCGCGTCCTCATGCATATATGGCCAATAATATCCTTGCGTCTTTGCCTTGTATGCCAAAGATCTTCCGCCGCTATGATTTCCTGCATCCCCACTATGCAGCATCTTCAATATGGTTTCTCCTTCTTTCCTTGTCAGACATCGTAGCGAAGGTCCATCAAAAGAACGCCGATAAAGCACGCCATCTCGCAATTCATAATTTGTTGCTCGCTCTTTAACTTGTGTGCTTCCAATCTATTTCTTGGTACCTCGCCTTTCATTAAATATGTGTGAAGTTCTATCCTCCAATCTTCCTCGCGACGTTGCATCTCATCTACCACCATCATTATATCTGCTTCTTGTCCTTCTTCTTTATTAATTGATGGCGCCAGTGCCGTACGTATTTTGATATTCCTCGCTTGCTTGGAGTCTGTCATCATACTTGATATAAAGGAAAAGCGTCTGCCGTCTGTTATCTCTCCTTGATATGTGCCTCCATTTTATTTTCTGGATTCAGTGCCGATAACACTTCTACAAGCTTCTGTATTTACGTAGAGATGGATCATTTGTAGCATACTTTTCTCGTTATCCGGCGAATTGCCAATTGCGAGTCGTTGGTAATTCTCACACTCTCGATTTCATTTCTATTGCAAATCGTAAAGCATGTATTATGGCTTCGTATTCGTTTCATTATTGGTAGACTCAAATTCTAATCTAAAAGCAAAAGCTAACTTATTGCCTTCTGGCGAAATCATAACAATTCCCACTCCTTTACCTTCTCCATTTGATGATCCATCCACTAATATTTCCCACCGGTTTGGCTCAGTTAACAAATCTTTGGATCTCCATGTGCTTCCTCTACATCCATCATTTCATCCACTGCTTCATCTTCCTCCAAAGGAAATTCTTCTAGAAAGTCTGCGACGACCTGTGACTTGGTTGAAGATAATATTTCATATTTGAGTTTGTAATGACTTATTTGAGCATTCCATCTTTCGACTCTTCCCGATCTTTTGAATTTTTCATTCTTTGACTCAACTGGTACCTTTGTTACCACCCTAACAAAGATATGTGCCCAAAATATATGCGAAGTTTAAATGACGCATAGACTAACGCTAGGATTAGTTTTTCAATCTTTGAATAATTTCTTTCGCGGCATTAAAAGTTTTACTTGATATAATAGATTGGTTTTTCCACTCCTGCGTCCGTTCGCAATAAAACCGCACTTAAGGCGTGCGGTTGTCGCGAGATATATTAATAATTCTTCCCCAGGTTCTGCCTTCTGCATAATGGATACATCCATTAAATGCTCCTTAATTCCTTGTAAAGCCTTTTCACATTCGTCCGTCCATTCGAATTTCGATCCCTTTTTTAGAACACCGAAAAAATGTTTACATTTATCAGATGACCGCGAGATGAACCTTCCTAGTGATGCTAACAATCCATTTAGCTTTTGAACATCTTTTACTGTCGCCGGCGTCGGCATGTCGCGAACTGCTTTTACTTTCTCCGGGTCAACGTGTATTCCTTCCTTTGATACAATGTAACCCAAGAACTTCCCTGACGCAACTCCGAAGGTACATTTTTCTGGGTTGACTTTGATGTTGAAACGCCTCATTTGCTCAAAAATTTCTTTCAAGTCTCGCACGTGATCTTCTGCCTTCTTACTTTTTACTAGCATATCATCTACATAAACTTCCAGTGTTTTATGTATCCATTCTGCGAATACCTCTTCTACCATCCTTTGATACGTCGCTCCAAAGATTTCGCAAACCGAATGGCATTTTAGTATAGCAAGATAATCCTCTTGGAGCGAAGAAAGCAGATGCTCTTGATCCTCTTCTAAGAGTGGGATCTGGTTGTAACCTTTGTATCCATCCAAATGAGGATACCCTTTCATTCCCCGCCGCCGATTCGACTAGTCGGGAATATCTCGGCAATGGAAAACTGTCTTTCGGGCGTGCTTTATTTAAATCGTGAAATCAATGCAAATCCTTATTCCTTTGTTCTTCTTTGGAACTATAACCATATTCGCTATCCATTCGGGATATTTTGCTTGTCTAATGATTCCCGCGTCCAACATCTTCTCGCAACTCTTCTTCTATCCGAGGGTGATATGCTTTATTGCTATCTTTTCTAATTCTTTGTTTGAATGGCTTCACATTTTTATCAATTTCCAACTTGTGACAAGCTACCGATGGATCTATACCTGGCATTTCATCCATATCCCACGCGAATATATCTTTATAATCTCGCAATGACAAAAGTTCTTTCTTATTCATCCGCTCCCATGTTAGTTCCAATCTTTAGCATCTTGGGTTCTTCTTTAGTTCCAATATTCACTTCTTTAGTTTGCTCTGCCGCGACGTAACTGGCCTTCGGTTCTCCCATAGGGGTTGGTCCTTTCGGTTCCATCGCGGGATCATTTTCTTCTCCCGAGATCTCGCTAGGTATTCCTTTTCCTTCCTTCGCTTTGATCATGTAAACTCTGAACTCTTCTTCTTTCTTAGCCGCCCTCGCCATCTTTTTTAGGTGCTTAGATATATTATTTTGTTTGTTTACTTGTTCCTCGCAACATTTTACTTCATTTTGATAATATATTCTTCCTTTAGCAAGATCCCCTTTGATCTCGCCTATTCCAGGTTGGTGTTGGAAACTTGATACATTGATGAAGCGTCGACGCTACAGCTTTTATTGCATGTACCCATGGTCTTCCTAGTAACAAAGTTATACGGTGATTCCATATCTACTATACTCAATGTCACCTGAGTTTCGATTCTTCCTAATGGAATACGTATTTTTATCTCCTCTAACTTTGGTTATGGATTTACCAAAACCTTGGATATTGTATGCCGCGAAAGTCATATCCTCGTCTTCATATCCCATCTTTTTGTAAGTGTGATAGAACATTATGTTCACCGGACTCCTGTATCAATTAAAACTCCATTTACCACCCATGTTTTCGCCGTGTTCTCCGATTCTTCTCTCTCCTTATACGCGTTAATTGCGATCACTAATGGAGATGGGTGATCCAAATTTTCTTTGGATATCTCTCCCGCTCGTGAATGTTATCTCTTGTTTTTCCCAATCTTTCAAAGGTGATATCATTTCTCTCGCCTCTGTAACCTTCTTTCCTTCAAAATCCCGTTTGTGTATTCTTCCTCTGATATTTTCATGAAATTCACTAATCATTACTCCTATATCTGTGTCACATACCATATCTTTTTCCCCTGCTTCATCCGATCTAAGATTTTCCTTTCTCATTTTCTCGATCCAAACAACTTTAATTGCGATTTTCTTTCTTGAACCAACAAGATTAGGTCCCTGTTTCTCAATGTAATTCAAATGTAACCTCAACAATCATAGTGAAGAATCGTGGATGTAGATCACATTGATCGAACCACGTAAAAAATCTTATGTGTCTATTTAAATTTCTAGCACTTATATTTAAAATTTAGGTGATTAATATGATTTAGATCTACAAAATATAGTGAGGGGTGTAGTGTGGGAAATCCCGCTACTACATTGTGTTCCATATTTCTACGATACGCATCCTTTGTTGTGTAAAATAGTCCTACAACTTATACAAGTGTTGTGTTACATATTTTTACGATACGCATTATTTGTTGTGTAAAATAGTCCTACAACACAAGCAAGAGTTGTGTTAGGCTTTCAAAAAAAAAAATCGAAAGAGAATCACAACTTTGCCAAAATATTTTCGAACCATGAATCACATCACCCTTTACAACTCTTAGTCAAGTATTGTAGAAAAGCTTGGACTTTCTACAATACCCCACCTACACAATGCATAAAATAGCGTTGTCGTAGGGGTACTACAACGCTAATAAAGTGTCGTCAATAATGATTTTTCCCGTAGTGTGTTCTTATTCTATTCATTCCCATACTTGCCTCTGTTATTTGTTTTCAAATGAAAGATTAAGCAAGTTATTTTTAAATGATAACATGCCTCAGTCTCGTAACTGTTGCTGTTGAATTTTCGCAAGCAAGTATTTCTTGGTTGTTTTCAAGATCCTCTTATATGTGGTCTTATTTTGCCTTCCTAGTTAAAGGTCTTACTGTGCCACCTCTTGTCATTGCAACAAAATCGCAGGACGTCTTTACACTTTCATGTAATGACCCATTGATCTTGGCTTATCATTTCTTTAGTATTGTTGCCTCTGCAGGATATTTTTGTTACGACAATATGACAGGCCTAAAAATTCTTGCGAACATAAATCCCCATGACATTGCCGTCTTGCGACGATATCGCAGGACGTCCTTGCATTTTCATGTACTGACCCATTGATCTCATCTTATCTTTGTCTTTTGTATTATTGCCTCTTCAGGATTGTCGCACAAATATGACAAGCCTAAATTTTCTTGCGAAAATAAAGCCTCATGACATTTGCGTCTTAAGACACTTATCAGCTCCCTAATGGAGGGTACCGCCCTTATCATCTCCCTGGTTGCCCCTTCAAGGAGGCGTCCTTCTGACATACAAGGCTAGCTCTTCCCATCCGGTCTTAACAACAACCAGTTGTTTTCGCAGCCTCTTATCCCTTTTGCCTATAGGGATTATGGTTACGAGACTGCACCCTAAGTGGAGTTTTCTTCGGGCCGAGTGCAGCATATGCCAATACTTTCCAAGAATGGCCGAGACACTTCAAATGCCCCAGGCACTCTTAGCTAAACCGTGTACCTCGGCGCCTTGGTCAAATGCTGACTCCTTAGAAGAGACCCTCGGTCGTCCAATCTAAGTCATAAGCTTAGATTGAAAATCCAAGGTACCCCTCCTGGGTGGGATTTATTGACCCCAATTCTCCATGACTCAGGTTCCAGGGACGGTGTAACCTTTTTCCTGAGCCATGTTAACAGGTACCCCCTTTTATGACGCACTTTAGGTCTTATATTTGCCTCTTGCGAAATTTTGATTTCGTGAACTAGGGTGTACGCCATAGCAGGTTCGCCCCTTTCTGATTATTTTGTTGATTCTTCTGTATATAAGCTCTTTTGTAGTTTCGCAATCTCATCTTTATCATTCATAATATATTTTCTTCTTCTGCATATCAGCTCTCTTTCGTAGTCTCATCTGTGTTATTTATAAGATTTTTTTTTTTTTTTTTTTTTTTTAAATCAAACCAATCATACATTTTTCTTTCACCTCCTAATTTCTACCTTGACATTCAACGATTACATGATTTCTTTAAGTCTCTTACTTCTGCTACTTTCTGCTTCTGCATTTTTGAATTTTTCTGTCATTTTCTTGTCTGTTGCGAAGCCTTCGCCGCCTCTTATCTTCATCATATATTGGTTTCGCAGCATTTCTTCTTCTCTCTGTTCTATTACATCCACCATCAATCTTTCACCTTTTTGTTTTTCTTTGATGTTGTGTTTCCGATTCTTCTTCTTCGCAGCTCTTTCTTCGCAAGATTCTATATCGATTTCATAACACTTCTTTCCTTCAACCCAATCTCCTTTTATGATGCCAATACCAGTAGGATGAGGGAACTTGATACATTAATGCAAAGTCGATTCCACACCTAAAATCTCATGTAACCAAGGTCGCCCAATCAATGCGTTATAGGGTGATTCTACATCAACTACGCAGAATAAAATTTCAGAGGACAGTCATTTCAGTGGAATTCGCATATGAACTTCTCCTTTAGGCTTATTTTTCAGTACCGTTAAAACCATAGATTTTGTAAGTTGAAGGTATCAGATCTTCATCTTTCCCTCCCATAGTTTTGTAAGTATGATAAAAAAGGATATTCACGGAACTTCCAGTATCGATCAAAATTCTGTTGATTGCCCATGAATTCTCGGCTTCATCATCTTCATCCTCGCTAGGTTTTGGGTTAATCTCCAATCTCACCACTAATGGGTTGTCGTGCATTTCTCCACCCTCAGGTACTTCTTATGCAGTAAAAGAGATAATCTGCTTTTGCCATTCCTTCAGTGGTGATGTCTTCGCAACATTCATTATTTCTCTATTATCAGCATCTCTTGCGAAAACCATACTGAGAATATTATCATGAAAATATTCAATTGTCCTGTACGAATGTACGATAGAGTTACAAAACAGATTCTTTGCCTTTGCTCCAACTTCTATTACAAATGTTTCTCCACCTTTTGTTGTATTTACTCTGCGAATTTCTGGCGGTGGCGGTAATGGTTGAGATTGAGATTGATTTGTTTAAAAATGATTTAGTTTCCCTTGGTCTATCATTCTGAGGATGATTCTTTTTATATTTCTGCAATCATTTGTTGAGTGTCCATCAAAATGGTGAGAAAAACAAAATTCATGACGTCTGTCGCTCGGAGGTGGTTCACTTCCCATGTTCCATGGTGCAGGTATGTTTTCCATCAAGATTATAGCTTCCCATATTTTCTCCACACAAGCATTCAGTGGTGTTATCTTGATTTCTTCCCATATTATCCTGTGATTTCGCTGTCCTCTGTGACAATTTTGCCTCTGACCTCCATAGGTTTCTTGTGGCTAATCAAGTCTTTGAATTTTGTTATTTCCTCCACGGTTATAGAAGTTTCTCTCTCTCTCAAATTCTTCTTGATCACGACTCCCCATAGCTACTAACTTCTGCTGACCATCACCCGTTATCCTCTCTTGTTGCCCTTGAGAGGTGCTCGCCACTGTATTTATCAACTTAGGTAACAATCTTGCATTCACTGCTTTTGAACTTGTGTTCGCAACTGGGTATGATTCCATCTCATTTTGCTTTTCCTTTAGAGCAATATACTCCTCCTGAAGTTCTCGCAACTCTGTCATTGTGATTGTATTCTTGATTCTAAAAATTTGAATGTATAACAGATTGGTTGCGAACATAGCGTTAATGAATGATAGAATGAGATATCTCTCACCCACACGACCAGCCATATCACTACACATTGTCTCCCACCTCACGGTTAGATGTTTCAAGCTTTCGCCAACCCTTTGTTTTAACCCAAATACATCTTCAATGCCAGGTCGCGAGGAGTTGTTATTTATATACGCCTCTAAAAATATAGCCTGCAAATGGTTGAAAGATGTTATGGTATTCTTTGGTAAACCTTCAAACCATTTCAAGGCCTCTCCTGTTAAACTTGATGCAAAATATTTGCACAATATAGCATCATGGTTCTCCCATTGTAGCATACATCTCACATAAGCTTTGATGTGTTGTACTTGCACAAGTTGTTCCATCGAAAATCTTTGGTTAACGCAGTAAATTGCACTTTGGGGGTATTCCTCCTAATTGTACTTCTTGTGTGAATGGAGTTTTCGCAGCTTCTTCTATGGCTTCATCCAGTTGTCTCTTACCTCCTTCTTTTTTATTATTTAACATACCTCTCATTTCCGCTAACTCTCTCAAAATTTGTTCATTTATACCAGAATTTGGATCCATTGGTATTTTTAGCTCCGCCTCTCTTCTTCTGCGTTCATATCTGTTTTGACTTTCTTGTTCATCATTTTCTTCTCGTCTTTATCTACGATATTCTCCTTCATTTCTTTCATGAATTCGCACACCGTTATATCTATCATTTTTTCTTCTTTGCTGCCTTCAGCTCTCCTTTGTACTCTATCATATTCTTCATTGATATTACCATTGTTGCGATTTTGTTATCGCCTTCTTTCTCTATTATCATGATTGTTCTGGCGAATTGCCTCTTGTATCTCCTGTTCTTCCACTTCTGCTCTCAGTTTTTCCCTCTCGCAAGCTAGACATGCTTGTTCAGTGTAGTGTCTTTCAATTTCATCTTCAAGTTATTTTTGCTTTCTCTGTGCTTCTCTCCCATGCAATATTCTCCTTCCTTCTTCCTGATTTTCTTCCCCATCTTGATTATTTCGCCCCTGACGTTGCCTATTTCCCTGATTTCTATCATTTTGCCCATTTTGAAGAGTTTCAGCACGTTGGATATAACGATCTTCCATTTGTTGATGGTGGATTTTCATTTAAGGTTAAAGTTGTAAAAAACCAGAAAACTATGCGCTGACATCTTGTAAAAGATAAAGCCATTAATAAGTGTTGGATACTCCCTCACTTAATTCACCAAGAATGGAGCATGTGGCAACAATCCCATTATGTGAATACACGAAATTCATCCAGGTTGGAGCATGTAGCAACAATCCCATATACCTGTGAATTTCTAGCATTATTAATTAATGCAATCAGCCTTGTATTTCTGTACTCATTATCGGTGCGGCATGATGATCGAGTGTTGCTCTTCTGAGCAACACGAACCTCAAGCATTATAATGAAACCATGTACGAAATACTCGTGCATAGTGACTCTCGGTGTGTTATACTAGCCCGATTGAGCCCCTCTCGGTATGTTATACTAGACCGATTGAGCATCCCACTGGCCAGTATCGGTCGGGATATGATCACGATCATTCAACTACACAAGCATGATTGGATGACCCCGGATCAATTCCATCACCCCCAGCGGTATGGAATATCCACTGCCGAACCAACGCGGACCCCGCATGGTCGGCCTCCCTCCGACTGGCCTAGCTTGCCAAAACGTCCAAACCATAGCACTATGGGCGGAAAACCCTAAAATTAGGGTTTGCGGCATATTACATGTGTCGCAAAGCAGTCTTAGCCATCCATCTTCGCAGTATAGATGGAGGGTGTAGATGAAGATTCAAAGGGCCCAGAGCATGTCAACACAATCACCGTGGCCGCCTACATACCGACCAATCGGTCGGGGACCAACCATGGTTGGTTATCCCAATCGTCGCCGAATGAAGCATTGGCGCACGGCCTTGAAACCCAAAGTTAGGGTTTTGAGCATCACGAGCGTCCATCTTCTCCGGTACGAATGGAGGGTTCCAGATTATATTAAGCAGGTCCGGTCACACCAACATGACCACCGTGGACCCATCTATCCCCTCACCGATCGGCCAAGGCATATTAGGCCAGGTCATTCCAAGACGCGCGCCCAAACTAGCGTGGTCGCACCTCCCAAACCACAAACTGATCTCGACCGCTCAACTTCGCCGACGATTTGGATGGCTCGAGATCACGTTTTCATGGGATATTCGGGTATAGGCGTGAACACCAGCCTACCACCTTCACACTGACCAATCGGCCAAGACCGACCAAGATTGGTCATCTTGGAACGTGCGCCCAAAGTAGGCATGACGCACGGCTCTTGCGGCACTGGGTTTTCATCACAGTTGATCACGACCACTCAACTTCACCGGACGAATTGAGTGGACCGGATCATACTTTCGTGAGGTAATGGGTATAGGCGCCTATACCGTCATGTTGTCTACACACATGCACCTGGGTCGGCCTTATCAAAATTATATCCCATGCTTGGTTTCGACCAAGCTAAAGAGTGATGCTTGCGCACCTCTTCAAAAACCCTAATTCATTAACGGTCGCAGATGAGGGTCTCAAAGATCATCTCGTCCGTCCAACTTCACCAGCTTGGTTATACAATCCACGGTCGGGTGTTAGTTGCTCGGTGAGGCGTCACCACCCATCACTTTACCACACCATGATGCAAGACCTGCATAAAATACACATGATACTTCACAAGTATCAACTTCCGAATAACGCAGTTATTCAATTCAAAGATTACATGCTACCTTTAATGGATCCATGATCCACATATTCCGTACATCAATCATGTCACAAATCGGGGGGATACATACTTGGGGTATTGGTGCAGCGGTTTACGGCGTGCGGCGTGCAACGCTCCATCACAAGAACGTGTTAGGAAGTTATGGACGGTTAGCGGTGACAGGAGAAGTAGGCAAGACTGGTCGTGTAACACCAACACACACCTCCACTACTCCATCACTCCACTTCCTCCACTTCCCACGAGAAACGTGAATAAGGCTCAAATGACTTGTATAAATAGGTTCTCCTCCCTATTTTCAACACAAGAGAAAACAAGAGCAAGTCTAGACAAAATACAGAAACCAAGTGTTAATACAAAACACCGTAACTGATAGCTTACATCCTGTAGTTTGTTCAGATTTCTTGTTACAAGTCATAAGCAAGCCAACACCTTCACAATCTCAACACCTTTTCGCATCCCTCCCTAAGATCAACCCCATCTCCTTCACTTTGTGACCGAAACAAGTCTGGAACGGCCATTTCTTGGTTTAGTCCGGACTTGCACAGATTGATTTCCGAATCTACAAGCACTCACCGTGCAGTGCATTTGTTTAGGGTTTAGATTCATTCCTCATCTACACACCCCAAATTACCAAATCCAGCAGGAGTAGTTTTCACCCATAAACAATTAGAGACCATAGTGGGAGGTTGATTTCTCGGTTGCACAAAATTGAATTCTCAACTTTTCAGTTTCCATCTCGCAATGTATCCGGAAACCACAGGTGGTTCAGATATCATGGGAAGTGTAGCTAGAATGATGGAGGATATCTTGGCAAATCAAGCCGGTATCACCAGAAGGCAGAGCGAGACATTTCGCCTTTTGAATGATATAGCAGCACAATTACAAGAAGGGTCGGCAGGCATCTACTCAAGCAGTGTAATAAACGCTGAATTCTTAGTCAGGAGTCACACCTTTACCGGTGGATAGGCAAAAAGAGCGCGTAACCGCAGGAGACCCAGGAAAGATGAACAACACGGTCCAGTCAACAATGAAGAACCGAGGAAACTCTACAGAGGAAAGTACTTGTACGAAGTACTACAACGTCTACTAGATAAAAAAGGAGCGTCTACCTTTGTGATAAGAAAAAACTCTTGGAGCCCGAAGACTGTCCAATCCGCCTTTCATCCAAGCGAAGAGATGCTTGAGGAAGGGGAGATCGATCGGGAAATACGTGAATACGAGAGGATGGGAGCGTTCAATTCGATCACTCAGTGGTGATATTACGACACCTTCCACATCCCTTTACCCAGGCAAGAGACCCGCGGATATGATGGCACTCGCAAATCTTCCAACTTCATCTCCGGAACGTGCTCCACATCAAAGCCACGTGAGACATCACAACGCCCACTAGCGCAGGGGAAAGTCGGACTCAAGTACCTACACTTTCCGTTCCCGATGGAAAAGATTTTGGAGTTCTTTGAGATGTGGGTACGAAATAGAGAGGTGGAACTACCTCCCCGTATGGCGTCCACCAACCGATCAAGAAATAATGGACCCGGGTACTTGTCATTTCCACCGGTTCCTTCACCACCCTACCAAAGGAATGCAATGCTTTGAAGCTCATTGTTCAGGAGAAACTTGGTTCAGAAGGATAGCTCTCATTCTCTGAAAAATTAATGCGGACGACTTCCTTGGAGAGGCTACTTCGGTTTGATACAAGTGAGGCTTCAAATACAAGTAAGTTCTATTCAGAGAATTTTACAAGAAATATAGCTTTGGAATTCACTGGGGACTTAGCATCCTCACACAGAGAAAGAGACGCAGTGATCAAACGCATGTTTGCTTCCCTTCATACCTCCCTTTTACACGACATTTGCAATTTCATATGACATGTGCAATCATTCATCACCAAGATGCAAATTCCATTTAAAATAATCTCTTTCAGAAAAATCATTCACAAAACTATCTCAAAATAAGCCCATCCAATTACCTAATAAATCAAAACCCGAAGTCAAATTGTGAAAGGAAATCTTCACTAGCACTCAAAAAAAAAAAAAAAAAAAAAAAAAAAGCATCTAAAAGACAAGTAGGTGGCACGAATTCTTCAAGGAAAATCCTTCAACAGCAACTCGTCCTTTTGGGCAAAAGAGTCTTTCATCCTTTGGAGAACAGCCTGCTTCAGCTTCAACTCCTTAGACAACTTTTCAACCTCTTCTTCCTGGCGAGTAACACAGTCTACGGAAGGGACTTCGTCTTGAAATTTCTGGAGCTCCTGAATCTTGGACAACCCTTTGAAGAACCAAGGAGCATTGAAGCTGTACTGCGCAAACACGTCTCGATGGCACTTCCAGTCTTCAATCATCTCCTCAGAAACTGTTCGACCGGTCGTGACTCTCATCCCATGGATAGAAAATAAATCTTCTTGGACGCGGTTGACCAACGCAAGACGGCTTTTGAGATTTGTAGTGGTAGCAATGTGGCCGTGCTTCTCCCATATCGCCGTATACAACTCTTCGAACTGAGCCGGAACGCTGAATCCGCCAACCAACACGTGGCCTGGATAAGGGACAGTAAAAGGAGGATTGAACAAAGCCCCAGGTTGCATCACCGATACTTCAATAACCACAGGAGCCTTGTCAGTTACAGGAGGCTTTTCAGAAGGAGTCTCCACGACAGCTTTATTGGCTGAAGCCTGCTCAGAACGTTCTTCAAGGGGAGCAACTTCAACTATAGCGGATGTTGCCTCTCTTATATTCCTTCCGACATCTACTTCACTTTGGGTTCTAATTTCCATCACGACCCCGTCAACAAGATCACTCAGGGAGGCGGCTTGTCCAACCGAGCTTGCATCATATATGTCATGGTCGGAAAAAGGAGCGGTTTCTCCAGACTTCTCAGCATGAAGGTCAGTACCGCCAGACTTCTCAGCATGAAGATCAGTACTGCCATACTTCTCAGCATGAATATCAGTACCGCCAGACTTCTCAGCATGAAGGCCAACATTAACATCCTTCTCATTTTGAATGCGCGCCAACCTTGTGAAGACATTCTCTTTCGGAATCCCCTGATTTCAAGCAAGAATCACTCTTAGGAAGATTCGCTCTGGAGAAATGAAGGAACCAACGTGAAGAGATTTAAATACCTACATATTAGAGGAATTGAGGATCACCGAACCACATGCCTGCCTCTTGGATCTCTCTCCTGCTTGGGGACTGCAATCCTCAGCTCTGGTCCGTTTGGCTGGAAGTGGATTCAACCAGAAATGCTTTTTCAAAACTTCAGAAGATGGTTCACCACGAGAACCTTTCACAACACTCTCCGAGAATTCCTTAAAAATCAACAGTTGCCTCCTCCAAAATTCCTTGTACTTATCGGTTACCACTGGGTTTCTCCCAATAGGCCAGAAGGGAAGGCTCACCCGTTCTAAAAACACGTCAGCGTTAAGAATATTTTGGAGGAATTCTTTCTAACCCCCGGTGGACGGATAAATGGGATACCCCGATCAAATCCCATTTGACGAGCCGCCCATCAATATTGTACGAGTCACAGTAAATTCTTCGTTGAATAAAGACGGGACATATCCTGGGATGCAGCTGTGCAGGTAAACAATTTCCCCAAATCTCATAGTCTTAATATCGGTGCGCAACACAGCATCAGGACCATCAGAAGCAGTAGAAAAAGTCTTCGGCTGAACAATGGAAGGCTAGACCGGCCCCCATGGACGAAAATCTAAAGAAGACACATTGTCAAATATGTCCACGAGTTTTGTGCATGTTCTGGGACGCCTCCTATTCCAGCGGAGTATTCTCGAGCCACCATACAAGTTGTTGAGCAAATTTGCAGGAGTAGGAGCATAGCTTTTGAAGTGTTCCCATAAGAATGCCTGAACAAAAACGAAGTGAACGTGCGATTCCACCTTCTTGTACCCGTTAGAAACTTGCATGTCCATTGCTAAGGCGTCCTGATGAGAATACAATGATCCAAGGAACAAGGCACCCGGGAAGAACTTTACCTTTTTCCAGCTTTATAGCGATCTTAACAAGGTCACCTCTAATGGTCTTCTTTTCCAACCGTCGTCGAATATATCTCTGGATAGCCATAAAGAAAGAACGCAATCACGCCATTGAGCTCATTTTGCAACTCTTGATCCGGCTCTCGGGTCTGCAGGAGACCACTCAGACACCCACCAGTGTAAAAGCATCTCGTATCTTTTTCTCCTCCTTGTCCAGTGACCGGTCGAATTCCGCCACCTTTTGAAGTATAACATCATAGTTACGTTGCTCGTATCGAGAGATCGTAAGAAAGACTTCCAAAGAACAGGCGGGTTCATTAATGCAGCTACACTCTCCGTAGTAATAGTCATCTCTCCCATCTAGATATGGTTGTATGAGTAGAAATGCGCCACCGAGAAATGAAGGTAATCAAACCCGCAGCGTCTTTCTTAATTTCAAGAACAGCAGATGCCATGACCGCATTGAGGATTTGCGCTTTGGTCAAATTATCTTTAATATCCTTATTACTCAACATGCGTCTCATCCATCCTTCATAAGAACCCAGTGGAGTATGGAAAATCTTGAAGTCAATAGGTGAAGGCGGATATTCATTTCTCCTGAGACAAAATCTCATCACAAGTCTTTGAAGAAGAAAATGGATCAAGATCCATATTTTCTACGAATCGGAAAGCGGGACTATCTTATGAGAAGGATGTCTTCTAATGTTTGGAAAAGGCAAGGTGAACAACTCATCATCGATGTTCGGCATATCTTTGAAGCATCAACACTTCCCGACTTGGCACCAAAGATTATCTCCTAAGACATCTCAAAAGGAATTCTTTTCTTCATTCCACAATGAAATAAAATACAGGAGTTAGAACTTGTATGAAAAGCGCATGAAGCGTGTAGTCACGCACGACAAGACACGTTGAAATGCACAAAAGCTGGGATTAGGTCCAAACACCAGTATTACTCAAGTTTCAGTTTGGTATTGGTTTCAAGTCCGGTACAAGTTTCAGTCTGGAATTGGTTTCAAGTCCGGTACAAGTTTCAGTCTGGTATTGGTTTCAATTCGGTACAAGTTTCGATCAGTATTGGTTTCAAGTCCGGACAAGTTTTGATCTGGTATTGTTATCAAGTCCGGTACAAGTTTCAAGTCCGGTATAAATTTCAAGTTCGGTGTTACTCAAGTTTCAAGCCCGGGCACAAGACTAATATAAGGTCGACTTTCAATCAAGCATATGTGGGTGAGACCCACGTTCAATCAAGCATACACAGCGGGCCCACGTTCATCCGCACACGTCATAACACGATTTTTCTTTATTCATGGGAATCGTGTCTACGAGGTTCAAGCCAAGGTTTTTCTTTTCAAGATACAACCTAAAAGCTAGGTTTTGCATGAAATGGTGGAAAGAAGCAAAAAACAACATGATCATAGATTCACGGATTGTTTTACTAAGCAATTCTAGAAAATATTGGCGTTTCAACCTCGGTGGAAAAAACTAAGCATATGCACATCTTACAAAAGGAGTGTAGTTGCAGGAAATCCCACACTACACCCTAAATCCATTGAAAGATGTGTGATCAAGAATATTTATTAATTGATTCCATGAAATATTTACACCAGACAATAGAATTACACTTGGAAATTAAAGCGCTCTTAAACTTTCTCTCTCCTAATGACTTGCTTCACCATTCAAAAAGATCCCCCCTACAACAGATTCACTTAGCCCTTTATATAGGGTAATACATAGTGGATGACAGCTAAGCTATCCTTTATTTTCGGGAATGTCTCGCGAAGTGTCGCAAATGCACAAATATTTATTCTCGCGACACTTCTTAGCCCTCGCCAGGTTTCATGTCTTCCAATTGTTTCGTTTGTCGTTATTCATCGCGTCGTTTATCTTAACTCTCTGCGACTCCCTCGCGATACCGTCGTTTATTAATCCCGCGAACCTTGTCCGTTGCGATATTATGATCCTACATCTTGCCTCTTTTTCCTTGAATATTGCTTGAAGAGCGATTTTAAGGAAAAATTCATTGTTGTAATAATCCTTGGTTTCAATTGGTGAAGGAACGAGTGAAAGAATACTTTTCTTGAAAAGTACGTACTTGCCTCTATTCTTTTAGCGAAGTTCCGAAGCTTCTTTGTAGTATATATATGAAGTTCCGTCTCCTGTCTCTCCTTACATCTCTCACATGTTGCTTCCAACCCTTTCTTTTGGCATTTCTTTCTTCGCAGCTTTCTACATCGACCTCATGACATTGTTGCGACTCCTTCCAATCTCCCTGTATGATACCAATGCCGTTTGGATGTGGAAATTTTATACATTGGTGGTATGTTGATGCGACCCCCAAGATTTCATGAAGCCATGGCCTCCCAATCAGCGCATTATACGGAGATTCCACGTCAACCACACAGAATAAAACATCGGTTGATAATCCTTGTAGAGGTATTCTCATGTGAATCTCTCCCTTTGGCTTGTTTTGTGCGTGCCATTAAAGCCATATATTTTGTATGTCGAGGGGATCAAATCCTCATCCTTTCCTCTCATCGTCTTGTAAGTATGGTAAAAAGGAATATTCACCGAACTTCCGGTATCGATTAGGATTCGGTTGATCGCCCAGCAATCTTCTGCTTCATCATCTTCTCCACCAACTGGTTTTGGGTTAATCTCTAGTTTCACAACCAACGGGCTATCATGTGTTTCTCTTCCTTTTGGCACTTCATCTGCAGAGAAAGAGATAGTCTTCAGCTGCCACTTTTCTAACTGCGTCGTTCTCGCCAGACTCATTATTTCTTTATCATTAGAATCTCTCGCAAAGACTCTACTGAGCACGTTGTCATGAAAATCTTCGATTGTGCGATATGAGTGGACAATAGAATTGCAATTCAAATTTTTAGCTTTTGTTCCGACTTCTATCACAAATGTTTCCTTTCCTTTCGCCGACAATCGTTCGTGCATCTCTCGGTGGTGGTGGTAATGTCCGGCCTTTTTCTTCTCCCTTTAGAAAGTGATTCACCTTCCCGATCAATCATCCACGAGAATAATTCTCTTTATGTTTCTACAATCGTTTGTTTGATGCCCATGGAAGCGGTGATAAGAGCAAAACTCATGACTTCTGTCGCCTGGCGGTGGTTCCATTCCCACGTTCCAAGGTGCTGGTACATTTTCCATCACAAGTATAGCTTCCCGGATCTTTTCCACACTAGCATTCGGTGGAGGCATCTTAATCTCTTCCCATACTATTCTCGCGACTTCTCCGCCCTCCATGGTTATTTTGCCTTCGTCCACCGTAAGTTTCTTGCACATGATCTAGCCTCGAATCTTATTATTGCTGCCACGGTTGTAGTAGTTCCTTTCTTGTTCAAACTCTTCTTGGTCGCGGCTTCCCATGGCTACTATCTTTCGCCACCATCATCGGCCTTCTTTGCTTGTCAGTCCTTGCGGTGCTCGCCACCTGTATTTATGAATTGAGGCAACAAGCTTGCGTTCGCAGATTCGAGCTTGTGTTCGCATCGGATAAGAATTCATTTCATTCTCGTCTTTCTTCTAAGGCAATATATTCTTCCCCCGTAACTCCTCGAGCTTCCGCCATCGTGATTGTATTTTTGATTCTAAAAATTTGAATGTATAACAAGTTAGTCGCGAAGAGAGCATTCACAAATGAGAGGATGAGATATCTTTCCTCAACCCGTCCTGCCATTTCGCTTTACACATGGTCCTCCATCTTATTGTCAACTGCCTTAAGCTCTCGCCAACTCTTTGTTTCAACCCGAATACATCTTCAATACCCGGTCGTGAAGAGTTGTTACTTATGTATGCTCCCAGGAATGTGGCTTGTAAATGGTTGAATGATGTGATTGTGTTCCTTGCGTACCTTCAAACCATTTTAGTGCTTCTCCTATTAAGCTTGATGCGAAATATTTGCACAAGATAGCATCATGATTCTCCCACCGCAACATACATCTCATATAAGCCTTGATATGTTGTACCGCACAAGTTGTTCCATCAAAGATGTTGGTTAATGCAGGGAGATTGCACTTAGGAGGTACTCCTCCCATCTCGTACTTCTAGCGTGAAGGGATTCTTCATAACCTGCGATGGCTTCGTCCAATTGTTTCCTTCCTCCTTCCCTTCTATTGTTCAAAGAATCCTCTCATTTCAGCCAGTTCTCTTAAGATTTGTTCATTTGTCACTACCTGGTCTTTTAGCTCGCCTCTCTCCTTCTACGCTCGTGCTGTTTTGACCTTCTTGCTCGTTATTTTCTTCTCTTCTTTCTCGCGACGTTCTTCTTCGTTTCTTTCTCCAATTCGCACGCCATTATATTGGTTGTTCTCTTCTTGGCTGTCTCTCGCTCTCCTCTCGCACCCTCTCATATTCTTCATTAATATTTCTATTGGTACGATTTTGTTCCCTCCTTCTTTCCTATTGTCGTGGTTATTCTCCGCCGGATTGCCTCTTCCATCTCTTGATTTTCCATTTCTGCTCTTACCCTTTCTCTCTCGCGAGCTAGCCGTGCTTGTTCAATGTAGTGCCTCTCAATGTCATCCTCAATCTCTCTGTTTCTTCTCAATGCTTCTCTCCCGTGCAAGATTATTCTCCTTCAAGAATGGGTCATTCGGCCTTTGAGTTGCATGTTTCCTTGATTTTCCCTATTCCGCTCATCTTGAAGATTTTCGGGTGAGGAATATAACGATCTTCCATTTCCCCTCTTCTCTCGCCATGCTGCTTCGTGCTTGGATTTTGTGTTTCTTGTTGGTTTTCTTCCTCGGTACTTTCTGTTGGTAAAACTCTCCTTCTTTCTTCCCTAATCGATCTTGAACTTGATCTCATACTACTTCTTGATCTCCTATTTTGCAATCTCATATTTTCCATCCTCAATTCATGATTCTGTCTTGTCAAGTTTGCTCGTTCCTCTGCCTCTAGTCGTCTCTCTTCATGTATTGTTTGTCTCAATCTTTCTAACGCTGCGATTTCTTCGTTTCCTGGATTCATTTCTCCATTCATTCCTTGCTCGTCTTCAGAATCAGACCTCCAAGTATGTACACTTACTCTATCATAATCCACAGCCGCGTTTGCTACTGGGGAGATCGGGGGCTGATTTTGATTTTCTTCATCATTTCTCATATTCATCCTTGATGATTCTCCTGTTTCATTCCTCCTTTCTCCAAGAAGTCTCCCACTTCTTCTTACAATCGTTGGTTGTCCTTGTACATTTCTTCTTCTAGCCATTTTTCTTTTTCAATGAATTCTTGAGTATCACTCCAAATCTTTTCTCTATTAATCCAAATTCTTTCCAATTTCTCGTCAATCTCTGCTCAAATCCTCAAGTTTCTAGCGCATATGTAGTTGCAGGAAATCCCACACTACACCCCTTACTCAATTTTTGCTTAATTAATCCATTGAAAGATGTGTGATCAAGAATATTTATTAATTGATTCCATGAAATATTTACACCAGACAATAGAATTACACTTGGAAATTAAAGCGCTCTTAAACTTTCTCTCTCCTAATGACTTGCTTCACCATTCAAAAAGATCCCCCTACAAAGATTCACTTAGCCCTTTATATATGGTAATACATAGTGGATGACAAAAGCTATCCTTTATTTTCGGAATGTCTCGCGATGTCGCAAATGCACAAATATTTATTCTCGCGACACTTCTTAGCCCTCGCCAGTTTCATGTCTTCCAATTGTTTCGTTTGTCGTTATTCATCGCGTCGTTTATCTTAACTCTCTGCGACTCCCTCGCGATACCGTCGTTTATTAATCCCGCGAACCTTGTCCGTTGCGATATTATGATCCTACAAGGAGTTTACTAAAATAAAAAAAAAAAAAAAAAAAAAAAAGAGCGAAACTTACCTTGGACGACGACAACGACGGCGGCAACTCCGGCAGCAGCAACGGCGGCAGCGTTGGCGGGAGCGGCAGCAGCAAGGTCGTGGACGAGAGCAGCCAAACAAAAAAAAAATCGTGAGGAAAAGAAAAGGGGGTTGGTCTCTTTTATAGACAAAAAATTAGAAGAATCCCTCTTTTATATTCAAATACCCTAAGGAAGGAAGCCGGTCCATCAAAGCTTAGGATCACGCACGTATGGAGGATTGCCCACAGCCAGAATCCCTCCAGGTAGACTTCCTTTATCTTGTCTCCTTACGTTTGTATATGTCACCATCTCATGCCTACCCCACAATAGTGTAACCATTATGTGCTAGGCAGGGGACTTATTGTTGATGGTGGATTTTCATTTAAGGTTAAAGTTGTAAAAAAACCGAAAACTATGCGGCGACATCTTGTAAAAGATAAAGCCATTAATAAGTGTTGGATACTCCCTCACTTAATTCACCAAGAATGGAGCATGTGGCAACAATCCCATTCTCAGGAATACACGAAATTCATCCAGGTTGGAGCATGTAGCAACAATCCCATATACCTGTGAATTTCTAGAATTATTAATTAATGCGCAATCGGCCTTGTATTTCTGTACTCATTATCGGTGCGGCATGATCGAGTGTTGCTCTTCAGAGCAACACGAACCTCCAAGCATTATAATGAAACCATGTACGAAATACCCGTGTGCCGACTCTTGGTGTGTTATACTAGCCCGATTGAGCCCCTCTCGGTGTGTTATACTAGCCCGATTGAGCATCCGGACTGGACCGTGTCGGTCGGATATGATCACAACCATTCAACTCCACAAGCATGATTGGAGGACCCGGATCAATTCCATCACCCCCAGCGGTATGGAATATCCACTGGCGAACCAACGCGGACCCCGCATGGTCGGCCTCCCTCCGAATTGGCCTAGCTTGCCAAAACGTCCAAACCATAGCGGTATGGGCGGAAAACCTAAAATTAGGGTTTGCGGCATATTACATGTGTCGCAAAATGTCTCAACCATCCATCTTCGCAGGTATAGATGGAGGGTGTAGATGAAGATTCAAAGGGCCCGAGCATGTCAACACAATCACCGTGGGCCGCCTACATACTCGACCAATCGGTCGGGACCAACCATGGTTGGTTATCCCAATCGTACGCCGAATGATGAAGCATTGGCCTTGACGGCCTTGAAACCCAAAGTTAGGGTTTTGAGCATCACGAGCGTCCATCTTCTCCTGATGTATGAATGGAGGGTCCAAGATTAGATTAAGCATGTCCTATCATACCCGGCATGACCATCGTGGACCCATCTATCCCTCACCCGATCGGACAAGGCATATCACGCCTGGTCATTCCAAGACGCGCGCCCAAACTAAGCGTGGTCGCACCTCCCAAACCACAACCGATCTCGACCGCTCAACTTCGCCGGATGATTTGGATGGCTCGAGATCACGTTTTCATGGGATATTCAGGTATAGGCGTGAACACCATCCTACCACCTTCTCACCAGACCAATCGGCCAAGACCGACCAAGATTGGTCATCTTGGAACGTGCGCCCGAAGTAGGCATGACGCGCGGCTCTTGCGGCACTTGGTTTTACTGTCACAAATTGATCACGACCACTCAACTTCACCATTGAGTGGCCCGGATCATACTTTCGTGAGGTAATGGGTATAGGCGCCTACACCATCATGTTTCTACACACATGCACGGTCGGCCTTGTCAAAATTATATCCCATGCTTGGTTTCGACCAAGCTAAAGAGTGATGCTTGCGCACCTCTTCAAAAACCCTAATTCATTAACGGTCGCAGATGAGTGTCTCAAAGATCATCTCGTCGATCCAACTTCACCAGCTTGGTTATACAATCCTAGTCAGGAGTTAGTTGGTCAGTGAGGCGTCACCACCCATCACTTTACCACACGATGATGCAGTACCTGCATAAAATACACATGATACTTCACAAGTATCAACTTCTTGAATAACGCAGCTTATTCAATTGACGATACATGCTACCTTTCATGGATCCACGATCCACATATTCCAGACATCAATCATGTCACAAACTGGGTGGATACATACTGGGGTATTGGTCTGGCGGTTTACAGCGTGCAGCGTGCAACGCGCCATCACAAGAACGTGTTAGGAAGTTATGGACGGTTAGCGGTGATAGGAGAAGTGGGCAAGACTGGTCGTGTAATACCAACACACACCTCCACTACTCCATCACTCCACTTCCTCCACTTCCCACGAGAGACGTGAATAAGGCTCAAATGACTTGTATAAATAGGTTCTCCTCCCTATTTTCAACATAGGAGAAAACAAGAGCAAGTCCAGATAAAAAACAGAAACCAAGTGTTAATACAAAACACCGGAACTGATAGCTTGCATCCTGTAAGCCGGTTCATCTTTATGTTACAAGTCATAAGCAAGCCAACACCTTCAAAATCTCAACACCTTCTTTCGCTTCCCTCCCTAAGATCAACCCCATCTCCTTCACTTTGTGACCGAAACAAGTCTGGAACGGCCATTTCTTGGTTTAGGCCGGACTTGCATGATTGATTTCCGAATCTACAAGCACTCACCGCATGAGTGCATTTGTTTAGGGTTTAGATTCATTCCTCATCTACACACCCCAAATTACCAAATCCGGCAGAGTAGTTTTCACCCATAAAAAATTGGAGACCACGGTGGGAGGTTGATCTCTCGGTTGCACAAAATTGAATTCTCAACTTTTCGTTTCCATCTCACAATGTGTCCGGAAACCACAGGTGGTTCAGATATAATGGGAAGTGTAGCTAGAATGCTGGAGGATATCTTGGCAAATCAAGCTGGTATCACCAGAAGGCAGAGCGAGACATTTCGCCTTTTCAATGATATAACAGCACAATTACAAGAAGGGTCGGCAGGCATCTACTCAAGCAGTGCAATAAACGCTGAATCCTTAGTCAGGAGTCACACCTTTACCGGTGGAGAGGCAAAAAGAGCGCGTAACCGCAGGAGACTCAAGAAAGATGAACAAAACGGTCCAGTCAACAATGAAGAACCGAGGAAACTCCATAGAGGAAAGGACTTGTACGGAGTACTACAACGTCTACCAGATAGAAAAAGGGAGCCTGCAGCCTATGGAGCATTGTTAGAAGATTTGTATCTCAAAACTCTTTTTGAAGCCCGGAAGACTGTCCAATCCCCATCGGCCTTTCATCCAAGCGAAGAGATGCTTGAGGAAGGGGAGATCGATCAGGAAATACGTGAATACAGTGACTGGGAGCGTTCAATTCGATCACTCAGCAGTGATATTACGACACCTTCCATATCCTTTTACCCAGGCAAGAGACCCACGGATATGATGGCACTCGCAAATCTTCCAACTTCATCTCCGGAACGTGATCCACATCAAAGCCACGTACAGACATCACAACGCCCACTAACGCAGGGAAAAGCCGACTCAAGTACCTACACTTTCCGTTCCCGATGGAAAATATTTTGGAGTTGCTGGAGATGTGGGTACGAAATAGAGAGGTGGAACTACCTCCTGTATGGCGTCCACCAACCGATCAAGAAATAATGGACCCGAGGTACTGTCATTTCCACCGGTTCCTTCACCACCCTACCAGTGAATGCAACGCTTTGAAGCGCATTGTTCATGAGAAACTTGGTTCAGAAGGATAACTCTCATTCTCTGAAAAATTAATGCGGATGACTTCCTTGGAGAGGCTACTTCGGTTTGATACAAGTGAGGCTTCAAAGACAAGTAAGTTCTATTCAGAAATTTTACAAGAAAGATAACTTTGGAATTCACTGGGGACTTAGCATCCCCACACGGAGAAAGAGACACAGTGATCAAACGCATGTTTGCTTCCCTTCATACCTCCCTTTTACACGACATTTGCAATTTCATATGACATGTGCAATCATTCATGACCAAGATGCAAATTCCATTTAAAATAATCTCTTTCAGAAAAATCATTCACAAAACTATCTCAAAATAAGCCCATCCAATTACCTAAACAATATTATTTCTCTTCTTTCGCGACATTTTTCGCCTGGATTTTGCACTTCCTATCGAGTTTCTTCATTAGCATTTTCTACAGGTAAATTTCGTCTTATTTCTTCTCTAACTGATCTTGAACTTGACCTTGTAGTGCTTCTTGACCTTCTATTTTGTAATCTCATGTTTTCCATCCTCAACTCATGATTTTGCCTTGTCAGATTTGCACGTTCTTCTGCTTCTAATCGCCTTTCTTCATGTATTGTTTGCCTCAATGCCTCTAACGCTGCAATCTCTTCATTTCCATGATTTGTTCCTCCAATTATTTATTGGTATCTCTCCTATCGTCCATTGATTCCTAATTGTTGTTCTTCTCCCATTTCACCTACAGAATCTAATCGCCAAGTATGTACGCTCACTCTGTCATAATCTATAGTTCTATTTTGTATTGGTGTACATTGAAATGGCGATTGAACTTGATTTTCTCCATTGTTCCTTGTGTTCATTCTTGAAGATTCCCCCATTTCATTTCTCCTTTCTCCAGCAAGTCTCCTACTCCTTCTAACAGTTGTTTGTTGTTTTGACGCACGTCTCCTTCTAGCCATTTTTCAATCTCAGTTAATTGTTGAAAATTATATGAAATTCCTTTCCTATTACTCCAAATTCTTTCAAATCACAATATCAATCTTCAATCAGTCCCTATTTCTAGCGTCATTATGTAGTTGCAGGAAATCTCACACTACACCCCTCACAAGAATTCACACAATCAAATCATTTTAAGATGAATAATTATAGTCTTTATTGATTAAACTCACAAATGTTACAAGATGAAAAGGAAATAAAATAAAGAATTAACAACCGCTCTAAATTTTCTCTCTCTTAATGACTTGCCCAACACTCGAAAAATATCTCCCCTCTTTTAAGCATGTTCGGCTCTTTATATAGGACATTACATAGTGGATGACAGCTAAGCTGTCCTTTATTTTCGGGTATGACTTGCAACATTCTCGCGAGTATATAAATGTTAAATCTCGCTAGATCTTCACATCTTTCTCGTGTTCAGGCTGTCATCATCCGTTGCGTCATTTTTATTTTCCATCCGCGACATCTTCGCAATGTGTTGTTTATGGATTTCGCAAGGATGTTGGTGTTGCGATATTCTGATCCTACATCCAGGGATACATAATCCTCTTGGATTTCTCTAAACTTTTCCAAATTCTTTGGCATGGTTTCATACATGCGGACGAATATAGGGTCTGTCTTTCTTAGACTATTTTTGAAGCCCAAGATCGCGTAGGCCTCAGGGACCCTTCAGATCTCGGCACATAGTTTTCTCCATCGTGTTACCAGAGAGCGGAGTGACTCTTCGGGTCCTCGGTCTAAGTGGAATAACGCGTCTACTTCAGGTTTGACTCTACTATTGTGAATGTATGTTTCTAAGAACAGCTCGGATAGGTGAGCGGATGATTTAACTGAGCCTTTTGGCAGATTATTGAACCACATTAGGGCCTCGTATTTTAGGCTCGTCGGGAAAAACTTGCACAACACTACGTCATAATGATCCCATTGGGTTAACGTCATTCGATAAGTTCTAAGATGCTCAATTGTGTCCCCGGTTCCGGTGAACGGAGTTGTGAACGTCGATAGGAAGCATTTCCTTGGAAATGACAACTTTAATAGATTTTCAGATAAAGGAGATTGTCTTGCTTCTTGCATAACTTCCACTAACTTTTTTCTTTCCTTAACTTCTCTACACATCGCTTCGAGTTGGCAGAGTCGGGCCTGCAATTGATCATCATTTTGCTTCATTTCGGCCTTATTCTTTATTCCTTGAGCCCTCTCGGGTGAGAAAGAAATCTCATGGTTGCGATCCCTTGATCGCCCCGAGTCCTCGTCCGATTGTTCATTATATGATACAATCTTAGAACGAGTTGACTTCGAGTTCTCCCCTCGCTTGGGGTTTATGGCCGCGAGGTTCTCGACCTCGCAGTTGGTTTTGACTTCGTCGATTCGATTCTTATCTCGTCTGTGCTTGGGATCAAGGTCTGATGATCCCTCGGATAGGATATCCTCGTGGTCGAGAACGCCCCTGCTTTCCTTGGGAAAACGATCCGATGTTTCCTCATTTGAGGTGTCGGGGATATTGATTCGTTCGTCATCCTATAAGTTTTCAAAATTATTTTACTCCTCGAGGATCTCTTCAACGGTAGCAAGTGGCACCTTTTTCTTTGATTTACGTTTCAGCCTGCGATTTCTCCGTTCTAGCCTCATGTTGCGTTTTTCTAATTTCTTCATTCTCTCATCCTGAGCATCTTGGGCTTTCAAGATGGCTGCGATAGTAGCGTTGGCATCGCCGAGGTCGGAATGGTTGTCCTTCTTGGCCTCACTGTTCACCGTTTGCCTTGGAAAACAGTCCAACCCTCCTGGCTGGGTTAGATGGACATCATCATGCCTCTCTAAGGGTTTCCCTCTTCTCCGGAGCTAGAATTGCTAGTTAGTCCTTCCCGATACTGGTCATCGAGTTGTCCCTCTCCTGGGATCACATCGTTTAGCATGGTCTAGCCTGGCTCCATGTCATCTAGTCCCTCTGGCTGGGCTCCACCGTTTTCACCTTGGTTCGTGCGAGCTGATCGCCGCGTCACCATCACTTTACCTGCGATATATTCAATAATACTTAATTTGTCTCTTCTATCAGGAAATTGGAACCCTAGATTTGCAGGTCATGTGCATTTGCTAAGTCATAGTTCAGACTAGACAGTTTAGTACAGGAATGCTTTGCAGTAAATTTTGGAGACATGTGAAGATGTTAAAACATTCCCTACTTTCACAAGATGTTAATGATGAAGAAAAGGTGTTTTATCAGTTCTCCTTTTTTCGAGAAAAATATCTCCTTCAACACGTTATACCTATTATTGGGGAAAAAACCAAATTATGACGATTGAGCATATCTTCCCATTCTAGGAAATATTTCTCATCATCTTTTAACTTTGGATTTTAGACAAACTTTGAGTTTGATGAATGATTATGTACTCATTAACCATTCTTATTGACTTAGAGTTAGATTTCTAAGAAAAAGTTTGTGGATTATCTTGAGTTCCTTTGAGGATGAAGAACAACTAGTTTTTTCAACATTCACATGAAGATATTTTCTTCTATGAAGTCTACTAATTACCTTTTTTGTTTCCGACTCTTTCATGGAGGAGATCGGTCGAGTGCCGAAGTATCAAAAACTCCATTTTTACTCCGATCTTCAACTCTCCTGAGCACCTTGATAAAGATAATGAAAGTTGCCGCTATACAAAAAATCTAAAAGAAAACTTGTGAAAAATCTGTAGATCAGCTGATTTTGAGGTTCTTCTAGACTTCACAGATCGTGTAGATCATATTTGAGTCCGATCTCTACTCATATATCTTAACAGAAACCTACTTAGTAGTATGAAAACTACTTCTCTCATGGAGATTATGAAAACAATATAGAGTTGTTACTAGGGAGGTAGAATAAATCTTCATACCTCCATGTTTCTAGCGCCAAAATGTAGTTGTATCTTTTTTTATGGCTACACCCAAATAGATCTAAAGGCTATAAACTACTAAAACATACTGTAGTTGCAGGAAATCCCACACTACACCCCTCAAAAGAATCCACACAATCAAATCACTTTAAGATGAACAATTATAATTTTTATTGATCAAACTCCCAAAATGTTACAAGATGAAAAGGAAATAAGCTAAAGAATTACAACCACTCTAAACTTTCTCTCTCTTGATGACTTTCTCCACACTCGAAAAAGATCTCTCCCTCTCTAAAGTCTACTCGGCCCTTTATATAGGACATTACATAGTGGATGACAGCTAAGCTGTCCTTTATTTTCGGATCTGACTTGCGACATTCTCGCAAGTGTACACATGTTAAATCTCGCGACACTCCTAGATCTCGCCACATCTTCACATCTTTCTTGTGTTTTGGATGTCGTCATCCGTTACGTCGCTTTTACTTCCAGCCCGTGATGTCTTCGCAGTGTGTCGTTTATGGATTTCGCGAGAATCTTGGTGTTGCGATATTCTGATCATATATCTTGCCTCTTCTCATGTCTTTTCTGCGAAGAAGAGAACGTCATGAGAACTAGTATTTTCAAAATGCCGCAGCTTTTCATTTTTTCATATTTTTCTGTATTTGCATGATTCCGTACTAACGCAGAATTTATTACACGTGTCTCTTCTTCCACCCATTTCTTGACACGTCTCTTTCAACCGTTATTTCTCAACCGTTCATGTCCCTTCTCGCATTAAATGCGTTTATCTTCTCGAGAATTCTTCTCTATATACAGATTTCTCACCCTCCTCTTCTTCTTTTTTACTTTCTCTCTGCAATTTTTCTTCACTTCTCCTCCGTAATTTCCGTTTCTGCTACTATAAATCTTCTTCTTCTTCTTTCTTCTGATCTTCAGTTCTCATTCATTCCCATACTGAAAATGGCTCCAATTGGTCGCAAATACGAAACTTCTTTTGAAGAAGTTCAAAAAGATCTTCAAGGAAAAGGTTTTACTTTAATCACCATTCCCGGTCAGGAATCTAAATCCATTCTTTATGCCAAGTTGTTCACTGATCATCATTGTTATGATCAGGAAATCATAATTTTGCTTGGTCAAATTCTCGCCGGCCTTCCCATTCCTCTTTATAACCCTAACCTTCCGTTATTCTATGGAATTCTTTCTCATGCGAACTTCTCGCGAGCTATCTATCAACTAAGCAAGGATTGCATTCGCTGAATGCTTAATACTTGAGTTCGCCAATTGTGGCGCTGGTAATGGGTCTCTTTACCCAAAAGAAGTTAGAGACCCAAAATTTAAGGAATTGGCGATACTCGCTGAAAGATACACAGTCGAGTGTTTCTACCAGAATTATGAATTCATTCCTATGAGAAAGGATAATACTCGCTGGGGTGTCCGTCTGAAAAGAAAGGATGATGTTGCTGACGATAAACTCCTTATGCAAGACATTGAATGGAATTCTGGTAAAAACAACATCCCGCGTCACTCTAAAGACGATAGATGGTGTGTTTTTCCATTGGTGATAAAGGGGCCTTATATCGCATGCTCGAATGTACTTCCTGCGAATTTCACTACTTATCGACCTTGGTTATTTAATTGTCCCGAGAAGAATAAAGAGGTATGTCTTCCAACTTCGCGTACTTCGTAATCTTTCATTTGTTGCTTATTCCATTATCCTTTGATTCTCGCAAAAAATTTTAGATTGAAAAGTTAAGATCGAGCTACAACCGGACCGGGAAGGCTAGCACTTTAGCTTCTCTTCGCTCCGTCATGGATGAAGTAAGAAACACTTTATATATTTTTAAAAATATTGTTGCCTCTGTTTCTTATCTTCATTTGTGTGCAAAGGTCGGTGTTGTAGCTCTTGGAGAAGAAGAAAACCCTGAGGCTGCGAAGGTCAAAGGTAGAGGTAAAAATCCTCTTCGCAGGGAGAAGTCTGTTGCTCCGCCTCTGAAGAAAAGAAAACTTCACCTCCCCTCTCCTTCGAATCCTCAGTCCGGTGAGAGTTTTGGTGATGAGGAAAATGATGACGGGGATATTCCTTCTTCAAATTCTCCAGCTGGATCTTCTATGGCACAGCTGTCTAGTATTTTTTCTGATTCTATGCAAGGGGTGGGTGATGATTGCCTTTATAGTACATGCAAGGCTCTCGCGAGTATTTGCGATTTACCTTTACTTGAGAGTGATGGTTCTCTTCATGGGGTCTCCAGATCAGTGACTCCGAGCTTCTTAAATTCACTTAGTGTCTTGGTATGTTTTCATTCTCTTATTTTTTCATAATTTCGATTTTAAATCATATCTTGATAATTTGTTTATTTTCCTTTATAGTCTGGGAGAGCTTCCTTTGTTGTTGCCTCAGATCTTGAGAAAAGGCGCAACATTCTTGAAAAGAAGAATCTTCAACTTCGCAAGAAGAATGAGGAATTGGAAGCTGGAGTTGTTGCTCTTTGCAAGAGAAGTGAAGAATTTGAAAATGAAACTGCTATTCTTCGCGAAAAGACCAAGTAACTGGAAGTTGATTCTTCCACTCAGAAGAATAAAATATCTAGCCTTCAAAGCGCCAATCAGCAACTTTATGGTATGGGATTCTTCCCTTTTCCTTTGTTTTGTTCTCTAATTATTTTTCCTTATCTGATTTATCCTTTTCGCAGACGTTTATAATCTTTCTGATGAAGCCATTCTTTTTCATTCATTTCCTGAACCTATGGATAATGATGCTCTTCTCGCTCACCTCAACAATTCTTTATATAGTTTTTCGAATAACAAAATTAGATCTCTTCCTCTAAACGAACTTCAGTCCATATTTCGTCTCTTAGAAATTGATCATAGATCTAGTTTGGGTTTAGCCAACCAACTTAAATGTCTAAATCTTAGCTCCCAAGAGAAAATTAATATTTTAAGGAAGAAAATTAGTGATCTTATAGATGACAAAGATCGCATCGCTAATCAAGGTGCCCAGGCATTGGCGAAATTCCAAAAAACTCTTCTTGAAGTTCAAGTTGAATGGGATGAATCCATTCGCCAAAATGCTATACTTAGCGAAAGAGAGAATCAAATTCGTTCCTTTCTTCTCATAAACAATGACGATGAATTCGCTTGGGCTGCGAAAGATTTAGATGGCGCCATAAATAATTTAGGTGTTAATTTTAGTCTTCAAGTTGAGCATACGGCCTTGATTAGGGATATGATTTCTGACAGAGAAGGTTGTTGATCATTCTTATTTATTTAATTGTTTGTTTTTTTATGAAGCTGTCATTAAGTTGTTGATTCATTGTCATATGTTTGCAGAAGCTGAAGCAAGGTTCCGAAAAAGAATTAAAGAACTTGAATCTGAGAAAGAGCAACTTGCCAAAAATCTTTCTTCTCGGGATGATAAATATTCTAGGCTGAAGAACCAACTAAAGATAACTTTCGCGAATTTTAAGAATGATGCTATTCTTTTTCGCAATCAAACTATTGAGATGGTCTGCGATGACAAAAATATCCCTCAGTCTAAGTACCCTTGCCTTCTTAATAAAGTCCCCCAAAATATGCCTTCTCTGGATATTTCTGATAGCGATGCTAGTGAAGAAGAAGAGGAATCTGATGAAGATAGTGAAGAGGAAGAATCAAATGAGAAATAATTTTATTTTCCTTCTTCTCCCTTTGTAATATTTGTACAGTCATTTTTTCAATCTCCCATCTTTGGGGCTTTTGCTGCGAATTTCTTGAGTCTTTGAATACAATTTTTATCTTTCTTGTTTCTTCCTGCACATAAAGGGCAACTCTTTTTTGCAATATGGTTAATCAATATATGTGTAAATCTGTCATATGAAGACAAATAACATGTTCTTGTTCATTCCCATACTTTCCCTTGTTATTTGTATTCGAATGGGAGATTAAGCATAATGTCGCAGATATTTTCTGCTGAACTTTATCATTGTGACAAGATCGCAGAACATCCTTACATTTTCATGTAATGACCCATTGATCTTTCCTTATCATTTCTCTTGTGTGGTCTTATTTTTCCTTCCTAGTTAAAGGTTTTATTTTGCCACCTCTCATTATTGCAACAAGATCGCAGGACGTCTTTACACTTTCATCTAATGACCCATTGATCTTGTCTTATCATTTCTTTAATATTATTGCCTCTGCATGATATTTTTCTTGCAACAATATGACAGGCCTAAATATCCTTGCGAACGTAAAGCCCCATGACATTGCCCTCTTTGCGATGAAATCGCAGGACGTCGTTACATTTGCATGTAAGGACCCATTGATCTCATCTTATCTACTCTTTTGTATTTTTGCCTCTTCAGGATTGTTGCACAAATATGACAAGCCTAAATATTCTTGCGAATATAAAGTATCATGACATTTGCGTCTTTTTTGACACTATCAGCTCCCTAATGGAGGGTGCCGCCCTTATCTTCCCCCTGGTTGCCCCTTCAAGGATGCGTACTTCTGCCATACAAGGCTAGCTCCTCATATCCAGTCTTAACAACAACCAGTTGTTTTCGCAGCCTCTTATCCCTTTTGCCTATAGGGATTATGGTTACGAGACTGCACCCTAAGTGGAGTTTTCTTCGGGCTGAGTGCAGCATAAGCCGAGACTTGCCAAGAATGGCTGAGACACTTCAAATGTCCCAGGCACCCTTGGCTCAACCGTGTACCTCGGCGCCTTGGTCAAATGCTAACTCCTTAGAAGAGACCCCAGGTCGTCCAATCTAAGTCACTAGCTTAGATTGAAAATCCAAGGTATCTCTCCTGGATGGGTTTTATTACCCCCAATCTCCATGACTCAGGTTCCAGGGGCGGTGTAACCTTTTCCCCGAGCCACGTTACGTATACCCCCTTACATGACGCACTTTAGGTACTTTGCCTCTTACGAAATTTTATTCGCGAACTAGGGTGTATGCCATGAAGGTTCGTCCCATTCTGATTATTTTGTTAATTCTTTGTTATATGTAATATAGGTACCGCCTACTATGACGCACTTTAGGTACTTTGCCTCTTGCGAAATTGTGTTCGCGAACTAGGTTGTACGCCATAGTAAGTTCGCCTCTTTCTGGCTATTTTGTTGATTCTTTGTTATATGTAATATAGGTACCGCCTACTATGACGCAATTTAGGTACTTTGCCTCTTGCGAAATTGTGTTCGCGAACTAGGATGTACGCCATAGTAAGTTCGCCTCTTTCTGACTATTTTGTTGATTCTTCTGCATATATAAGCTCTTTTGTACTTTTGCAACGTATTTGCCATTTGTAAAATATATTTTCTTCTTCTTCATATCAACTCTTACACAAATCCATTTTCGCCATTCGCAACATATTTGCCATTTCCCATTTCTTTTTTTTTTTTTTTTTTTCAACTTCACCGATCAACAAGCACATTCAATCTTTAGGCCTCTTATTTTTGCTACTTTCTGCCTCTATATCTTTGAATTTCTCTGTTATCTTTCCATCTCTTGCGATATTATCGCCACTTCTTTTCTTCAACAAACATTGATTTCGCAGCATTTCTTCTTCTCTCCATTATATGGTATCTACCATCAATCTTTCACTTTTTTTTTTTCCTGATGTTGTGTTTCCAATCTTTCTTCTTCACAACTCTCTCTTCGCAGGATTTTATGTCAACTTCATAACATCTTTTCCCTTCTATCCAATCTCCTTTTATGATGCCAATACCAGTTGGATGTGGGAACTTGATACATTGATGAAAAGTCGATGCTACACCTAGAAGCTCATGTAATCAAGGTCGCCCAATTAATGCGTTATATGGTGATTCCATATCAACAACACAGAATAAAATGTCAGAAGACAATCCTTTCAGCGGAATTCTCATGTGAACTTCTCCTTTAGGCTTATTTGCAGTACCATTAAAACCATAAATTTTATAGGTTGAAGGTATCAAATCTGCATCTTTTCCTCCCATGGTTTTATAAGTATGATAAAAAAGGATATTCACAGAACTCCCGGTATCAATTAAAATTCTATTGATTTCCCATGAGTTTTCCGCTTCATCATCTTCATCATCACTAGGTTTTGGGTTAATCTCCAATCTCACCACCAATGGGTTGTCATGCATTTCTCCACCTTCAGGTACTTCTTCCGCGGTAAAAGAAATGATCTCGCTTCTTACATTCTTCCAGTTAAGCGTCTTCGCGGTGTTCATTATTTCTTTATCATTGGCATCCCTTGCGAAAACCCTGCTGAGAGTAATATCGTGGAAATCTTCAATTGTCTTGTACGAATGTACAATAGAGTTACAAAACAAATTTTTTGCTTTAGCCCCAACTTCTATCACAAATGTTTCACGTTCCTTTGTTGTGTTCGCCCTGTGAATTTCTGGAGGAGGTGGTAATGCTTGAGGTTGAGCTTTCCTTACTAGAAAATGATTTAATTTTCCCTGATCTATCATCCTGAGGATGATTCTCTTTATATTTTTGCGGTCATTTGTTGTATGTCCATGGAAATGGTGATAAGAACAAAATTCATGGCTTCTCTCGCTTAGAGGTGGCTCCTTTCCCATATTCCATGGTGTTGGTATATTTTCCATCAAGATTATAGCTTCCCATATTTTCTCCACGCTTGCATTCAGAGGTGGCATCTCGATTTCTTCCCATACTATCCTGCGGCTTCCTTGTCCCATATGATAATTTTGCCTTTGACCTCCATAATTTTGTTTCGGCTGGTCAAGTCTTTGAATTTTGTTATTTCCACCACGGTTATAGAAATTTCTTTCTCTCTCGTATTCTTCTTGGTCACGACTCCCCATAGCTACTAGCTTCTGTTGATTATCACCCATTATCAACTTTGGTTGTCCTTGCGAGGTGCTCGTCACTGTATTTATCAACTTAGGTAACAAGCTTGCATTTGCTGTATTTGGACTTGTGTTCAAACTGGGTATGATTCCATGTCATTTTGTTTTTCCTCGAGATCAATATATTCCTCCTGTAATTCTTGCAGCCAGTCATTGTGATTGTGTTCTTAATTCTGAAAATTTGAATGTATAACAGATTGGTTGCGAACATAGCATTAATGAATGATAAAATGAGATATCTCTCATCAACACGACCCGCCATGTCGCTACACATTGTCTTCCACCTCATGGTCAAATGTTTCAAACTTTCACCAACCCTTTGCTTTAATCCAAATACATCTTCTAGGTCGCGAGAAATTGTTACTTATGTACGCCCCTAAAAATATAGCATGTAAATGATTGAAGGATGCTATAGTATTTTTGGCGAGCCTTCAAACCATTTCAAAGCTTCTCTGTTAAACTTGATGCAAAGTATTTGCACAATATAAGCGTCATGATTTTCCCATTGTAACATACATCTCAAATAAGCTTTGATGTGTTGTATTGCACAAGTTGATCCATCAAAAATCTTTGGTTAATGTAGGAAAATTGCATTTTGGGGGTATTCTTTCTAATTGTATTTCCCGTGTGAATGGGGTTTTCGCGACTTCTTCTATAGCTTCATCTAATTGTCTCCTACCTCCTTCTTTCTTATTATTTAACATTCCTCTCATTTCCGCTAGCTCTTTCAAAATTTGTTCATTTATACTAGAATTATCTTCCACTAGCCTTTTAACTCCGCCTCTCTTCTTCTGCGTTCATATCCGTTTTGATTCTCTTGATCATCATTTTCTTCTCGTCTTTCTCTGCGATCTTCTCTTTCATTCATTTCATGAATTCGCACACCATTATATCTCTCATTTTCTCCTCTTTGCCGTCTTTCATCTCTCCTTAGTGTTCTATCGTATTATTCATTGATATTAACATTATTGCGATTACGCTCACGCCTCCTTTCTCGATTATCATGATTGTTTTGGCGAATTGCCTCGTGTAGTTCTTGTTCTTCCATTTATGCTCTTAATCTTTCCCTCTCGCGAGCTAGATGTGCTTGTTCAGTATAATGTCTTTCAATTTCATCCTGAATTGCTCGGTGACTTCTTTGTACTTCTCTCCCATGTAATATTCTCCTTCCTTCTTCCTGATTTTCTCCATCCTCTTGATTATTTCGCCTCTGGAGGTGTCTAACTCTCTGATTTCCATCGTTTTGCCCATCTTAGAGAGTTTCACCATGTTGGATATAATGATCTTCCCTTACTTCTCTTCTTTCGCGGCGTTCCTCATCTAAATTTTGTATTTCTTCTTGAATTTCTTCATTAACATTTTCTATAGGCATATTTCGTCTTACTTCTTCCCTTACTGATCTTGATCTCGTAGTGCTCCTTGACCTTCTGTTCTGTAACCTCATGTTTTCCATCCTTAGCTCATGATTTTGCCTTGTCAGATTTGCACGTTCTTCCGTTTCTAACCAACTTTCTTCGCTTATTGTTTGTGTTAATGCCTCTAACGCTGTAATCTCTTCGTTTCCATGAATTATTCCTCTAATCATTTCTTTATTTCTCTCCTCTTGTCCATTACCTCCTAATTGTTGTTCTTCCCCTATTTCATCTACAGAATATGATCGCCAAGTGTGTACGCTCACTCTGTCATAATCCTCAGTTCTATTTTGTATTGGTGTATGCCGAATTGGCGATTGAACCCGATCTTCTCCATTGTTTCTTGCGTTTGCTCTTGAAGATTCTCCCATTTCATTTCTTTCTTCTCCAGCAAGTCTCCTACTCCTTCTAACAGTCGTTGGTTGTTTTGATGTATGTCTTCTTCTTGCCATTCTTTTATCTTAATGAATTGTTGGAAATTATATGAAATTCTTTATCTACTACTTCAAATCCTTCCAAATCACAATATCAATCTTCACTCATCCCTGTTTCTAACGCCATTATGTAGTTGCAGGAAATCCCACACTACACCCCTCACAAGAATCCACACAATCAAATCACTTTAAGATGAACAATTATAATTTTTATTGATCAAACTCCCAAAATGTTACAAGATGAAAAGGAAATAAGCTAAAGAATTACAACCACTCTAAACTTTCGCTCTCTTGATGACTTGCTCCACACTCGAAAAAGATCTCTCCCTCTCTAAAGTCTACTCGGCCCTTTATATAGGACATTACATAGTGGATAACAGCTAAGCTGTCCTTTATTTTCGGATCTGACTTGCGACATTCTCTCAAGTGTACACATGTTAAATCTCGCGACACTCCTCGATCTCGCCACATCTTCACATCTTTCTCGTGTTTTGGCTGTCGTCATCCGTTACGTCGCTTTTACTTCCAGCCCGTGTTGTCTTCGCAGTGTGTCGTTTATGGATTTCGCGAGGATCTTGGTGTTGCGATATTCTGATCCTACACATACAACATTCAAGATGAACAAGATGTAAAGAGCATAGAAATTAAAGATTAACATAAGCATATATAACGTGGTTCAGACATGAAGACCTACGTCCACGGGAAAGAAGATGTTTTCTTTATTGATTATAAGGTCTTACCCTTGAGAGAGCTACACATATCACTTAGATTTCTTACTCTCTCTCTATCTCGATCTCTCTCTGGAATTCTCTGTAAAAAGACCATCTATTGTTACATAAGTTGTCCATCTCCTTCTACATGGACTGGTATTTATAGGAAAACTAGACTCGTGGCCGCTTGGTCGTCCGAGCTGGTGGAGCCGTCGTACATCGTCTTCGCTACTTCGGACTGGTTCTATACTATCCCTCGTGATGGCTTACTTGGTTCTCCCTCCGAGTCGTCTCGGTCTCATCATCATCGTGTAGCCCTTCTTTAGAGAACCTCATGCTCTATCACCTTTGGGTCGTAGTATAGATCGCCTGAGCCTTCCGTCACGACATAGATCTGACCACATCTTACTTTTATCCTTCATTAAATGCGGTCCTTGTTTTTAGACTTGACCGTCTGAGCGGTTTAGACTACTCCTTACACGCGTCATTCATGTGACGTTGTAGCAGGTGTCTCGATTCAGACAAACTCACCTTTTAGAGTATGTTTCGATGCTCCTATCTCATCATCTTATCATGGATTCATCCCTTAGGATATTGACACGTGGCCATCGGGTATTTTACCCTCACACACGTGTTCAAAGTATGTCGACATCTTAACTTTGTAAATCCTTTTTAATATTTACAATCTTGGAACCGATTTTCCACACTTCCAAACAAGTTTAGAATTGGTTCATCTGACTTCCAAGAACTATGTGATTGATCAAGAACACTCAATCACCAAACATGGGTTTCACGGTTCTACCTCCATGTGGGTACTGGAAATAGTCACACTAGTTTTCCAAAATTAAGTTGACTAGGTACTAGGATTGGTTCCCACATATATATGGTATCTAACTTGTATTTGGTGCACATGTCCATAGGATTGGTTCCCAATAACTAAAAACGTGTTGAACATGTTCATAGGATCGGTTCCCAATAACTAGAAACTTGCCGCACCTCTTAAAGGGATCGATTCACCTTTTGTGATCGGTTGCACCTCTTCATAGGATCGGTTCCTCAATGACTAGAGTTGGTTAAACCAATTACAAACAAATTGATCATACCATCTCAGGTGATTACTTAATTAAGATCGGTTTCACTAATAAAAGTCATACCAATACAAAAGTCAGGCCTTGTGAATAGTTTTACCAAGAACATAAACAAGTCATGAGCGGTTATACTAATCACACATATTGGTAATCCAAATATTTGCAATGGATAACAAATACCAATAAGCCTAGTGATTTCCCTTTTGATTCACAAACCAAGTTTATGAACTACTTCCTTTAAACAAATGTAAAACATTGTTTCCTAGGATGAAATCTTCACCTTTACCCATACACACAATCACAATAGCATTCAAACAATTATGTCGATGTCATACGAAGTTCAAAAGATAAGCATTATACTTCGTATTGTATTCCTAAATACTATGTCTAACTAGAGTATAATCATTCATGCTTCACAGTTATGTTTTCAATATGCACGACTTGAAAGATACGTTAGGGAATGAAACAGTTCAAGTCAAATATTACTAACCTCAAGAGGAAGGATGATATCGTTGTTGTAGCTCCTTACTTCTTCTCTTCTTCAAGTCTTCATGTAATACTTGTAATGTCTCATATCCTAATACTTTCAAGCCAACCTATACGAAGTTGACTCTAGTACATAATCAAGCGACTCTTTAAATGAGTTTTGATTCACTAAAATATGACAACCAAACTTGACATACCAACGCTTGGTGAGTTCAACTGAGCTATGCTCTAATACAACCAACCCAAATCCAACCCCTAGTTTTTTTTAAGTTTTTATATGTCGGAAGAATTTATGTTGAGATATTTTGATGAAGACTTGAATGATGTTGGACGTAAGGGTTATTGAAGATTGGACCATGAAAATCACATCATCAAGTATCATATTCTAAACTGTCTGAAGGAATTTTTTTAGTATGACTTTCACGATGCTAATTAGAAATTCAATGTTTTTTTATGTATGGTTGTTTTAGAAGTTAAATACCAAGTTGAAACTAATAGAAGAAAGAAAATCTTGGTGGCTAGGTTTGGGACACAAAATATCTAATAACAAGTAAGTGGAGGATCAATTCCTAAAATTTCAGCTAATCATCGATGAATGTCATTGACACGAATCGATTCCAAGAACTTCAACGCATAAGCAATGAAATTCTTCATTATTGCCAAAGGCTGGTACCTCAATTAGCGGGTCTGGTACCAATTCAGACAAAACAAAAAAATTACATGTGATCATGGTTGTTGAATCACTCAAATGGTATCAGTTTGCTGATGCTAGTACCAACTTTGAGCAATCATCAAATTATTAAGGATTCTTTAAATATAGCTGCACATTTATTAACAATAACCCAAATAGTTTAAGTTAAAATAAAAAATCAAACAAAATTTAATCTTTTTACTAGCAACCAAACTTTAATTCTCATTCTTATTCGAAATCAAGGTAAACTCTAACTTTTTTTAACATACTTGAAAATAAGAAGAATTGTAAATGTTCTTTTAGTATTCTCATATATTTATCAATTATAAATCATAATTCTTACTTTTTCCCAAAACTAAATAATCCCTAATTATCTCTAAATTGATATTATTTTTTCTCAATCATGATTACATTCAAATCGGGTGCACATTCTAATTGTTCCCTTAAATAAAATCATCAATCGAAATGATTTCGATTCTTTTTCTAGGTACATTCTCTTAGTAATCCATAGACATAATTCTATTAAAAAAATATCTAAGAGGATATTTTCTTTTTCTTTGTCCTGATTGAACTAAAATTGACAGAGGATATAGATTATTAGTCAAAAATTAATTATGCCAAATAGTTTAAATTAATTTGGTTAAAAAAGTTATACGATTAACATCTTTTTTTTTGTTGTTGTTGTTTTAGGGATTGTGGGCTATATAATAACTAGAACACCGTGAAAGCGGTGTTATGATGTATCCTTTATGGTGGTTTGTATAATGCTATGCATTCAATTTTAAAAGGATAAACACCTCCGATGTTTTTCATAAAAACTTTAAATTTGATATTGTTGTCTATACTCATTGCGTAAATCTCTTTAAAATATTTCCAAAGAGATAAGATCTGTAAAATTCCAAGACACGGCTTTTTAGATATATTATATTCTAGTTTGCTTGCCAATTGCATCCCCGAAAAAATAGAATACACAAGGAGTTATAGTAATTGAACTAAAAGGGAGATGCATTTTCGGCTTTTCAGGTCACAAAAACCTCCATTTTTAATTTTTTATCAAATTGCACATTTACGTTAATTTTCTTTATACATAAATGTTGTTATAAAAAGACTCCATTATGTAGGGCCCTCCAAACCTTCTGGATGGCTGGTTTAGCCATGTATAACTTGTGGATATTAAAATGATTATAAAAGTTTGTTTGGTTATGGAAAGCATTTACATATTTAAATCGGTTATGGTTAGTAAATACATGTGTCGTATTGAGGAGGAGCCGTTATTACTGTTACTGCTAGGGAAAGATCTCCAACCATAATGTCAACGGAACTAAGTTCAATAATTAATTGGGAGTTTCGTTTGTTTGATCTTGTCAAAGTATGTACCAGTAGTAGTCGTTGACTCGTTTCCCAACCGTCAAATTCTCATCAAATTGAGTAGGCAATTGGGAGATGTTACTGAATAATCTTTTAAAATAATCAGGTTGATATTTTCAATTGCCGCTTCATAATGCGCTTCCACAGTTCCACTATGGTACTTCTTCTGTTTTTTATTAATTGTCTTGATTGATAAAGTCAACATATTAGCGAGATCGTAAGAATAGTCATGACTAACCCGATTTAATGGTACATATTATTATTAATATAAAAACATATTATTATTAACATAAAAACGATTATTTGTTAAATCATACTGATCAGTGGGTCTTAAGGGAGTTGGTTGGGAGCATTACAACAAGTTGGACAAGCTGGGATACAACCCCTTGGGTAATATTACTCCCTTAATTTCTGGAAAAGTGATAATTTTACTTTTTCATTTTAGCCTAAAAATAGGCTAAATTGAAAAAGTGAAAGTATCATTTTTCCAGAAACGGAGGTAGTATTATTTTAGGGAATTTTTTAAGAAAATAAAAACAAAGATATCTTGGTTGTATTATGTATGAATAAGTAGAAGCTTTATCAGGAATTTTATATTTGTCCATAAATATTTTTATTGAAATAAACTTTTTTCCTTAAATGTGGTGATATTATTTAATATTTTGGATTGAATTTATATTAAAAATGATTTTATGATTACTATTTATTAATTACACACCAGAATTTTTAGTTGTCAGCAGAGCGACAAACTGATCACCAACTCCTTTTTGAATAGCAACACCCAACTTATGAAAAACAAAACTACCTACACCACTACCAACATCATTACTAGCTAAGCAATTCTTTAAACGCTTGAAAAAAACATACAATATCTTCACTAAGGTCCCATAAGGTAGTGAAAGCCAAAACACCCAAACCATAACCATGCGAAACACATTCATCCAAGTATTTAGTACGCTTTCGCCAAATGCCTCAAGAAATGACCTAGCCTTGGAAGATAGCTCGAACACCATCACCAATGTGAGACACCTGTGACATCTATGCACACGTCTTGGCCATTCTCCCAGTTGAGAACTAGGATGTCCGCTGGCCGTAAATCCTTGTCGTCATCCGACAAAAAACCTAAAGAAACTTCTTTGCGTGCAAGAACACCATCTTTTAACTGATATCTGCAATTACATCACGGACTAAGTCATGGCAAAACTTAAGACAACATCTTTAGCACAATGGAGCGCATGATCGCCGAAAATATCCATAGGTCTATTACAACAAGAGCACAACCCATCTTCAGCAAACATAGGGATACCAAGGCGACAATAAACTACTGCTCTGAACTTTCTGGGCTTAATACATTGATCTAACCCACAAGAAGGTAATCTTGTGCATGTTTAATCTGGTTAAATTACCACAAAATGGAGTCTCTCGCAAATAATGTAAATTGATAGGGATTTGCTTCTTAATTGCATCAAAATAAGTGACTGCCAAGGAATGCATATAAGGGAAAGTGTTATCGACGCAATAAGTGGAAGGAAAACCACATACCTGAATGAAATTCTAAAGAGCCAACTGGTAAGAAACACCAGTGTTAATGGAGAATAGGCTGTCAAGTATCACCTGCCGAACCGAAGTAGTCTGACTCTGAGAGGCAAGATAACAGTAAGTGGGAGTGTCATCCATAGTATAAACTCCAAGGCCACCATCTTTGATAGGCAAGGTAGCCAACCTCTGTTGCAAAGGCCCAAAACGGGCTCCATCTCCCATGATTAAAAGTCTCAAATACTTGAGTAAGTGGTCGTCAAAGAGGTCAGTGTCTTGTTTCAGAGATGCAAGATTGGTGATACACATGGCAAAATATAATATGGATACACCGACACAGTTGCGGAGTAACAACAACTTACTTTGAGGGTCTTTGAGTTTTTTGATGACTTACATTAGCTTAATAGTCTTGTTCACCCTACTCAACATCATGTCACTCATGAAATCTAAATACAAACTCACCAGACCACCCAAAAGTTAACCCCCTTGCTAGGCCTACCAATATCCTTGGGAAAAACACCTTCAGCAATACTACGTAGATCAAGTGTAGGCCAAAAGACCTCAGTTTTCTTGATATTGAGATGTAAGCCCCTAACCGGACCTTCGGATTCAATAATACTCAAAGCTCTGGCAACCTCTAATCCGTCACCGATGATAGTGCCATCATCAACATACCAGTCATGCAAATCAAGCTTACAACGACAAGCAATGGACTTCACCAGAGGGCAAAGCGTCAGAGCAAACAAAAGGGGACCGAGAGGATCACCTTGCTGAACACCAAACGCGGAAGAAAAGATATGTCGGTCATAGTAAAGTCAAGCAGGCCTGACATAACAAAATTCTACCCAACGAGAAATACCTGGACAATGAAGCCAGATAAAAAAAGGCAAACAAAAATAGAATATATGACTAGAGAAAAAAAGACAAAAGGGGTAATAAATGGAGTAATAAATGGATGGCCAAATTTTCAATGTGTTTATAAACACTAATTAGAGCATCCTAACCGTGTTTTAATATATATCCTACTAGGATATGACCCGTGCCGTAACGGCACGGGGTTATGACTTGTTTTTGTGTTGGTTAGATATTTTTTCTTGTGAGACTACAAAGAGCTTAGCGTGGGAATCCTGGGGGAACTATAATCTTTCTCAAACTGAATTTGAAGCTTTGATCGATACTATTACATCAACCGGATCGGTTTCTTGTTAAATGGCGATTAGGATGTCCACATGGATGTACACTGACATATATACATCATAAAGTTTTTTTTTTTGGTGATTAAGATATCCAATATAAGTGTGTACACTGGGATCTGCACCCGTTTTCATTTATGGTAATTGAGATAACCATCCATTCATTGTTGTTGCAAATAATACCAACAAACTCGAAAACCTAATGTCCCAAGAGGGAACACGTAGAAATTCCAGGTTTGAATAAAAGTAACTTGTTGATTGCATTCCAAATTACAAATGCAGTTCGGTCATCATTTAAATAGATTGTCATTTTGTGCTAAAAAAAGTTTAGTATTTTTTTTTTCGAAATTCAAAAAGTTGAATCTGAGTTGGGAATCCTTCTTTCATATCCTTAAAAAGTGTTATATCTACATTAATTTTTGGAACCGCTAACAGTTTTAAAATACAAATATTGACTTTGTGCTTGTATCAATGTATAATTGGCATGGTTACACATTAGTAATACTTGAACTCATGGTAAAAAAATTAATCGGTTAGGATAATATAATTTACGGCCATTAAACGTCATTATTCCCTACAATATTCTAGGTTTGAGAGACGTTATACTGTGATATGAAACCTCTTGATAAAGAATGATAACTATACATTTATGGTTTAAACTAACATATGAAAAACGCCCAGCTTACCGCGACACAAAAAAATAAAAATAAATAAATAAATAAAATGTAAAACATTAAATCCTACAGCATTCCCTTGGATATTAATGATACGAAACATCCTTGAATCTTTCTTAGCGGTGAAAAATGACGCGCGTGATGATATTGCATATATCATATGCCAAATATGCTTTTCCTTGCAAATTAATAATACAATCTTATTGTCTTAACTAAGTAGTGAAAGAATCGCGTTAAATAAAATTGCATATCCAAACAAAAGAAATTTCCTTCTCTAATTTGATACATGTATAAGAGAGTTGCTCTTTATCAGCATATGCGTTTGAGACCTAGAAGTAAATAAGAGACCCAGTCTAAATATGAATGGTATGAAAACTTGCAAATGGAACTGATATTACACCTTAACCTAAGAGTACATAAGAGATCAAAAACTTCCATAATTTTATAATTTTCTAGCATAAAATGAACATGACAATACAATTGAATATTAAAATATTTTTTAAATCAACTTCTATAAAGTGTAAGATATTTGTACCGACTTTGGTTACTTGGTATCTTAAATGAAATAAAAGAAACTCAAGTATTAGATGATATCTACATAGTAAAAGATAGGTAATGGGCCAATTATTAGTCATGGTATCTTTAGATGAAAAATGTAGATGAGTTCCTATGCACTAAGCTCTCTTAAACCAAGATAATCTTTAAAAAACTCAACAATTTAGTCATCGCAATCACATATGTGCATATGAACCACATCTTCTAGAAAAAATTAGACTTGTAGTCTTGTACCTTTCTGGAATACCAAAAATCTTCATTTGCATCAATGATAAAATGCATGCAATGAAAATTTGTGTAGTCCTGACACATAAAGATATAGTGACGCATCCCACAGAAAAAAAAAAGTTGTATCATTGTATTGCTCCCTAAACCGCTTTCTTCATTGCTTAAAAATAATCTCTTGAAATCAAAAATGAAAGATTATAGGTGAGTTTCAATAAGCCCGATTCAGCGTTGCTTGTTTTGAGGCTTCTTGAATTTCAAAGATTAGCAAGATGGTTGACTATGTATAAAGAATTTAAGATGATCTTTTAAGAGAATACCTATTTTTAGATGTCAACTGCATATAACCATTATTTGACTATGCATGAAGAATTTAAGATAAAAACATACTCACTTTGTAAACCATCAAAAGGTTATAAATATGAAGAAATGTAATTTCAAGTTTCACATGATACAAAAAAATTGAAGAATAACATATACACATAATCAATAAACTTTAGTCCATTTGATACGAACATGTACACGACTCTAATCCAACAAAGAGTATGAACTCTCTAACAAAGATATCAATACGATTAAAAAAATGATATTTACTGGCCAAGTTAAGAGTATGAACTCTCTAATCCAACCATCGTTGTCTTCGTCATTTTCACTCCATGTAAATCCTATAATTTTGGCCCAAAGAAGTCAAAGTCTAATTGGACAATTTCTTGTCCAGAGAAAAATAAAAAATTTAGTGTAAAAAAATAGAAATTAAATGGTATGTTATTAAAAAAGAACCAAACATAAGAATAAAAATGAACAGATATCAATCATATCTGATCAGTATCTTTTGACTGCAAATAAAAAGTAACAAAGAGAAATTAAACTGCATAAATGACATAAAAATTAGGCGCGAGGCACCCTTAATCCATTGATGTTAAACAAAAAATTAAAGAGAAAAGCTAAAAAAAATTATCTCAATCAAGCAAAACAACATAGAATCATACCTTGAGAATAGAGTTGTGCAAAGGATGAAAAGCTAACAAAAATTAAAGAGAAAAGCTAACAAAAATTATCTAGAGAAATTAAACTGCATAAATGACACAAATATTAGGCGCGAGGCACCATGAATCCATTGATGTTAAACAAAAAATTAAAGGGAAAAGCTAACAAAAATTATCTCAATCAAGTAAAATAACAGAGAATCATACCTTGGAAATAGAGTTGTGCAAATGATGAAAATCTAACAAAAATTAAAGAGAAAAACTAACAAAAATTATCTCAATCAACCAAAACAAAAGAGAATCATACCTTGAGAATAGAGTTGTGCAAAGGATGAATAGAGTTGTTGATTTAGAATAAAAGAAACGGTTTTACATTAAATGGGAGGAATAACTCCCAAATAAATGACATTAAAAATCTACATTTATTATCTTAAGTAAAATTAATATGTGCATTAATCTGGACCCTTCTTTATATGCCTAAAATGTGGATTGAAAATCTTAAATATTTAGCTCAATCTGGACCATTCTTTATATGCCACAAATGTAACTGAATAACTTAAATATATTTCTCAATCTGGGCCATCCTTTATGTGTCCAAACTGTAGATCTCCGTCCATAGGGAAAAACACCATTGTCCCTTATAATATAGATATTCATATAACATAAAAAAAATATACGACTCAAAAAGGTTTAAGATTTATATTTGTCTTGGCTAGATTGGGGCTATGACTACATGACAAAAAAAGTTATTAAGAGATGAAACTACTAATTTACCCTCTATCAAATACTAATACTACTAATTTATGTATCATCATTAAATCCTAATAACAAAACTAAAAAACTAAAAACTAAATTCAAAATCATAAAATTAAAAACTAAAAACTTAAATCAATCAAATTCAAATTCATTTCCATCTCCATCTCAACTTATAACCCATTATTCTTCTTCTCTCCTTCTCCCCTGAAATGGCACGAATCAAGTACTTTTGTAGCAAACCCAATCCCCTAAATTAGGTTTTAGCAACATGCAATCACTCAAAATTCGATTTTTTTGAAATCAAAATTTTCTGGATTTATCAGAATCGGTTTACGTTAGTGTATTTGTGAACCGATTGCATATAAAAACAGTTTATGTTCATGCCCACAAAGACCGATTGTCCTGGATGTGTTTTCTATTTCGAGAAAATTGAACCAGAATCGGCCTACGTTAATGCCCACATAACCCGATTCTAGTATGGAAGATAACCGTTTTTTATGTATGTTTTTTTTTTTGTTAGAATTATATTATATATATGTCCGTATAACCCGATTGTACAACCTTTGATTCTTATCCGCTATAACCATAATTGGATTATTTAAGGGTCCACATAAACCGATTGTTATTGATGTTCCCAAAATCGGTAGATATGGTACACTTACATAAACCAATTTTGGGTTGATGTGATGAACATCAAGCACAATCGGTTTATGCTAATGCACACGTCAATCAGTTCATTAACCCTGTTTGAACTCTTACACAAATCTTGAAAAAAAATTCTTTATATTATAGAGTATGAAAATACAAATTTCTTTACAAAAGATTTATATGGGCATTAACATAAACCGATTCTGGCGGAAAAAAATCACAGAAAAAGTTTTAAATTTTACAATCGGTTTATGTTCCAAGCTTTACAAACTGATTCTTAAAATCGACGTAAGAGGGCATGAACGTAAAACGATTCTGGTTTGACTTTTTTCAAAATATTATTTCTTTTTTCATGTTTTGATGATGAATCAAGATTAGTTGATTTCTAGTTTAGTTTGACTAAACATCAATTAATCAGGAGTAAATTAGTCATTATGTAAAATAGTTGGATAATGGAGTACCATTTTTACCCTTTAATGACCCTTTTATCCGGTAGTCATAAGCCCCAATTAAATGGGATAGGCCCCAATTTAGTATCTTATATTTGGGTTAAAGGAACCATCTCCAAATTAAACACAATTTGGATATGCATCCGGTTCACTTCATTGAAAACGTACTAAAAAGATGTAAAGAGCGAGTAACTTTATATTATTTTTTTTGACAGAGAGTAACTTTATATGAACTCTACTTGTCAAATGAGAAGTTTTAACTACACAACTACCACCGCAAATATTTTACCCAATCTTTGTTCAATATGTTTTTATAATTTCGAATTTTTTGGGCTCGGTTTAGCAGAACTTTTCCAAAAGGATGATTGTAGTTTGGAAGGAGGTTATTCTAAAATATAATGACGAGTGGCATTGGCATCAAAAACAAAAAAAGGACGAGTGGCAATTAAATAGTGAAATGAATTTTTCTTGCGGAACTTTGGCATTTGTGTGTCTCTCCTGAGTTTTTGTATCTATATATGTTGATTCATTTGCTTTTGCAGTTTCATATTTTCTCAACCATTTGAACAACTAAACAAAAAGCAATTTGTGGGATAGGTATTTTATTCTCTTTTGGTTCTCATTCAAAAACTCTAAATTTAATTTACGATAGTACTGCATCATCGTAGTTCAGGTTAGTATTTGGGCAATCTAATCTAAACTAAATTCAATTCATTAAACTTCGATTCGGGAGCAGTCTGGTTAAGTTTTTTTTCCTTCAGCAATTTTTTTTCTTTTGAATCTATTTTTGGTGCTTATATAAAATCTCATTCGTGTAAACAGGAGGATGGCTAATACTCCAAATACAGACCCAATATCATCAGTACGTAAAAGACTCAATATTTAATTGGATGGAGTCTGTTTAACTTTTTCTAATTAGTTTTACTTTATGCAGATCGAGGGGAGATTAGATGAAGTGATCAAACTCTTTAAAATGGAGTTAGCAAGGGAACGAGCTAAGGGAAAAGAAGTAGCAAGGGAACCTCTCAACCTAGTCCTGTTCGGAAGAGTTGGGAATGGAAAAAGTTCTCTTGGTAATAACATCATCAGAAAGACTGAGGTAAAAAATGGTAAGGTTGTTGATGTCAAGGTATTTGAAGCCAAGGCTGCAGCTTCAGGTGTCACGACTGAATGCAAAATGCAGACCACTACGTTGGAGGGTGGCCAAGTTGTTAATGTCATTGACACTCCAGGTATTTTACGCAAGGTTTTGAATTTTAATTTTAATTAACTTTATCTTTTTTTGAACGGATTTTGAAATTAATTTGGGAGTGATTAAATACAATACATAAGCAAGCTTTTTTAGGGTCTTCTTTTATATACCCCTAGAATTACTAACGGTACCCCTTTATCTGTGTACCCTCTAAACTTATCTACCTACCCATCAAAACTGATTAACTTGCATACCCCGCATATTGAAAAACAGAAACACAAATGGGTGAAAAATATGAGCGAAAAAATATTATCTTCTTCTTCTATCCTCTCCTCAAAGATCTGAACTGAAAATCTCTCAAACTGAAAAACCCTAGCTAACTTTTCAAACTCCTATGTTATCCCATAAACCATAATCTCCACCTTCCATTTTGATTTACCCATAATCTGCATCTTCTACCCAAAATCTAACCACACAGACCCGTCATCTCTCTCCTTATCTCTCTTCTTCCGCTTGTCTCCGTCTCCCATAGGAAGTCCGGATCAGGAAAAAAAAAAAATTTCTTCTTATTCTTCTTGCTAAGAAGATCCTTAAGACCTTTGAATAAATATCCAATCAAAACTCAGCCAATTAATTAACCACAAACAATCACAGTTTAAAATCTAATTCAATAGATTAATCAATAGAAGGTTTAAAATTCTTGTTGTTTTTTTATTGATGAATTAGAGTTAAAGGGGTTTTGCACTCTTTTTTTAAAGCATGAGTTTTGCAAGTTTTTGTAACAATCGAAGGTATGGAAGAGCAATTGCAGAAATGAACCAAAACGGTAGAAGATGTTAACGAACCATTAAAAGAACAGACGAAAAGAAACTAAGAAAGAATTATTTCGCTGGTTGTAATTGTTTCTCTTGGTAGTCTAGGAAGGGGTAGATGAATAAACAAATTCAATATTTTTATCAAATTTATATAAACCGAAATTTAACTAATTTTTCAACTAACAAGGGGTATCAATAGTATTTTTAAGGGGTATATAAAGGAACACCCTTTTTTTATGAAGCATGAGAAAACAGATACATACTAAATTGCTATTACACGGGATATCTTCTGCCTATATTGTCATGCAACATTATTTGGCGTAGAAAAAATGGGTTCCCCGGTCCCAAAGGACCCAAACGTTTGTTGACAAGTTTCCTGCCTATAAGGTGAGTACAACCTTCGTTAAATCAAAATGTTCTTTAACTATATATATATCTACTTGGTTAGAGAAACTTACGGTCTTCTTTCCTAGCTTCTCTTCACCGTTTTTTTTAATCCATAATCAAGGTTTGAAAAACGAGTGACAGATTGGGTCATGATATATAACGTGTTTTAACGGGTGTGGACATGTTACCGGCAAAAAAAACGCTATGTAAAGAAAAAATTCATTTATTGAGGTCATTTTTCAAATAACAGGTCTGATAACGATTAAATAGAAAAAATAAATAAATTATGATATAATTTCATATATAACGATTTTAACATACGTTAAAACATTTATAACGGATATAACTAACGTTTTCCCAACATTGTTTTGTTTATTCATTTATTTGAATTGCAATTGTAATTTTAATTTATTTATTTTGTAGAAATAATTAGGTGAAAAGATATTATTATTTATTTTTTTCTTCGAAAAAACTGGTATAACAGAACAAAGGGTCTAAAAAATATATTTTAAAATGTTATTTAGAAGAAAAGAAAATATAAAACACAATCTAGAAAACATTTATCACAAGCGAGAACATTGTTATAACAAGTTTAAATAACGTCGTTTTTTTTAATTTATCGGTGTTATTCAGACATGTGTATCGGCGACCTTCACGGACAAGCTCTACCGACGTGACCGTTTTAACGGCGAAAACGACCGTGTTTCAAACCTTATATGTAACCACCAAATAACCATTATGGCTTAATATTTTCTAGAATCCAGAGTAGAATTTGTATAATATATACATAAAAAAGTTTACGATTTATAAAGGGGATACCAGTCCTACTAGGGGCTGATACCATTTCATATAGGACAAAAAATATTAAGTGATCCTGATCGTTGGATCGATGAGATGGTATCAGCCCCTAGTAGGACTGGTATCCCCCTTTATAAAGCATGAAAAAGTTTGGCAATGTTTTGAGACCAAGGATCCCATCTTTTCTCGGAAATTGGGTCAATTGCCCAAATATTTTTAAAACATGGTTGAGTAAAAATTAGTATGGGTGAAATGGACACCAAAAAAATAGCAAGAATAAGTTTGGATTCATCCTGGCTTAAACTTAAAAAATAGCGAGAGTGAAACTGGATGCATCATGATATAAATTAAAAATAAGAAAAAATATTTGAAAATTGGTAAGATGAAACTGTCTACATCCTGTTTATTATTACATTCTCGTACATTTAAACAGTATCAAATTTTACATATCTTTTTCACTCAGGAATTATTGTTATTGGGCACTTGACCAATTTTGTGATGTTTTATTAGAAGTATCTCAAGCAGTGTAAATTTGTGCGCCTCTCAAATCGGAGTGCATGTTATGGCTTCTATAATTTGTCAACAAAATCACACTAAACCATTTGTTTTACTTTAGTTTTGTAAAACTTTTTTCTTATTTTTGTTTTTGTAAATTACGAACATGATATTGAGTTGGAACGAGTTTCTAGACCATCAATTTTCCCGCTCTCACCATTCTGAAATATTTCTTAAACTTGTGAAAACAACTTATGCCACTTTACTCCAGAGGATGTTAAATAATTCTAAATACAATATACTACTCCCTCCGATACTTTTTAATAAGCTGGTTTCTATAAATAAATATTTCAAAAAAATAGGCTGGTTTCCTAATTGGGAAAGTCAAATGTCATGGGGACCACTTTTCTCTTAATTTCTTTGCTGAGAAGTGTTATGGTTGCAATTCACTTCTTTTGCTGACAAGTGTCATGAGGACCATTTCAATTCGCTTCTTTTATTGACAAGTGTCAGACCACTCTCAATGATTAATTTTTTTAATTTCTTTAGTTTTTCTCTAAAAACCAAACCAGCCTATTAAAAAGTAACGAATGGAGTAAATAAATACGAAAGCAAAGTAAATTTGATCCCAACAATTTTTTTACAAACGAACAAATCAAAGAGGTGGAAAGGACAAAAAAAAAAAAACAATAAGAAGTAGAAACAGAGACGGAAAAAAATTGAATACTTTGATCGATTATTAAAATACTACTGATAGATAAATTTAGTCGAAGTTGGTAACTTCTAATGAAAAAACAAAACATCAAAGAAGAGAGATCAGAAAGAAGTTAGGAGCAATAGATTCAGTCCTAAATATTACCCACTCTTGAATTTCCTGTATTACTCTTAAATACTCTTGAATTTGGATTGTGAATAAATACTCTTGAATTTGAATCGTGAATAAAGCTTGTTTTAAGCATGATTTCAAATAAAAAATACTTGACATCTAACATGATAAACTATTTCTCAGGGATATTCGATACCGCGATTAGTAAAGAAAACTTACGACAAGAGATTGTCAAATGTATGCACTTGACGAAAGATGGGATCCATGGATTCCTTCTGGTTTTTTCTATTAGGACTCGGTTTTCGGAAGAAGAAAAATGTGCTATCAAATACCTGCAGGAATTTTTCGGTGACAAAATTGTTGATTACATGATTGTCGTTTTCACTGGTGGTGATGAACTAGAAGAGGATATGACCTTGGATGATTATTGGGGTCAGGCCTGTCCTCAAGCATTGAAGGTATACTTCGCATTTACATTACTTTAATTAATTTCTTTAGCTTCTGATCTGCCATCGTTTAATTAACCTTGCGCGGCTGACTTCAACTTGTAATTTTGCTGGATGCTCCTCTAATAGGAGGTCATGAACATGTGCAATAATAGGGTGGTTGTTTTCGATAATAAAACTAAAGATGAAAAGGTACGCACAGAGCAGGTTAATCGATTAATGCCTCAAGTAGATATGGTCCTAGCCAAGAATAATGGAAAGCCTTTCACAAATGAGATCTTTGAAGAGATTCAGGTAATTACTTTTATAAGTTTACGAATTAAATATATGGGGAAATAAGAACTACTGATTCTTCAATCACACGATCTTAACATTAGTCTTTGTTTTGCAGAGACAAGCCCGATTAAGGCCAGCGAATGAACAGCATAGTTTGAATATGCATAAGCTGTATGAAATGCAGATTAATAAGATAAATGAATCGGTAAAAATACAACACTTACTATTATCATTATTTTCCATCACGTTTCTTCGTCTGTTTGTTATGGATTTGCGGTTTGCAGATTTCAACCACCACGGTTACGTAGGGAAAATTTAAAAGCAAAAATTCCAGTATACTATTACGAAAATAAAATAGAAAACAATTTCCGGCAAAACGATATATTCAGTACCCGATATATAATAGTTAATTGGATCCGATCTCTTAATTTGGCTTTTCTATGTAGATTGCGAGGAGACTAGATGAAGTGACCCAAAGGTTTCAAGAGGAGTTGGAAAGGGAACGAGCTAAGGGAAGAGAATTAACAGACGCAAATCAGAAATTGCAACAGGCTTTAGATGATCAGCAGGAGCAGTCGAGTGGTGGTGGCTGTAGTATTCTATGAGTTTGGGGTCCAATATCCAAATACAGTTCCTTAAACTCAAAGCTGCCTCTGTGGTTTTATGTGGTTAATTATCTGGAATGTGCTGATTTAAAAGTTGATTTTCTACTTAAATTACGTGACAAAATTTGTCGTTTGGTTGTCGGTTTGAAATTTGTTGTGCTGTACGATTAAGTGCCACAAACTTTGCCACTTTCATATTTCTTGTCTTGTTTTTTTTTTGTTTTTTTTTTTTTAACAGCATTGTTCAAGGTTTGAATAAATGATACTCGGTATTTCTTGCAACTTCCGTCAGTGTTTTCTCTTCGTAGTTGCATCTTGCATCTTTTCTGATGGCTACACCCATATAGATTTAAAGGCTATAAAACTATTAATATTCAAGATTCAAAGATAAACAAGATGTATAGAACATGAAAGTAAAGATTAACATAAGCATATGATGTGGTTCTGCCACGAAGACCTACGTCCACGGGAAAGAAGATGTTTTCTTTATTGATTACTAGTAAGGCCATATGTGCGATGCACATGTTTTAGTTGAATTCTTTAACAACACCAAATTTGATAATAATGGGGAAAAAAATCTTAAAATAAAAATTTGATATCCTTATTTGTACTCATTACGTAGATAATTTAAAGAGATTTCCAAATATATTAATTTTGTAAAAATCCGATGTTTATTTTTAAAGATATCTAAGTTTTAATTTTTTTGATCTATTTTTAAAACAATGACATTCTCGTAAATATACAAATATTAATTAAAAGCTTAGTTAATGGGGGTATTATTGTCATGTGAAAAGGCTTCACCAAACAATTACCTCTTTTCTTTATATTAGTATAAGATAAGATTAGTAAGATAAGGTCTTACCCTTGAAAGAGCTACAAATATCACTTAGATTTTTTACTCTCTCTTTCTCTAGATCTCTCTCAGGAATTCTCTGTAGAAAAACCATCTAACATTACATGCCCATGTCCTTCTACATGGACTGGTATTTATAGAAAAACTAGACTCGTGAAGGTACGGCCTGATCCCGCCTAGTTGGTGGAGCTATCGTACATCTTCTCATTACTTCGGACGAGCTCTATACTATCCCTCGTGATGCCCTGCTCGGTTCTCCTTCCGATTTATCTCGTTTTGTGCGCCATCGTGTTGCTCCTCCTTTGGGGACCTCGTGCTACACCATCCTTGGGTTATAATATAAATTGTCCGAGCCTTTTGATACGATATAGATTCGTCCACGCCTCTTCTAATCCTTCATTAAATGCATTCCTTATTTTTAGACTTGACCATCTGAGTTGATTAGACCACTCCTCACACGCGTCATTCATGTAGCGTTGTAGCGACATCTCGATTCAGACACAATCACCTTTTTAGAGTATGATTCGATACTCCTGACTCATCACCTTATCATGAAACCATCCCTTCATATGTTGACATGTGGCGATCGGGTATTTTACCCTCACAATTTGCTCCTTTTCTTTTCATCTTGCCAAGGGCATGATGGGAAGAAAACCTCGTAACCGCTCCACCTTTTTCGCCACGTCCGAAGTTTTTTCCACGTCGTCGTACTTAATGTGTTTATTACTGGTCGACTGGGGGCGCCAGTTTACTGTCCAAGAAGTTATATCTCCTATATAATCTTCCTAGGATAGAGAAAACATGTTTTTCTTTTCTTCTCCCTTTTACAGAGTTCAAAATTTTTGTTCTCTTTCTTCTCTGTCTTTTGCTGTTCCTTCTTAACTCCTTGTCTGTTATAAAGAAATTCATCATGTCTGGCAAGGGTTCTCCATCTCGAACTTCAAGACAGTAAGGGTTTTTTCTCCTTCTTTATGGTTATTTTAATCAATAATTCTCGCCATTGTTTTTCAACTGTAAAGTTCTTTTGGGATCGTCATTGTCATCTCCATCTTAGTGTTATTTTAATCCATGAATAGAGATATACAAATGCTTTTCTTGGTTACGGTCCTGAGGATTCACACTTTGTGGTTGAGCTCAATTACAGTAAGTAGCCTAATCCAGTAGCTCACCTCAACATTACTTCCAAACTCTGCCAAATGCTAGAGCCAAGTGACTTGACATTTTTATAATTTTGGAATGTCAACAGTGTCTTGTTGTCCTGATCGTTTTTATGCTATTTTGTAGACTATGGGGTCGGCAAGTACTATACGGTCATCCACTCCTAGCATTAAGGGGTCAGCTTCTAAGCCTAAGAAAACTATTGGCAGAGTTAAGGTGCAAGGTACTGTTTTTTATTTTCTTCGCACATTGCATCTCATTTACCAATGTTTCCGTGGAATCATGAGTTTTTCTTAAATTGTGTTGCTTGTTTCATAGTTCGGAAAGTGAAAATGGATTTGGATTCACCCAATGGATGCATTTTTTTCATCCCTTCGTCCCTCAAAGATAAAAGTGGAAGCCCTTAGACATCGCTTGTCCAATCTACGGTCTACATTTTCTTCTGGATGGCAAGCAATTCGAAGGGTTCGTGTACAACCTCAAGTACCTGCTAGTGGCTCTTTCTCAAGGCACAGTTTAGCATATTTGCATGCCAGTAGTCAGTACATAAAACAAGTATTTGGACTTCTTAAAATTGGTGCGACAACTTTGCGCAGTAGGTCAGAACCATATGAAGTAGTGCAAGGTATTTTTGTGTTTCAAGCTGAAACATTTTTTTTTTTGATCGGTTAAGTTTCAAGCTGAAACATTAATCATAAATTATCTTCAACTCATAAAGGACCAAGAAGTGGATGGGTTACATATAATGGACTGACAATAGCCTTTATACAACTTTTTATATTCTAACTCTAGTTTGGAATATAATGTTTAATTATAAGTGATTTTGGTAATTGTTGATAGAGACATACACCTGCATTTTGAGATTGAAAAGTTCAAATGATGACGAGACAGTTCGTATGCAACCAGGATCCGGTGAAACACATTTATTGTACGTACCAATTTGTTGTTTTTCTATTGCCTATTCTCTAGTACTCCAAGCTAGTAAAAGTTATTTGATTTACAATTTATTTCCCTCTTTTCCGTAAATACAGTTTTCCAGATAGTGCAGGTGATGATCTTTTTCTTGAAGTCCAGGATTCCAACGGAAAATACTGTGGCAGTGTCGTTGCTCAGATGGCTACTTTTATGGAGGAGCCGGTAATATTCCTAGTGACTTTTGTTAGATTGTTGAGAGTATATTATTGAATTCAAGGATAACATGTCAGTTAAACTTCAGGGTGACAAGGTTCGCTGGTTGCCTTTTCACCGTGAACCAGAGCATGAGCTTGTTGGCAGAATACAACTGTGCATAAACTATTCTACCAGTATAGGTGAAAATGTTCATCTTAAGGTACAAAACTCTCCATCCTCTACTTTAAAAATCTTGTTAAACATCTGTGTTATTGTTTCTAAGCCGTGCTTATCTCTTATGCTAATTGAATCTTGCATAGCAAGGATTTATGGTGAAACACAGTTTGTATTAGACCTTCAAATTTTATATATTTGAGATTATTTCCAAATGCATCATTCATTTCATGATTCAAGTTCATGGCCTCATAGCCTTATCCTCAAAATTTACTCTTGCAGTGCTAAGGGTCCCTGGGATTGAAGAACTTAAAAGTTAATTGGAGCAGAAGTATTCATACTTGCCCTCTTTTCATGTGTGCAATGAAAGAGATCATGTATTTCAACTTAATTAAACAGTATGGTACTTCATGTATTTGTATTTCAGTTCTTTTTTCTTCCTTAGAGACATCCAACAAAGTATAGTTCGGTTTCTCTTTAAAACATTTTGTAAGATTCGTTGATGTAATGTTTAGTTAATAGCTGGCAGTATTTGTTGTGTCATAACTTACGTATTACGTTTCTTAGTTCAATTATAAATTTATATATGTTGAATGTGAGAGTCATTTTTTTGAATTATTAGAACAGGAAGTATCAGGGAAATTGCAGGGAATTGGGGAAATCGGTTTAAACTAGGTCAACGAAGACTTGACCTTTCTTTTGTCGTTGCAAAAGTTTAGCAACGGCGAAAATGTGTTGCTAAATATGAACCAGAACAACTATATCCTGTTCTGCTAAATATATCCCGGAATAGCTCTAAAATTAGCAACAGAGTAGCAACAGTTTCTTTCCGTGTCTATATTTTAATTTCGCAATAGTTCATTTCTGTTGCTACTGTCGTTGCTGACCGAATTTAGCAACCGATCTAGAGCTGTTGCGAAAAACTGCGACAGGGTGTTTAGCAACGGCGGAATCTGTTGCAAGCCCAGTCAGCAACAGATTGAGCTGTTGCTAAACGTTAAATTTGGTGTAGTGAGTACTTGCATAAATAGAAGAAAGAATCCAAGGCTTCTGAAATTTTGCAGTCACCACGGCATGCACTCGTATAGTTTTTGATATGTGGAAATTTCTGAGGAACCCAAGTTTGGCTCCTCTCTCTTCCAATAACCTGTCATTAAAATTGCGTATATATGTAGCCCAAAAGATAAGATATACGGCTAAGATTAAAAGTTTTGAGTTGACTTTATATTTTTATATTTTAAAGATTCCTAAAATTTCTTTTATTGCATTATTTTTAAAAGCAATTTAATTGGAAAAAAATATCTAACAAATCTCACGGTAAGGTGACGTAAATCCGAGATTTTTCTAGGATCTTAGTTGAATGCCTCCGAGAGTTTTTAGGATTTTAGTTGAATGCCTTAATTAATAGACCTTTACTAGTACTTATATTATCCGATTACCACTTAATTGGGTTATTGCACCTTAGCAGCGATACATCATATTTAGTTTAATCTTCGAGATCTCTCTGTGTCTCCTTTAACGAAATCACATGAGCTAACTGAATTTATTGTGAAACAGTATAGGGTTGAGTTATCCTTCGTCGCAACCATCATGATGATTATGGAGCTGGTGATAATATTACCACCAAAGTTGATGATTTATCTCATCTTCAAATTCACTTTCCAGTTTTTCTCCCTTAGAATCATCTCCTTCTCTCTGAACTTCTGCCTTGATGATTTATCACTAGGGTGTTTTACCTTTCAAGACCTACAAATGGGAATAATTCTTATGTATCAAATGAAAATTAATTTTCTTATGTTGTTTAGTATGAAATTTTGTTTTTTCATCATGTTTAGCGTGATAAGTCTTCTTTTCAGCTAAATTTTGCACGAAAATTTCATTTTTCACAATTGGAAGTACGGTCTAAAATGCTGCATTTCTCAATGAAAATACAAAAAAAAAAAAAAAAAACAAATGAAAAATCTGGTTTTCACATCAAATAATCAGATGCCGCTTGTGACAATTGAAATTTTCATTAGCGTGATATTCAAAATTATCACTATTTCCGTTGGTGATAATTTTGGTTTTCATTTAATACATGAATGCGTCACGCGTGATAAATAAAATCATCACCAGTTTCTTTAGAGACAAACCTGAAAAATATGAACAAACATAACTATCAAAAACGGTAATAATTATTGTTATATATTATTGCTTTATTTTAGCGATTTCCTGAATTCAAGTCTTTTAGTTTCCTAAGAGCAACTGCAGTGGGCGACTAAACTCATTTACTTTTGGTAAAAAAACCAGGCGTAGCTGGACGGACCATCGACCAAATCCCAGACCATCGACTAAATCCCAGACTATATTTGGTCTGGGACCAAGACCAAACCCAAATTTTTAGTCGAGCGAACGTATAGTTAACGCCCCACACCAGGCGGGCATAAAGTTAACGCCCCACCGACCGATAACTATATGTTCGCCTGCCTTTTTTTTTTTTTATATGTTGGGGCGGGCATTATACCTTCGCCCCATCATTTGATATTTGTTCTCTTGAATGGGGCGGGCATTATACCTCCGCCCAATAAACTATTTTTTTTTTTTTTTTTTTTTTTGCTAAGTACGTGAACAGGATCTCGCTCCATCGGGCGAACTTATAATGTACGCTCCACCATCGGGCGAACTTATAATTTACGCCCCACCAAATTTAGTCTTCTGCCCGTAGTGTCACAACACGGACTAAATCCAAATTTTGGTCTTTTTTTTCCCTCTTTGGGCTTTGGTTATGCTCGCACCACTGCAGTTGCTCTAAGCGATTTCCTGAATTCAAGTCTTTTAGTTTCCTAAATATTTGGAACTTATATTTATTAATTAAAATAAACAAGAATAATAAACAATTAACGGTGAACGAGATTTTAGGGATTTTCCAAAATATCTTAGGTTTTGACTTTTTTCGTGAAGTAATTTGTAAATATGTTTTTCCAAAATCAGAAATAATCTCCTTAATTAGTTTAAGGTCAATTTAGTAAAAATAGTAACAGTACAATTAATTATGGGTTCCAGATATCTATCATCTTATTGGTGGGTTTTAGATATAACAAAAGAAAAAAATGGGCTAGAGATATTTTTTCCCTTTTTGATATATTCTAATGATACCCCCAATAATTAGTTATGTTAGTTAATATTTGGTTAGCACGAAAATTTCAAAATTGTTTGAGATTTTTTATACTCATACCCCCATCAAATAAACGCGTTTTTCATAAACGTTGAATTCTTTCGCTGAGTGTGAGGATCGGTGTTGAGTGGGTTGAGGTTGGTTAGTTGGATAGTGGATCTTCATAGATGGTGGTGGTGGAGGCGGTTGTCTGAAAACTTCTCCCGAAGGTTTTAAAATACAAAATAGCAGAAATTCAATCTCCAGGTGAGAAGATTTAAAATTCCTCATCATAAAGGTCGAGATGCAACTATCAAACTTGGATTTGACGCAGAGCAGGAAGAATACTCAAGTCTCAAACCAATGAGGACAAAGGCATTTTTCATTCTTATTTTCTCCGTTGGAGCTCTCAACTTATTACGAACATGATTACTGATGATCAGGGTAATGAATAGGGAAAGAACCAGTTACTCAAATCGTAGAGACTCTGATTCTTTGACAGTTTTTGCTGATTCATGATTTACTTGTGTTGATCATCAACACTTTGACCTTAAGCTAGTTAACTAATTTTTGTTTTAGAGCAAGGATAGTGCACAATTTTAATCGTGAGTTAAAATTTTGGATCTCACATTTGTCATACAAGCTATAGTGGAGAAGAAATTAGGAGATTTGATTATGCAGCTAAGATTCTTCATACGGTGAAAAAATTATGTTGGTATTTAAAGACACTAACTCGTTCTGATTCCAAGTAAGGTGTTAGTACCCCCACAGGGAAAGAAGAAGATCGAACTCCATATATTAAGGCAGAGAAACGGGCTTGTGTTTTTCTGTTTCCGGGGGTACAAGAATTTTGCGGATCCGATGGGTAGGTAGATAAGTTTTGTGGGTATATGGATAAAGGGGTACTACTAGTATTTCTGGGGGTATATAAAGGAATGCCCATACCCGATAACAATACTACCTAAAAGAAAAATCCTAACTACTAAAATAATTATTTTTCACCATCTCTACGGGCTGCTGACTTCTACACCAACTGCACTCACCGGTTTCTACCATCACTCGTATGCTATTTAATTAAATGTACTAATTTTTGATTTTGTATCAAAAATATGTCTCCATAGTAGAAAATGTTCTTGTAAAGAAAAAAAGATAAAACTAAACTTAAGAAATTCATGTTCAAATTCGATTATTTTTGTACTATTCTGATAGAGAATTAGCCGTTCAGAGTAGGTCGATTATTTTAGATCGATTGACTCGTTTGTCAACAACTTCCATATTTCTTAATTTTTTTACTTTTTGAGAAGAACTAGTCGGGACATTCATGAACGGCTGCCATATTTATTTATTTTTTGTTGAAAAACTAGTCGGCCATTAGTAAACGACTGGTGGAATTGAGATTGATCGTCACTGATCCACTATGTTTTGCATATGTTTAGGACGATTGAATGGTCTAATTTTTTTTTGCTATGGTTTTATAGTTTGCGCAACTTTAACCTAAGTGATAGTTTAAGAAGATAAACAAATGAAAACGGTAAAAAAAATTAAAAATAATGAAATCAATAAAAAATTCCTTATGTTCAAATGGTTGTAGTTAGAGGTTTATTAACATTTTTGTTTCCCTATACAGATATTTACTGTGTTTCTGCTGGTGCTCTTTAAGGGGGTGCGTCCACTGAATCCCACAACTGATAATCAATGAAGTTATCCCCAACCTTTTTCGTATAGCTGTCAAATTATTACAGAGTGGAAGCCACAAATTTCACCAAATGTCAAATCCTAAAATAAACAGCATACTTGTGAAGAAAAATAAAAACAAATTCAACCGTCCACTCAATATTACAGAGATAATATTCCGGAAATAATCATCGCATTATAGTACATTCTGGCTTACGAGTCGGCACACTAAATTTCAGGAAAGTTGACCCCACGGTTCTTCTTGATTAAGTTTGTATTTTCCCGTCAGAAACTTTTCTCTCCGTTCTTTCAATTTGGCTGATCTTTTGAGCCTGCAAGGTCGTCCATATTAGTTTCAGATAGAAAATTAAATTTCATTGTGTAAAATCGCAAATTAATAAGGCAACGAAAACTAAGAATAACAAATGACATTGACAGTATGTTTACCAGAAAATTAAAAGATGATAGGAATTACCTGTGTAAGTTCCTTTTTTAGCTACTTTATGCCAGGGCAGGCTGGGCAGGTTGCTCTTAATGAATTCCACCACAGATGCGCCCTGTTTCTGTTGGGCACCATGCATCATACGTGTATCGGCCTTGTTGTTGCGGATTTCTTCTTTCTGCAAACGAAAAAACTATACGACGTTCACCCAAAACTGCGAAGTATTCGGTTGATGTAAAAGTTTCAGGTGAAATGAAGGTGTAGAAGTTGCTTCCTATCTACCGGTTTTTTATACACGCATCTACACCCTTACGTGTCATGGATCTAAACCCTTGATTGTGAAGTGGTGAGCTTGCGGTGGATTCTCGGACCCAAGGAGTGCCCCAACAAGCAATAATGCTACAATGACCGGGTGTGCCACCGGGAGAAATCCCGTGGCACTAATACAGGTGGGTCCCACCACTACCCTGTGGGTCCCACCTGTATTAGTGCCACGGGATTTCAAGCTGTGATTATTCCCCAACAAGATAGTGACACATAAGCGATTTTTTTTTTCCTTTTTGGTGTAAAAATACGGTAGATATAAAGCATTTTCGGGCACTAGGTGTATAAAAACGTACCTTCATCCTTCCGAAGAAGTACGGTTGTCCGTTTAGGGCTCTGATCTTATCGATATGTTTCATCAATTGTTGAACCTGATTTTGACGCTGGTTTTCCTCTTTAGTCCTATTATCAAAGAGAACAATTCTTCCTTTGCAAAGGTGGAGTACTGTCTGTTGGAGCATCCAAGAAGTTGACATTATTTGATGGACTCATCAATAGATTATAATAAATAAACTCAAAATTTAGATATAAATTTGTAGAAAAACCTGTAACGAAGAGGGACACGTAGATAAATATTCAGGGAAGGTCGTGTCTAGATCATCACCACCGGTAAAAACAACAACCATGTAATCAAAGATCCTTTGGCCGAAAATCTGCCCTAAACTTTGAATAACACCTTCTTCTTCAATCGAAAACCGAGTTTTAATAGAACAAACCAAAATGAATCCGTGGATCTCATCCTTTGCAAGAGCAATGCATTTCATCATCTCATTTGCCAAGTATTCAGGTGTATCAGATCCTCTTGACAAATCAAATAGCCCTGAAAAAATGATTTATCACCTCTGGAATATGTGCTTGGTACTTAATTAAGATGTTCAACTCCGTTATAAAAACAAAGGAAGTGAAAAGAGAACTCAAATAGAAAAAATGACATGTATGTATACCTGGTGTGTCAATTACATTAACAACTTGGCCATCATCCAGCCTAGTTGTTTCCATTTGGCATTCAGTTGTGACACCAGAAGCAGAAATCCTAGAAACAAATTCCTTCCTGCCAAGGATGCTATTGCCCAGAGCACTTTTTCCATTCCCAACTCTTCCAAACAGAACTAAGGTTTTCGCTTCTCTAGATATGTCAACGGGCAGTATCCGATCTACCGTAGGGAAATTGGCAATCGTTGGCTGTATCCCATCTTCCATAGGGAAATTGACACCTTCCATCCTGGGCGCTTCTATCTGATCCTCTACCGAGAAATTGGCACCGTCTATCCTGGGCTGTATTGGATCTTCTGTAGGGGAATTGGCACCTTCCATCCTCCTAATTCATTATCAATAAATTAAAAACATATAAATAATCAATCAATCAACATGTATACTTTAGAATTGAGGTTCACTATAACATACTGTTAAAAATGGTTGAACGATAAAATCCTTACTTGGCTGAATGAAATCCTGAAAAGAAGATGAACCACCTTAGCAAGCAAGTGTTAATGGCTATAGCAGAATCAAAATGGTTTTCTTTGTTATCTTTCAAGCAAACCCACCGAGGACAAGTTGTTTATCGAGGAAATGAAAAGCAGAAATTAGAAGTGGAATTAAAATGGTTAGTCTCTATCATATCTCAGTATAACTTCTTTAAAAAGTAATACTCGATAATATAATATTCTCGTTAAAATAATAAATTTTCCTGGTCCCGACTCGGGACCTTAGTGCTAAAATAATAAATTCGATAAAATCATAAAATAATACATTTTAAACCTGGCTAAATTGGGGCCTATCACTATGTGACAAAATAGAGACATTTTGAAGTAAAATGAAAAGCCCCTTAACCAAATATTTTTTAATGACAAATTTACCCTCTAATTAATTAGTGTTAATTCGGTGACTAGTGGTAAAATATAGTGTTAAATGTGAAATTAACGTGTGTTAATGAATCATCTGAACATGAAAAAATTTGAAAATTTGAAATTTTATGAAGAACACCAACTCAGAATCGGTATATGTTTTTATTGGTATCAACCGATTGTGGGTAAATTTTTTCTTTAATTTTTATCTATGAATTATGTGTTGTTAAACATCAAATAAAATCAAAATTCATTTTATACCCGAGTATACTCGCTTTCAATTCGCGTATGAAGTTATATTCGCTTTCAATTCGAGTATAAAGTTATACTCGTTTTCAAATTGGGTAAAATCATACGGAACTATTTAATTTTCATTTGTAATCAAAATGAAATCGAGTATGATTTCATACTCATTTTGTGATCGAGTATTAACTGAAAAAAAAAATGGGTTAACCAGAATCGGTTTACACGATACATATGTAAAAACCGATTCCTGACATTGCACGGAATCGGTTTATAAGAATGCTCATGTAATCCGATTCTAACAAAAAAAAATATACAGAAAAAATTGAGAACAACAATCGGTTTACTCGACACACATATAAAATCCGATTCTAACATTATACATCAACAATCGGTTTTTATAAGTGCTAATGTAATCCAATTCTGGTTCAAATTTCTCGAACCAGAAAACATATCAAGGACAATCGGTCTTTGTGGGCATGAACATAAACCGTTTCTATTTGCAATCGGATCACATATACATTCACGTTAACCGATTCTGATAAACCAGGAAAAATTTGATTTCCAAAAATTTTCAAGTTTTGAGCAATTTTATGTTACTGAAACCTAGTTTATAGGATTGGGTTGAGAAGAAGAAAACAAGAAGAATCAGTTGAAGTGGAGATGGAAATGAATTTGATTTTGATTTTAGTTTTTAATTTTATGATTTTAGTTTTATGATTTTGATTTTGATTTTAGTTTTTAAATTTTATGATTTTAGTTTTATGATTTTGATTTTAGTTTCTAATTTTATGATTAGGATTTGATGTGGACAAATTAGTAGTATTTTAATATTTGATAGAGGGTAAACTGGTAGTTTCATCAAATTTAGACACCCCTTATCATTCTTTATGGGGTGGATTAAAAAATCCATAGGCCCCAATTAAGTGGCATAGGCCCCAATTTAGCCAGGATTTTAAAAGTTCCCCTTAATGATTATTAGGTCCCAAATAATATATAAAATAATAATGTTACTAGATAAATAAAAAATTAATTTCATACATGTTAAGCTTTCCCAAAATATAATTTAATATTGGTTAGTTTTTCTTTAAAATTCAAATTGATAGGTGTCTAAAACACCTAATTTAATATCTAGTATTTATGCTTTCTTTGCGAATTTTCGTGTGAATTTTGTATCTTATGTGTGCTTTTGAGTTTATTAGGTGCAATGGAGTCATTTGGAGCAAAAAGACCAATTGGAACTCGTTCAATACAAGATTTCTACTTTTCATTGTGGAGAGGACGTTTTATTATGAACGCGCAATTGGGGGATACATAATCTAATTGGGGGATATGACTAAATGACAAAATAGGGATCCAAATATCCTAGCTGGGTTACCCCTTATCTAAATAAAATTTTAATTCCTAATTTAACCCTCACTAATCAGGATTAGATACTAATGATGATTAGTAAAATAGTAATGATTTGGGGGATATAATGTGTGTTTATGTTTATTTGAATTTGTGTGTTTTAGTTTAAAGGGAAAAAAATTTTGAGTAGAATTTTTTTTTTTTTTGAAAATGGAAGATGATTGTGATGAGAGACTTGCAATTCTTTGAATCTTTAGCTCAATTACAACAACAATCATATCTTCAATCTTCGATTAATGATAACAACTCACAATTGTTGTATGATGAACCAACACCTTTGAATCATTATTTTCTTGACCATGAAATGTTTTGTGAAGAACCAACTCAAGAAAGTAAACATGTTCAACATACAAGCAACCCCAACACACGAGGTAATGCTTCAAAGAGGTCGAAAATTTGATTTTTTTCTTTTTGAAACCGCCATTTTTGCGAAAAACATTTGTACCTTAGATACTCGTAGTTTGAATACTATGCCTGTATCATGTAACCGGCATAGTATTCATATATATATGTATGCAGGCACTAAATTTCCCCCAGATTCAAGAACATACCGGCGTGGTGTTCAAACCAAGATTGAGTGCCGGGTACAAATTTATTTTTTACCTACCAGCTGAATATTCCGAGGAATATTCGGGCCGTGATGTTAGTACATGACATTCTATGCCGGTTTTTGTTACCGGCATAGAAACTTAAATGTCGAAAATGCCGGTTTTACAAGAATAACATACAGAAGCTAATGATATTTTGAACTCAAATACCTAGATTTAGTTCTTTCAACTTAGTATGCCTAACCTGGATACCGTTATATAGAGTCAATTACCAGTTATGCCGGTTCTTAATAACGGCAGTCTCATTTACTTATCGACAATGCCGGTTTTGAACTTATCCAAGTTTCTTTTCATTCATTCCTTAGATTGTTACCTGCAACGATCAACCAAACTCCAAACCGCTCCATCGGGATACGTCGGAGTACTATAAAATGCCGCGGGTATGTTACCAAACAATACTTTCACCTAGTTCTTACAATTTTATGTTGGGATTTGCTTGTAATCTCTATAATGTTGTCCTTATGTAGGGAATAAAATATGAAAAGGAAGCAATTGCTTGGGCAAAAGCAACGGCTCTTAATAACATGTGTGTCTTAGTGAGGAATTCCCAACGTTCATCAGTTCGTTTTGAGATGGTTTGCGAGAGAAGTGGAAAATACAATGAGAAAAATAGTCATAAGAGAAAGGGTTATGTATATGAAAAGAAGACTAACAAGGTATACAAGACAGATTACGCGGAAGGATGACTGCCCTTTTAAGCTTGTATTCTATCTAAGAGGTTCAAAAGTAGAAGAAAAAGAATGGGAATGTAAGGTGTGGTTTGGCCGTCACAACCACCCCGATCCGAATGATTTTGAAGGTCACTCCCCTAGTTGCGAAGCTAAAACCTGATCAATTCGAGGATGTAAAGATGATGACCAAAGCATGTATCAAACCAAGAGTGATTCTCGAGAACCTTCAAGGAAAAGGATAAGACCAACGTTTCTTCACTCGGACAATTTATAGCGCACAAGCAACCATTAGAAGGTTGGAATGGGAAGGGAGGAGTGTTATGCAAGAATTTGAAAAGATAGCTTGGGATCACAATTACACGCGTATCATTAAAAGAGGTCCGGACAACAAGCCGCTTCAAATATTCATTTCGCATCCTTTGCTTTCACAATTGGCTCATACGTGTTGTGATGTTCTTATGATGGACTCGCACATACAAGACAAACAAATACAACATGTCGTTGTTCAACATCGTGGGGCAAACATCGGACAAGGTAACATTCACATTGGCTTGGTGTTTAATGGAGAACGAGAGGGATTACAATTATCATTGGGCATTGCGGCAATTGAAATTATTGTTCCCGGAAAATCGTTCTCCCGAGGTCATCATAACCGATCAATTTGACGCACTAATGAATGCCATATCCGACGTATATCCGGATGCACAAAATTTCCTTTGTACATATCATATAGGTGAAAATGTGAAAAAACATTGTCATGCTTTGTTTGAACCCTCAAAGGCTGATATTAAGAATAGAATGATTGCTCAACTAGAGGAAGATGTTCGCAAAGAGAAACTATCACCCGAAGAAGAAGAAAATGAAAGAGGAAAGATTAAAGAGCGAGTCGATAAAGAACACTATGAAAATCATAAAAGGTGGTTGGAATTTCTAAAGGATTGGGAGAAAGTTTATTGGTCTCTTACCGAGGACATGTATGAAAAGAGATTGAACAACTTTATTGCCAAATATAACGAAGTGTATCCAAGTGCCGCCTCATATTGTCGGGATAATTGGTTGGATAAGTTCAAGGAAAAATTTGTGCGTGCGTGGACAAATCGTTATAGACATTACGGGAATGAAGCAACTAGTATAGCGGAGTCCTCTCATGGGAGATTTAAAGATCTCATCCAGTCCGGCCAGGGAAATGTGGTTACGGTCACCGAGGCAATGGAGCAACACTTTAAGGCCGATATCGATAGGATCAAGAAGGCTTTTGAGAAAAGCTCAATGGAAAGGATGACTCAATTTCTTGAACATACTAAGTTGCTCCAAGGAATAGAGTTTAACGTCTCCGTTGGGCAATAAACCATATGATGAGACAAAGGCAATATGAGAAGCTTAACGGAAAGCCGGGTGATGTGTGTATTTGTCCCGACATGTCTTCATTGGGGCTTCCGTGTCGTCATATGCTTGTGAAGTATGAAGTACTGATACCTATTGATGTTATTGATCCTTTTTGGAAGCAATTATCTTTCGACCTTCCCCCTACCGAAGCTCCCGGACAATCACCATGGGATACAAAGGAGGCTTTAGAATTTTATGAAGCTTACTCACGTGGAAACTCGGCTACCCGACAAGTATTGCTTAGCCAACTAAGACTAATTACACGGCCATGGATAGCACAAAGTGAAGAGCCAAGAAAAGGAGATCCGACGGGTAGACCACAAACTAAAATTGCAAGGAAGAAACAAAGAAAAGAGTTAAAACAAATGACTCGACGTGAAGAGGAACTCGCGGCAACTAAAAACGAGATCTATGTGCAAGTGAGATTTCGAAGCAAGATTCGGCTGAAACGACTGCTTCCAAACAAGAGGGGTAGGCCGAGGAAGGAACCGATATCAAGTCAACAACAATCGACGAGTTCCGAACCTACACCCATAGTCGATGTATCGGAGGTTAAGAGGAAAAGGGGAAGGCCGCCAAATGTACCAACATTAAGCAACCAAAGACAACAAGGTGAGCATTCCGAACCTACGCCAATAGTTGATGTATCCGAGCTTCAAAAAAAAGGGGAAGGCCGCCGAAGGTACCAACATTAAGCAACCAAGGACAACAAGGTGAGCATTCCGAACCTACACCAATAGTTGATGTATCCGAGCTTCAAAAAAAAAAAGGGGAAGGCCGCCGAAGGTACCAACATTAAGCTACAAAGGACAAAAAGGTGAGCATTCCGAACCTACGCCAATCGTCGATGTATCCGCTGTTCAAAAGAAAATGGGAAGGCCGCCGAATTTACCAACATTAAGCAACCAAGGGCAACAAGGTGAGCATTCCGAACCTACACCAATAGTCGATGTATCCGCGGTTCAAAGGAAACGGGGAAGGCCGCCGAAAGTACCAACTTTAAGCAACCAAGGGCAACAAGGTGAGCATTCCGAACCTACACCAACAGTCGATGTATCTGAGGTTCAATTGAAAAGGCGTAGGGGTAGGCCAAGGAAGTATAATCTCCCGTCACATACCGAAGACATTTTTAGGGTAGAGATTGCAGAGGATGGTTTGGATATAATTAAGCTAAAAGTTGGTAATATGACGATGTATAAGGATTCGCAAACGGGTAGGACTTATAGACACTACCATACGAAGATAGAGTCTTACATAGATCAACTTCCTGAGGTTATTCGCGAGTTTGTTGTGTACACGGATGATGTCGATGGAGATGGAAATTGTGGCTATCATGCCGTCACTGAACAATTAGGAATCTTCGATACGGCTGTTAGTAAAGGAATGACACCATGCCGATATGCTAGAATGAGGATGGCCGATCAACTTGTGAAGAAGAGGAGCTTTTATGAGCAATTGGTTGGTCACGACGAGGTGTTTGATGATATGTGTGCTCAAGTGCAAGGACCCGAGCAGGAGATGGCATTTCTTCCTTCTCAATATTGGATGAGGATGCCGCTTTGTGGGCATCTAATAGCGGATACATTTAATTGTGTTGTTCATTATTTTACCCCCCACCGTAGTCACTACATTTACACCAAAATGGCTGTAGTAGCAGGTTTTCCCATACTACACCCCTTACTCGATTTTGCTTAATTAGTCCATTGAAAGATGTTAGATCAAGAATATTTATTGATTGAATCCATGAATTGTTTACACAAGGAAATAGAATTACACTTAGAAATTAAAACACTCTTAAGCTTTCTCTCTCCTAATGACTTGCCCAACAATTCCAAAAAGATCTCTCTTTCTCAGATTCACTCAACCCCTTTATATAGGGTGATACATAGTGGATGACAGCTAAGCTACCCTTTATTTTCGGGAATGTCCCGCGAAGTGTCGCAGATGTACAAACATTCGCTTCTCGCGACACTTCTTAACCCTCGCCAGATCTCACGTCTTCTTTACGTTTTGCCTGTCGTTATTCATTGCGTCGTTTATTTTAGCTTCCTGCGACTTCCTCGCGACATCGTTGTTTATTAATCCCGCGAGCCCTGTACGTTGCGATATTATGATCCTACATCTTGCCTCTTTTTCCTTGAATATTGCTTGAAGAGCGATTTTTAAGGAAAAAATCTGTTGTTGTAATAATCTTTGGTCTTCGCTGATGAAGGAACAAGCAGAAGAATACTGTTCTTGAAAAGTACGTACTTGCCTCTATTCTTTTGTGAAGTTCCGAAATTTCTTTGAGATGTACATTTAGTATCGATTCTTGTCTTTCCTCATATTTCTCCTGCGAAGGGAAGAGTATCATGAGAGTGGTCCTTTTGATTTGTCACATCGTTTATCTTTATCTGTTTCAATTTTGTACTTTTACACGGATTTTGATTATTAATGTCTTTTCTTGACACGTCTCTTTCAACCGTTTATTCTTGACCGTTCATGTCTCTTCTCGCATTAAATGACCTCGTTTTTCTCGAGGATCTCTTTCCCTATATATAGTTTTCTTTTCCTCTCCTTTCCATTCTTTAGTTTCTCTCTGCAACTTCTCTTTGATTTTCTCCTTCCGCAATTTGCGCTTCTGCTACTGCAAATCTTTTCTTCATCTTTTCTGACGTTGATCCTAATCTCCAACCTCCCATCCATTCCCATACTGATAATGGCTTTCATTAGTCGTGCATATAAAGCTTCTTTTGAGGAGGTTCAACAGAAGTTGCTCGAGAAGGGTTTCACTCTATCAACCATTCCCGATCAAGAATCTTCATCCATTCTTTATGCAAAGTTATTTTCTGATCATCAATGTGATGATCAAAGGATTATAGTCTCGCTAGGTCAGCTTCTCGCGGGACTTCCCATTCCCTTATACGATCCAGAGTTGCCTCTATTTTATGAAATCTTGGCCCATGAAAAATTCTCTCGGGCTATTTATCAATTGAGTGGCGATTGCATTCGCCTAATGCTTGAGTATGCGAATCGTGGCGCTGGCAAAGGATCTTTATACCCTACTACTGTTAGAAACCCCGAATTCGCAGACTTGGAAATAGATGCTAAGAAATACACTGTAGAGAACTTTTTTGAAAATTATTCAGTAATACAGATGGTTAACGCGAAATCTCGCTGGGGCATTCGCCTGAAAAAGAAGGATAATGTCTCTGAGGATAAACTGCTCATGCAGGATATTGATTGGCATCCGGGCAATAACACTACTCCTCGCCACTCCAAAGATGAGAAATGGTGGGTTGTCCCCTTGTTTTTAAATGGCCCTTATATCGCAGGTTCAAGACGTTTTTCCCGCGAATCTCGCAGGTATCATCCTTGGGAATTCAAATGGCCTCGATAGGGCAAAAGAGGTATGTTTCTACCTCAAACCTTGCTTTCGCAATTTTCTTTTTATATTTGCTGAATTTGTGGAATTTTTTCGTATCAACAAATTGAGGAGAAGCTACAAGGATAATCCGTTGGAGAGCACCTCGATGAGGCTTCGATCGACACGAGCGCTAAGTAAGAAACATTTCCTTTATCATTTTTACAATATTGCTGCCTCTGTTTCTTATTTTTAACCGTATGCGAAGGTTGGAGTTGAAGAAGTCAGAGCCGCGAAGGGTAAAAGTAAGGGCAAAACTGTCGCCGCAAAAATAAATCTTCTCGCTCCATTAACTAAAAAGCGAAAGATTCAATCTTCTTCTCGCCTTAACTCAAACTCCGAATCTTCTGATGAGGATGACCATGATTCGAGCCGCCCTCTTGCTAAAGAAACTCCATTGGCGGGTTCTCCTATGGATCGGTTGTCTAGCATCTTCTCAGACTCTTTCCAAGGAATGGGAGATGCTCCCTAGCTTCTCTTTGCGGGACTCTCGCAAATGTGTGTAATGTCGCTTTACTAGAAGGCAATGATTCTTTTCATGGAGCTTCTAGAGTCGTGTCTCCCGACTTGTTGAATGCACTTGGATCTTTGGTACGTATGCAAGACATTTCCCTTTTTATATTTTTAAATATATGTATATTAATGATTCTTCTATCTTCTTTTATAGGTTGGAAGAACTTCCTTTGTAGTCGCCTCGGATCTCGAGAGAAAGACGCAGCAATCTTGAGAAGAAGAACTCGCAATTGAGCAAGAAGATTCGAGAATTAGAGACTCGAAGTCTGCGTCATCTCGCGATAAGGATGAGAGAATTCAAAAGTTAAATACCGAACTTGACTCTCAAAGGGATAGGGTGTCCACTCTGCTGCATGCTAATCAAAGAACTTTACGGTATAAAATTTTTCCTTCTTTTTATTACTTCTATTTTATCGATCGCATATTGCCACCTAACTTATTACCTTCGCAGATGTATATAATCTCTCCGATGAGGCTATTCTTCTCCATACATTTCCTGAACCTATGGATAATGACCTTCTTCTCGCTCACCTTAATCAATCTCTAAGTAGTTCCTCGATAAAACTAATCTCCTTTCATTAAAGGATCTTCAATCCAAATATCAACTTTTAGAGATCGAACACCGATCTAGTTTAAATTTAACTAACCGCTTTAAACGAATGTACCTTGATTCCGAGGAGAAAACCAAGATTTTAAGGAAGAAAATTAGTGATCTCATAGATGAGAAGGATCGCATTACTAACAGAGGTGCACAGGCGTTAGCAGAATTTCACAAATCTCTTCTCGGTGTACAAATTGAACGAGATGAACTCCTTCATCGTAATATCGTGCTTAAGCAATGAGAAGAGCAAGTTCGTTCTCTTTTTGTTATTAATAGTGATGATGAATTCGCCTGGCTGCGAAAGTTTTAGATAACGCCAGAATAACCTAGGTGTTGACGTTAGTCTTTATGCCGAGCATACTTCCTTGATTAAAGATATGATATCTGATAGAGAAGGTTACTTATTATACCTTACTTCTTCTTACTTCTGTGGTGTTGCTTGTAAATTATTAACTTGTTGTTTCTTTTTTGCAGAATCTGAGAAGAGGCTTCAAGTTAGAATTAGAGAACTTGAATCGAAAGAACAAAACATTCGCCAGAATTTTCCAAATGAGAATTGAAGAACTCGAAACTGAAAAACAACAACTCGCCAAGAGTCTCTCTCTTCGTAATAACAAGTATTCCAAGTTGAAGAAACAATTTGAAACAACAAAGTGGAGAACTTTAATAATGATTCTGCTTGTTTTCGCAATGGAGCCATGGAGTATGTTTGTAAACACCAGAACATCCTCTCGCATACATATCCCCGGCTTCTTGAAAAGGTTCCCGAGAATCTACCTGTTTCTGATGTTTCTGATAGTGAAGCTGGCGAAGAAGAAAATTCTCGCGATGAGAATAATAAAATCAAGAATCGATGAAGAAGAAGAATCACCCAAGATATAACTCTTTTCGTTTTCTTTTGCTGCGTGTAATATCTGTACATTGCTGTATCTTTGTTATAGTGAATTTCTTGGATTTTTTCCCCATGAATTCAATCTTCATTCCCCCTTTTTGGTAGTTCTTCCTTGTAATATAATTGGCTAACATTATTGATGTATAACTCTTTCGTCAGAAGATGAATAACAATGTTCCATCTTTTCCATTCCCATACTTGCCTCTGTTATTTATCTTCAGATGGAAGATTTTAATTGTCTTCTTGTATTCGATAATAATCTTATTGTTAATTGGAATGGATCATCGCGACGGAGTCGCGGGTATCTTCATGAATTGAGAATTCTATTTCTTATTGTTGCGACAAGGTCGCAGACCGCCTTTACATTTTCATGTGATGGCTCATTGACCCTGCCTTATCATTTTTGTGTGGTCTTCCGAGTTAGACCTCCCTAATTAGAGGTCCTCCCCTGCCACCTTTATGGCGACAAAATCGCAGGACGTCCTTACATTTGCATGTAAAGACCCATTGATCTTGTCTTATCATTTTCCAAGTATTTTTGCCTCTCGCAGGATGTTTTAGTTGCGACAATATGACAGGCCTAGATATCCTCGCGAACATAAAGCCCCATGACATTGCCGCCGTGCGACGAAATCGCAGGACGTCCGTACACTTTCGTGTAAAGACCCATTGATCTCGCCTTACCCTCGCGTTAGTATTATTGCCTCTCGCAAGATCATTGCACAAATATGACGAGCCTACGTTCTCTTGCGAAAACATAGCCTTATGACATTTGCGTCTGTTTTGACACCCCCTAATGGAGAGCGTCGCCCTTATCATCTCCCCTAGGTTGCCCCTTCAAGGAGGCGAAACATCGGCCATACAAGACTAGCTCCTCCCATCCGGTCTTAACAACAACCAGCTTGTTTTCGCAGCCTCTTATCCCTTATACCTATATGGTTTATGGTTACGAGACCGCACCCTAAGTGGAGTTTTCTTCGGCGAGTGCAACGCATGCCAAGACTTGCCAAGAATGGCCAGGGTAGGTTCATCCATCCTGGCACTCGCTCAACCGTACCTCGGCGCCTTGAGCATACACTCGACTCCTAGGAAGAGACCCTCGGTCGCCCAACCAGGGTATAACCTACATATATAGTTGGGAATCAAGGTATCTCCTCCGGGATAGGCTTTCATGGGCCCCAAATTTTCATGGTTCAGGCTTCAGGAGCGGTGTAACCTTTCCCCTGAACCATGGCGAGAGATACCCCCTTATATGACGCACTTTAGGTCTTACATTTGCCTCTTACGAAATGTTATTCGCGAACTAGGGTGTACGCCATAAAGGTTCGTCCCATTCTTTTGCGCATTTGTCTTTGTTAGATCATTCAATCATTCATGTTTCATTATTTGCTGATATTTGTTTGCGAAGTATTCGCATAGATTTGTTTCACTTGTCGTATTTCACTTTTCTTTCTTAATCGAATTCTCATTTTACTCTTGATCATGTAGATTCTCGCACATCATTACTCCTAATGCTACTTCGCTTCCCGCTTTTATTGATTGTTCACTTCTTATGCCTTTTGTTCCTCATGTCCTTCGCTTCTTTATTGTCATAACATTTGTCTTTCTCCAGGCATTCTCCTCGCGAGATATGTTCAGTCCTCACTTCTATAGCATCTACCATTAGTTTTTCTTTTCTCTGTTCATTTCTCACATGTTGCTTCCAACCCTTTCTTTTGGCATTTCTTTCTTCGCAGCTTTCTATATCGACCTCATGACATTGTTGCGACTCCTTCCAATCTCCCTGGATGATACCAATACCGCTTGGATGTGGAAATTTTATACATTGGTGGTAGGTCGATGCGACCCCCAAGATTTCATGAAGCCATGGCCTCCCAATCAATGCATTATACGGGGATTCCACGTCAACCACACAGAATAAAATATCAGTTGATAACCCTTGTAGAGGTATTCTCATGTGAACCTCTCCCTTTGGTTTGTTTGCAGTGCCATTAAAGCCATATATCTTGTACGTTGAGGGGATCAAATCCTCATCTTTTCCTCCCATCGTCTTATAAGTATGGTAAAAAAGAATATTCACCGAACTTCCAGTATCGATTAGGATTCGGTTGATTGCCCAGCAAGCTTCTGCCTCATCATCTTCTCCATCAACTGGTTTTGGGTTAATCTCTAGTTTCACAACCAACGGGCTATCATGTGTTTCTCTTCCTTTTGGTACTTCATCTGCAGAGAAAGAAATAGTCTTCAGCTGCCACTTCTCTAATCAAGTCGTTCTCGCTTGAGACTCATTATTTCTTTATCATTAGCATCTCTCGCAAAGACTCTACTGAGCACATTATCATGAAAATCTTCAATGGTGCGATAGGAGTGGACGATAGAGTTGCAATTCAAATTCTTAGCCTTTGTCCCAATTTCTATCACAAATGATTCCTTTCCTTTTCGCCGACACTCGTTTCTATGCATCTCTGGCGGGGGTGGTAATGTCTGGCCCGTTTCTTCTCCCTTTAGAAAGTGGTTCAGCTTCCCCTGATCAATCATCCTGAGAATAATTCTCTTTATGTTTCTACAATCGTTTGTGTGATGCCCATGGAAGCGATGGTAAGAACAAAACTCATGACTTCTATCGCCTGGCGGTGGTTCCATTCCCACGTTCCAAGGTGCTGGTACATTTTCCATCACAAGTATAGCTTCCCGTATCTTTTCCACACTAGCATTCAATGGAGGCATCCTAACTGCTCCCATACTGTTCGTGGCTTCTCTCGCCTCCACGGTTATTTTGCCTTCGTCCACCATAAGTTTCTTGCACATGATCCAACCTCTGAATCTTATTATTGTTGTTACGGTTGTAATAGTTCCTTTCTCGCTCAAACTCTTCTTGATCGTGGCTTCCCATGGCTACTATCTTCTCGTTGTCCCTCATCGCCTTTCCTTGCCTCGCTGTCCTTGCGAAGTGCTCGCCATCGTGTTTATGAATTGAGGCAGCAAGCTTGCATTCGCAGCGTTAGAGCTTGTGTTCGCGATCGGATAAGAATTCATTTCATTCTCGTCTTTCTTCTAAGGCAATATATTCTTCCCGTAATTCTCGCAGCTTCTGACATCGTGATTGTATTTTTGATTCTAAAAATTTGAATGTATAACAAGTTAGTCGCGAAGAGAGCATTCACAAATGAGAGTATGAGATATCTTTCCTCAACCCGTCCCCGCCATTTCGCTACACATGGTCCTCCATCTTATTGTCAACTGCCTTAAGCTCTCGCCAACCCTTTGTTTCAATCCGAATACATCTTCAATACCTGGTCGCGAAGAGTTGTTGCTTATGTATGCTCCCAGGAATGTGGCCTGTAAATGGTTAAATGATGTGATTGTGTTCCTTGGTAGACCTTCAAACCACTTTAGTGCTTCTCCTATTAAGCTTGACGCGAAATATTTGCACAATATGGCATCATGATTCTCCCATTGTAACATACATCTCATATAAGCTTTAATATGTTGTATCGCACAGGTTGTTCCATCAAAGATGTTGGTTAATGCAGGTAAATTGCACTTAGGAGGTATTCCTCCCATCTGTACTTCTAGCGTGAAGGGATTCTTCGCGGCTTCTGCGATGGCTTCGTCTAACTGTCTCCTTCCTCCTTCCCTTCTTCCATTCAGTAATCCTCTCATTTCAGCCAGTTCTCTTAAGATTTGTTCATTTGCCTCAGAATTTGATTCTACCGGTCTTTTAAGCTCTGCTTCTCTCCTTCTTCGCTCGTGCCTATTTTGACCTTCTTGCTCGTTATTTTCTCCTCTTCTTTCTCCGCGACGCTCTTCTTCGTCTCCTTTCGTTAATTCGCACGCCATTATATCGGTTGTTCTCCTTCTTGGTTGCCTCTCGCCTCTCATCATCTGCACCCTCTCATATTCTTCGTTAATATTTCTATTGGTACGATTTTGTTCCCTCCTTCTTTCGCGGTTGTCATGGTTATTCTCGCCGGATTGCTTCTTCCATCTCTTGATTTTCCATTTCTGCTCTTATCCTTTCTCTCTCGCGAGCTAGTCGCGCTTGTTCAATGTAGTGTCTCTCAATGTCATCCTCGATCTCTCGGTTTCTTCTCAATTCTTCTCTCCTGCAAGATTATTCTTCCTCAAGCCAGCTTTGGTCATTCGGCCCTTGGAGTTGCATGTTTCCTTGATTTTCCCTATTCCGCTCATTCTCAAAGATTTTCTGGCCGAGGAATATAACGATCTTCTATTTCCCTCTTCTCTCGCCATGCTCGTATTCGGATTTTGTGTTTCTTCTTCAGTACTTTCTGTTGGTAGAACTCTCCTTCTTTATTCTCTATTCGATCTTGAACTTGATCTCACGCTACTTCTAGATCTCCTACTTTGCAATCTCATATTTTCCATCCTCAATTCATGATTTTGTCTCGTCAAGTTTGCTCGCTCCTCTGCTTATAATCGTCTCTCTTCATGTATTGTTTGTCTCAATCTTTCTAACGCTGCCTCTTCTTCGTTTCCTGGGTTCATCTCTCCATTCACTCCTTGCTCGCCTCCTCCTTGTCCATTGTTTACCAAATTGTTGCTCCTCTTCTTCGAATCTGACCTCCAAGTATGTACACTCACTCTATCATAATCCACCGCCGCGTTTGCTACCGGGGAGATCGGTGGCTGGTTTTGATCTTCTCCATCGTTTCTCCTATTCATTCTTGACGATTCTCCCCTTTCATTCCTCCTTTCTCCAAAGAAGTCTCCCACTTCTTCTTACAATCGTTGGTTGCCTTTGTACATTTCTTCTTCTTGCCATTTTTGTTTTTCACTGAATTCTTGAGTATCACTCCAAATCTTTTCTCTATTGATCCAAATTCCTTTCAATTGCTGTGTCAATTCCTGCTCCTCCCTGTTTCCAGCGCATATGTAGTAGCAGGTTTTCCCACACTACACCCCTTACTCGATTTTGCTTAATTAGTCCATTGAAAGATGTTAGATCAAGAATATTTATTGATTGAATCCATGAATTGTTTACACAAGGAAATAGAATTACACTTAGAAATTAAAACACTCTTAAGCTTTCTCTCTCCTAATGACTTGCCCAACAATTCCAAAAAGATCTCTCTCTTCTCAGACTCACTCAACCCCTTTATATAGGGTGATACATAGTGGATGACAGCTAAGCTACCCTTTATTTTCGGGAATGTCCCGCGAAGTGTCGCAGATGTACAAACATTCGCTTCTCGCGACACTTCTTAACCCTCGCCAGATCTCACGTCTTCTTTACGTTTTGCCCGTCGTTATTCATTGCGTCGTTTATTTTAGCTTCCTGCGACTTCCTCGCGACATCGTTGTTTATTAATCCCGCGAGCCCTGTACGTTGCGATATTATGATCCTACAATGGCAAAAATGCGAGGGATCCCTTAAGACGAGAAGAGTTGTTTTGGCGTACGTGAACGACAATCATTTCGTCATTCTTAAACTCAAGGACAATTGTCCATTGCCACCTGTTTGTGGGATGGTTAAAAACAAGGAACTAGATCCAAATATATGGAAGGGATGGATGGCGTTGAACGAGGAGAATCACCAATTATGGGATGCTTTGGCCTTATCAAAGAAACCTCCTGCAGAGGAGGAGTTGCAACTTCATACGTGTGGAAGCGATGATGAGTAATTTGGATTAATGTTGAGTAATTTGGATTAATGTGGTTCACTAATACGCCACCTTTTGTTTTTTTGGAAGTTTGAATTGTAATCATTGAACCATATGCCATGTACGTGCCATTGTGATTTAATTCAAACTTTACTACGGCGGTGCTCGTACCGGCGTTGCAAAATATGTTCTCGTTTGTGCTGGAATAACAACTTAAGTACACGGATAAGCAAAGACCAAATACCATAAAATAACATACGCAAAGTGTAAACAAACCAAATGTAAAGTTAAGATGTTCCAAACCGAAAACAAATGAAGCAAAGATGTTCAAAGTTTACCAATCCACACAAACAAACATAAACCAAACTAACATTATCAAAGAATCACAAGATCACTCGGTTCTTGGCCTCTTGTATGCCCTCTTCTTCTTATCGCCCCACAAGTCTTTTGCCTCAGTATCTTCTATTTGGTCTATCTTTTTGACGACGTTCTCCATTTCTTTCTGGGTCAGCAACTCTCCTTTCTTGGTCTTCTTCTTAAAGAACCTTCCCAAGTTTCCAATTCGCTGACGCTGTTAACGGATTTTTCAGCATGTATTTAGTACGTACAAATTTATAAGTTGATAGATATAGATTAAGAGAATAGTAATGAACGCACCAACAACGTAACGAGCTGTAGAAGTCCGGCATACGATCTGGAGTTGTGGAGGGACGTGCTGGTGGTGGAGGGACCTCTACCGTATCCGGGCGTACAACATAAGGATGTGAGTACTGTAGATGCCCGTTTAGGAATGTTGGTTCACTATCAAAACCGTTCTCAGCCAATTCCCAATCACCCCTATCCAGCACAAGTTCTTCTTCTTCCCTTTCGATCCAATGTGCGAGAATTGGTTCCGGGTCGTAGCATACCATAGTATGGTTCTCATTTGATTGGCATTTAGTAAAGTCGTGAGAATATTTATGATAAGATGTATCCGTGAGATCTTTCTGCTTGTAACCGAGTTGGCGCATCACGCGGAGAGGGTTATGCATAACAAATCCTTTTGGATGAAAGAACGGTCCGTTGTAAAATGAAACATTTTCGTGTCTCTGAAGGTGAACTCCTCTGACATTCCTATAAGGGTCGAACACAACGTGTTCCACAGAAAACGAGTCCAGAGCCAATCTCATTTGTAAAACCGTTTCTTGTTAGGCGAAGGGGTATTTTTGAAGTAGTATTTCTGAGCTAGAGCCATATTCGGTTGGTAATCATGCCAAATTTCCAATCCTTTATACCCTATGAACAAATCTCGGAAGTGTTCATAAGCCCACACCTGTGCCCATAAATTTTATAAGAAAATAAACATTTGGAAACTAACAAATGTAACGATAACAATCACAAAATAGGTAGTTCACCTTACCTGAATCACAGTGAAATTCCCATTAAATTGACGGCCTTTCGCCTTAGAAGCTCGACGCATTTCTGCCAAAAAATGAGCCAAGAAAGCAGTGCCCATGAATACTTATGAACGCCTTCCAACGGATCCAAGTACGAGGTTGTTCATATGCACCCCGTTACCATTAGAGTCGTGGAATATAGCGGTTCCCAAAATGAACAAAGATATATGCGGCAGCAGTTTGTTGAGCTTGTGCGAGAGTCAATTCCCTGTTCTTCGTATTCCCAAACAGTTGAATGAGTTTGACGAATGTTATAGTCTTTGTCCGAGCAGATTCGTTTCTTGTACAAATTTGCCAACGTGGTTTCCTTGTTCCATCCAAACAACTTTTTTACGTGAGTTCATTGATCTTTTCCCACCCTAGGTCCTTCGACTTGTCTCCAACCTTAACCGGTTTCCCAAGAACCTCTAGTCCTATTATCCTTTGGACATCTTCGGGGATAATGGTCATCTCGCCAAAATTAAAATGCATGGTGTCGGTTTCACCATAAAACCTCTCAAAAGCAGTTTGCGGTGATGGTATCGGTGGCCACATAATTTTCTATCGCATGATACAACCTGGATGTCTCGACTATTTGTTGAACAGCCGGACACTCATCCTCCAAAGGCCACACATCCGATTGTTGATGGCGGCTAACACGCCAGGCTTTCCTGTGGTCCTATAAAAACACAACAAACTTAATTAAATTGATCACAAGAAAATAATATAATAATAAGATACAAACGTCTTACATAAGTTTGATAGATCCAACGAGCCCAAGAGTCTTTATACGAAAATAAAAGTTGCGGGTTTATCGGTTGACCCCAATGTTTGCCATCATTGCGGACAGGAATCAACTCTAACTTATCAGGGAAGTGAAGAGGGGTGCCTTTTCATCATCAGTTTGTCCTAAACCACCTGCTTGTGAGGATGAGCCACCTCTATTACCGGGTTCTGGTGGAGTTTCCCACTCATCATCATCATCAGTGCTTGTTGAGTCGCTTATAGGATCCCGAATTGTGACCTTAGCAGTAGCCGGATTTTGACGTTTACGTCGAGAAGACTTACGCTTTGATTCTTCAACAGCTTTTCCTTTTCCTTTGTCCTTTCTTGGTGCGTGAGACCTATGTTCCAACACGTTAAATTGAGTTACATACTACATGTCGGCATACAAAAGGAACATACTTAAAACCGGCAAGATAAATAGACATATACGAAATGCCGAATCGATACCTAGCATCTTAAAGAATATAACGGAGAATGCCGGTTTTGGTTGAATTGTATCCAGGAATTCACAAATATTAGGGACCGAAAACCGGCATATCAAAACAAAATACGACAAAGCCGGTATCACTACCGGCATTCCTTAAAAAAAAACTACTATGCCGGTTATATTGAATTATATGTAGAAAATTCTAAGCTGTATGAAAAACAAACCGGTATAAATTGTTACCATACATTAAGTGCCGGAACATATATCGGCATATGCAATATTAATACGTTGAATGCCGGTTTTGGTTGAATTGTATCCAGGGATTCACAATTTTTAGGGACCGAAAACCGGCATATCAAAATAACATACGACAAAGCCGGTATAACTTCCGGCATTACTTAAAAAAATACTACTATGCCGGTTATATTGAGTTATTTGTAGAAAATTCTAAGCCGTATGAAAAACAAACCGGTATCAATTGTTACCATACATTAAGTGCCGGAACAGATACCGGCATATCCAATATTAATACGTTGAATGCCGGTTTTGGTTGAATTGTATCCAGGGGATTCACAATTTTTAGGGACCGAAAACCTAAGATCGAAAAATAAAATCCGATAGTGCTTAGGTGGAAATTCCGGCATTCTTAAATGGCAATACATCTATGCCGGTTTTCTGTAAATTTTTACAGAGTTCTTAGTGTTTTTGGGTTTTTGATTTTCAAACTCAATTCAATTGACTAAAATTGAATTTCATGTTACTAGAATTCAATTTCAAAACCCTAATCAGAATTTTCAATCCGTCATGAACCCTAGCATGTTTGACTTTGTGTTATATATTATTGGGTAAACCCTAAAAGTACTTCAATTCAAAAGGAGACTTTGTGTTATACATCACTTACCGAATCAAATCATTTACGTCCCGCTTCACCAGGAGACTCTTGAGGACTTTTTTGCGCATCGTATTTCTCGGATTGGGTTTGCGACGAGCCATTGCTTTGGTATAGAAGACGAAAAAAAATCTAAGGAGAGATTGAATAGATTGAATATTTTCTTTCCAAAACCGTCACTTATATAGCATGAGTAGTTTGAAACCGACGAGTTGATTGAAATTGTAAATCGTCAAACAAGTTGAATGAACTTGTAACCGTCAAACAAGTTGAATGAAATTGTAATCACAAACTAGTAGGGGAAATCGTAACCGTCATAAATCCGGCATAGAAAAATACATATCAACTATGCCGGTATTACAAGTTGATTATTTTTGGTATCATGCTAGCAAAACAACATAAGCCTAACTCTAATTTATTTCAAATGTAATCCTTGTCGCAGAAGCACGAATGCACTTAGCACGTGCATCAAGCCTTTAAACCACTTGGTGACCCAATAGGACGAGTTATAGTCTCGTGAGGGTTTACATAGAGATGTACCCACAAAACCTTACGAAAAACCTTAGCAAATACAACTAAACTTTCAATCTTCTTAAGAAGAATCCGTTTCCGATTCACCCAATTTGGTGGTACTCGGTGACTTTGGTTACAATATGGTTCACGTTGGCTTCAAACATGAATGGTTCTCCCTTTTCTTGTAAGTAGCGCGCTTTCACGGCATCATGCTACAAAAACAACACACAAACTTTGTTGGTTACATAAAAATTGAAAAATAGTAGATTGTGCAATTATTCATAAAGATACTTACGAGTTGTTGGGGGCAACCTATTGTGATGAGCGTTATCGATCCTAAGTACTTCATTTTTAGATACTCAACCACAAAGATTTAGGATGATGTCGTGTCGTTGCTCGATTTGTTGAGCAGTTCTTCCTTTCGGGTTACCGTAATCGTGAACAAACTTCCTAAAAATCTTCAACCACATGGAATCCCGCGTGCTGCTATCTATAGTTGAAGGACGAGTTTCGGCGTACCATGCTTGGGTGATTGCTAAATCTTCCTCGGAGTCAAACGATGCCATTTGTTGTATGTGGGATTAGGTTCTATAATAAGCTATTTATAGATCACTATTCTAGGGTTTAGGGTTTCTTAAGTTAAGATTCTCAAGGAGATATATATGAACACACGAATTTTGGGCATTTGGGTTCAAGTATTAGCTCTCTTTATATAGAGGAAAACCTCAACGGCTAGTTTTTTTGAAATTACATTAATTCCGGCATTGTAGTTAATGTGTCATACGGCGCGCCGGTACAAGTAAATTTCTTATCGAGATTATCCCAAATATGTAATCGATACCTGCATTGTGTAACAACATGGTTCCGAGCAAGAACAACAAATACCGGCATTACATGTATAATTACGAATACGCCGGTACTTGTTAATTTCAAATAAAACGGCTAGTTTTTTGAAAAATAAGACCGTTGGTGCTTCAATTATACATAATAACACCAAATCCGGCATAGTTAATTACATACCAATGCTGCCGGTATTACAATTTAATGATTTATTGGAACGAGCTTGAACAAGTAGAGCTGCTTCGAAATGCCTAAAAGGCTCTTTTCTCCACTTCGTATATGCATCCTGAGCTTCATACCTATCACCATTGTATCTTGCAAGAAATTCGTTGTATTTGAGACATGATTTGATGAGTGCAGTTGTTCTAATGCGTACTATTTGATGTGCGTATTCAATTATGCGTTTCTTACGGTCAAACTTGTTATGCTGGTAAGAACCAGTCATTACAAGGCCCCAAAAAACATCTGAAGGGCGTTGATCCTCCGGCAAATCCGATACTATGTAGTAATTTCTAATCCACTCGTTTCCTCTCCGAACATCTCGCTTCTATCTTAGCTTCTTTTTGACGTTTAACCTCTTTCTCGCCTTCCGCTTTTATCTTATCTAATTTTCGACAATAACGTTCAAGCTTTGCTTCCTCTTCTTCTTCTCTTTTTCTCTTAATTATCTCTTCTTCCATTGCGGCAATTGACTTGGTGGTTTCTTCTTTCCTTCTTAGTTTTTCTAGTATCGTGGCAACGGAGTTGGGCGTGGTTGATGATTGATTTCCTGTTGGGGTTGACAATATTTTCCTCATGTGTTTTTCTTTCTCCAAAGGAATTGATGAACTTGTCACCGGGTGATTGATAATCCATTGGAGATATATCTCGTGCGGTATCAACCGCAATGGGTGCATCCATTCCTTTAAATAGATGTGGACATAACGGATCTTTTCCACTTTAGTGACGGCACTCTAAGTAACTTATATCCCACGCTGAACTATTGTTTTCAAGTGTATTGTTTAAAAACTAGCCGTTAGCATTCAATTTCCGAAACCGGCGTACTTAGGTGGAACTAAACATATGCTTTGTATTATGATCCCAAGACCGCATGGTATAACACTATGATGCCGTGTGCGTAAAAAACTTTACAGAAACTAACAAAATATGCATATAATACCGGCATTTTTTGTTTAGTAATATCTATGCCTAACGGTCAAAATCTGAAAAAAACGGCTACTTTTTTGAAAAATATGACCGTTGGAGCATCATTTCTATATAACATCACCCATTCCTTTGGCAAAACCCACACAAATCAAGCACCAAATAACATCTACCTCTATTTGCAACACTAAAAAAACCATTCTCTCAAGTAAGCAAGCACTACTCAAAGAATGGGGATTCATCATCTACCTCTATCTCGCAAAGTAAGTATATTTCCTAACAACATGCTCTTCAATACTATGACGGAAAACTAATACAATTTTTTATTACAGAATCATCATTGCAAGTGTCAAATTTGCAAGTCACCTTCTCACCTGGCCATGGACTGTCCATTTATTTATTCAAAGTGTAGAAGCTGTGATGGGACACGCCAGTTTTGGACCGCAAAACCGATGATGCTTGAAAATGGAAGAATGTTTCGAGGTGTTTGAATCACCCAAAGTGCGATGAGTTTCAATGGTTTGACAAAGCGGTTGAACTAGCAGAGTCAAGAGAAAACCACAAGGTCCATTGTAAGCCTATCGATGGGTGTGATGGGTGTTATATGAAGGGAAAGGAATACGTTGAAAAAGAAGAAGAGCCAATGAGGATGATCCTTGACACCCCCATTCCGACGATGTCTTTGAACAGATTAGGGAATTGCTCAAAGGCTCCGCAATTGTTGAAAAGGGATGGAAATAGATTATCTTTGAATCAGTGCAATCCATTCACTGTTGTTTTAATTTAAAGTTTGTAATCCAATGTAGTCGATTACTTCAGAACGAAATAAAAGAGAATTTGAAATGAATTAATCAAGGTGCCGGCATTGTGGAAATCAGATCGAGCAAACCGGTTTTATGTCAACTCTAAAAGATAATTTGGAAATCTAACATACCGGCATTGTCAAAATGAATCTTACAATGCCGGTTTTCTATCACATTTTCAGCATATAGATATTTGCAATACCGGCATTCGCCTAAGCAAACGTAACAATACCTGGACATGTGTCTGTTTTCTATACAGAACCAAATAATTTAACCTGATTGTTCCTAGGCACCAAAATTTCTATGCCGGGACTAGGTTCCGCCAGTGTTGTGAGCATGCCGGATATGCCGGTATGTGTACATATATTTCTGAAACTGACCTCTACTACGACGGAACATTTTAACTTGCAAACTACAAATCTTAACATGTTCAACATAAACCAAAGAACTAAACAGTTAACCCACAGTACAAACCAAAACAAGTTTGAAATTGTTTTTGACGTAACCAAACTCCTAAAAAGTTAACCATCAAACATTGGCATCAATTCTCTCAAACTAAATTAGTCTTTTGTTTCTTTTGTGTCGCGCCTTCCTTGTTTCCCCGTACATAGCTCCGACGGTAGGGTGGGTTTCTTCAATTCTATGAAGCTTTTCCTCTAGTTCCTTGATTTCTTGAAGAGATAGCACCACCCCATCATTATGCTTGCAACCCAACATCTTCGTAACCTTGCCAAGCCGACGTCGCTATATTAATACATCAAACACATATTAAGTACATATGTTAATATATGATTATGTTTACATTTAATGAATATAAGCAATTAAGAAAACTTACCACCATTGCAAAAGTCCTAAGAAGGTTGGCCATCGTAGGTTGTGGAGGTGGAGTAATTTCAACAGGAGGGTTTTCTTGGTGTGGAGCTTCGACGGAGGGAGGACGTACGACATAAGGATGTGACCATTCCAGGTAATCCCTCATGTAGTCGTCATCAACTTCATAACCATTTTCCGCACTCTCCCACTTACTAATATCAACCAAACGACGTGGCTCTCTATCCCTCCAATGTGTTGGTTCCGGTTCAGATCATACACTACATGCAACTTGTTGGGAGTTGAATTGCACCGAGAAAAGTAAAGATGATAATTATCAACGAGTTCGACCAATGACGGATAATTGCTTAAATCCATGTTGGCGCATCACACGGCATGGATCGACCATGATGTATCCTTTTGGGTGGTACAACGGCCCATGGTAAAATGCAACATCTCTTGGAATTGGACGGTACCCTCTAATCTCCTTATAGGTGTCGAACACAACGTCTTCCTTCCTCATAGCATCCGAGCCAATCTCATATTGATGACTCGACCTTTGTTACCGGCTTCGGACATCAAGTAAACTCAAACCCTCGAGCTCTAGGGGTATCGGGTTCAGAAGGTCTTTGATCTTCAAGAATTGGCAGTCCTTGAATAAGGTTGGGAAGTGTTCATAACACCACACCTAATCCAATTTGAACAATATACATGTGAACATAAGTAAAAAAATACATCTCAACAATAGATTAAAGAAATTTGTACCGAGTAGAGTGAAATTCCCGACAAATTGGTTTGTTTTAGCCAATGAAGCCCTTCTCATATCCGCCATCAAATGTGCCATGACCGCGGTGCCCCAAGAATAGCCATGGACACCTTCCAACGGGTCAAGGTACTGGAGAAAGTTTGCACTTACCCTGTTGCCGTTAGTGTCAGGGAATGCCCTAGTGCCCAAAATGTATAACAGGTATGCGGCCGTATACCGAATCTGTGCAGTGGTCCCATCCATCCTTCGAGCTTCTAGCCTTTGTATTTTCAAACATCTTCTTAAGCATCGTCAACTTGAATGTCTTCGTCTTACTTCCGTTCGATGCTACATAAAAGCTATCCGAAGAAGTTTTGAAGTCCCAACCAAACGACTTTTGGGTCAAATCGTGCAACTTCGACCATTCTAGGTCCCAATACTCAACTCCTCTCAAATTGATTTGCCGATAACATTCAAGCCTAGAATGTTATGAGCATCTTCAGAATCAAGGTCATCTCACCAAACGGAAGTGCATTGTATCTGTTTCACCATGGTACCTCTCAACGAAGCAATTGACGGTCACAGATCTGGATTCACGTAATTTTCAACCAAAGAATACGCACGAGTTCTTTACTAATGTTTGGACATCTTCATGCTCCAACGACAAATCCCAATGAGCCGCGGCTTGGTTTAAAACACGCACAGCCTTAGTATGATCCTACAAATACGAGATAATACGATTAAGAGATGATGTAAAAGATAAAACAACGTACATGCACAAAATAAAAAAATGCTTACATAAGTTTGAAAGATAGTACGAGCCCAAGAGTGCTTGTATCCAAAGAGTACTTTCGGTTCCGGAGCTTGTCCCCAAATTTTACCATCATCGCGGTCGGGTAACATGTCATCAAGGTGAGGAAGGTGACAACCTTTAACTTTCGGTTTTCGGCTGCCCTTGCCCTTACCTTGTGTTGGTTGTTGACTAGTCCCACCAACTTCGCTTTGGCCTGCTAATTGACTTGGGGGAACCTCATCATCTTCCTCCTCACTTTCCACTCCATCATGCTCATCGCCCTCATGTGTTCCAGTACGTTCACGGATTGCAAGTGCACTACGTTCACCACCACTCTCCCAAATTGACCCTCTTGTTTCAAACCCCAAACGTTTCTTGCGACCCGCATCTTTCCCCCGTGGAGGCAGGGACTGAGGAGTATCAAGACCGTCCTTCCTCCTTCTCTTAGCGAGGATAGGACCTTTATCTTTCCTCGCTTCTTTGGCTCTTGACCTATAACATAAACAAACATTAGAAAAGGCATGGCAGTTTAGGAACCGGCATACCAATTCCTAAACAAACCAATACCGTAACATGAACCTAAGCAAAGACACCATAAATATCGAGCATGCCTGGTATCGTTGAACCGGCATTGTCCTCGAAACTAACTTAAATGCCTAGTATTAAGCACCATTTCAGTGATGTTCCTGTATGTTTTAAGTGTAATACCGGCATTGACGAACTGAACTAACATATGCCGGTTTTAAAATACCGGCAATCACGAAACCTAGATATAATGCCTAAGACATCTAATTAAGTTCTGTGTGTTTTTAGTTGCAAACCGGTATGGTAATCGACCCAAATTCTATGCCGGTATAAAACATTCGATTTCAGGAATGAAAACCGGTATGGTATTCGACCCAAATTCTATGCCGGTTTAAAAAAATCTATTTCAGGAATGCAAACCGGTATGGTATTCGACCCAAATTCTATGCCGGTAACTAAACCGGCTTGGTATTCAAACCAAGATCCAATGCCGGTTTTTACTGTAACTCATCAGTTTCAGCTATTGTGGGCGATTCTAACCTAAACCCATGGCTACAAATCGAGTAAAACAATCATAAATGAGTTCAAAAATCACTTACCTTCTCAGAGAAGCCATGAGTGTTTGATCATCCGAGTACGCTGCTGCGTCGTCTTCTAGTTGTTGAGCAATATTCTCGATTCTTTGTTCATGTGTTTGTTGAGCAGCCGTTTTGGTTCTCGATTTTGCTTTCGATTTGGTTCTTGGAGGCATGGTTATGTTATGTTAATCGACGAAGAAATTTTTGATTCAACGATTAATCGTCGACGAAGGATGAACGATGAGGAAGAAGATGAAGAAATTTTTTTTTTCCTAAACCTAACCCTATGCCGGTACGAAAACTGAATTGGGGGATATATGAATTGGTTATTTGATTTTATGTTTTAGGGGAAAGGGCATAACAGTCTTTTCATAATGTTTTTAATTAATCTAAGGGTGTTTTAGTACTTTCGCCTCCAAAAAACACCCCTTAACAGCCACCTATGGTTGGGGGAAGTAATTCATATCCCCCAATTAGATTATATATCCCCCAATTGCGCGTTCTTTATTATCTCTTCTACTTTATTCTAGGGTTTAGAAAGATGAGACTTCTCTTTCTTCTTGTTATGAACTCCATGAATATGAGCTAGATTTTATTATTGGTTATGGAATAAGTTGGATTTCCACACATGGGTTTTTAATTCAATAAATTAGTTTTCTCTCATATTATCGTTTATGATTCACCATGAATATTGTTACATGATTTGAATGCTTGTTAGTCGAGTCGCGAGTCGATTGAGTTTGCTTTCATCTCTATTGCTAGATTAGGGTTATTATACGCAAAAGTGATAATTCCGGATTGCAAGTAGCATAAATATGATTATAGTTTGTAGTGATATATTCTTATGATCATATGTGAGTCTTAACCTTTGTTAAATCGGATTAGTGCGCTTTCCACGTTCGATTGCTTTGATTGGCCTGATTTCATAGAACCTAATGCATCTAGGGAATTAAACTTGATTAGTGCTTTTACACGTTAGGTTGTTCCTTTAGGTAGAATTCATATTCGCATCTTTTAATGTGTTTGTTGATGACATGAGGAGATTTAAGGGATATTCTTGCGATCAAGGTATTCTAGGGTCTTTGATAAAGTTGAGATTAAAAATCAATTCTAGTTATTGTGAAAAGCATGTTAGTGAATGAAAACGAAATCCTTAACCAATAAATCTTCTATCTTATTTGTTTGCTTATTTTCTTTATTTGATTTTATTTTATTTTAGTTTATTATAATCACAAAACTACCGGTGTTATTTATAGGGAACCATAACAATTTGACAACCTAGACCTCTCTGTGGGATCGATCCTTTCTTGCCCTTGCTATATTTATATTTTGAGTAGTAAGAAAGTGTAAATTATTTTTGACGCTTACGACCGCGATCAAATTTTAAGGCGCCGTTGCGGGGAGGCAAATGGTTGTTAATTGTTTTTGGTTTCTTATTTTTGTATTTAATTTTTGTTTTATTTTTATTTATTTTTTTTCTTATTTTCTGGGTTCTAACCTTGGTTTGAGAATCTTATTTCAGGTGCTTATTTCTATGGAAGGAGCATACTACATGGATGGATACGGTTTTCAACAACCTCAACAATACGACAACTACCAATTCCATGGGTATAATCAAAACCAATTCGTTGGTTATGACCAATATTCCATGGAACCTTGTGGTTTTCCTCAACAACCTTATGGTGAGTATGTGTGTGAACAACAACAAGGATGGGAGGATTCTTATGCTCTTGAACAAAAAGTCTCTAATTTTATAGACCAAGTTTCCAACTTTTTAAAGAGGAATTTCAAAAAGCTAAAGAGACTACAAACGAGCAACTCCAAGAACTTCGTGAAGGTATGACTATCTTGCGAAGAGACATTGATCAATACAAGGAAGATATGGATAATTCTAATGTGCATATGGTTTGTGATGAATATTTGATTGATGGTAATGTTGAAAAAGGCCAATCCTTGGGCACTTTCGTTGATAATTGTGTAGTTAACTCAACTCTTGATCTTAATAATGATCATTCACCTATTCAAAAGGATGAGTTCGAGATTAGCAACACTAAATTCAGCGAGGAACAATCTTATGTTGACTATGATAGTGATGGTGATTATGATATATTGCTTGAAACAACTCATGGTGACATCTCCGAGGAGTCTTTTTGGGATCAAGATGAAGATGAAGAGGAATATGTCGAAACTTGTGTAGATTACTCAAGCATTGATCTTAATAATGATCAAGAGCCTATTCAAAGGGTGAAGCTTGAGGATGATGCGTTTTCGAGTGTTCTAAAAAAGTTTCTTATGATAAAATTTGGATCCACAAAAGAGTATGTGCCTTACAACAAAGAGGAGTATGTTGAGAATGAGACCGGTTTGACCAATATTGTGGAAGACCCAATTGAGCTTGCATATGATTGTAATGATGATGTTTATGTCGATACTTTGGTTACGAGTTAAACGGACGAAGAATGGTTGCAAGGTTTGATAGAGGACCATGATATACAAGAGGTGAATAATTCACTTGAGTTTTTCAAGGATGAAGAGGATTCCGTGATACAAGAGATTGTGAAAGGTTTATCTAACCCTTGCCTATTATTTCTTCTCCTTTACCTCTTATTGGTTTGAATGTATGTGCTTCAGAATATTGTTGAATGACTTTGTTTCTCGTTTTCCGCCATTAGAGATATTTGATTCTCATGCTATGCAGGTTATGGAACAAGAAACCGTGGAAGTACCCGACTTCTATATTCTTTATACACTTCCAAGTGTGGACGAGAATAAGTGTGGGGGAAGCTTTTATCGGTTAATATCTTCGTTTCTGTTTTATATTACTAATATTTGTGTGAAGCTAGTGTTTGCAAAACAGGTTCTATGGAAGGATCCCCAACTTTTCAGATTGTTGGTGTATGGGGAATGAATCTTACAAGAAGCTAAGTCGGGCCGTCGACTTTAAAACAAGCGCTTAGTGGGAGGCAACCCACCGGTTTTGTATCTTTATCCTTATCTTTTCACTTTTATGCATTTGCTTTTATCTTTATTTTCTTGTTTTTGCATATCATTTGCGGAATTTCCCACCTTGAACTCTCTTTGGAAGATTCAATTTTACATTGAGGACAATGTAAAGTTTAAGTGTGGGGGAGCATTTATATGTTTTAGTTTGTTTTATGTATAAAAAAAAAAAAAATCAGAAAAATAGAAAAAACCAAGAAAAAATTGTGCTTTTTGAACTCCGAAATCTAGAAACTTGTGCCTTTAGGATGACACCATTAGTGGATGGAACCATTTTGAATGCGGGAGTTGAGAACCAATTAACTAAAAGGGGAAGAATATAGCTCGAAATCACAAATTAACATGATAGTTGTTACCATATCTCGGAATATCACCATATCGCATTCTATTTTTATTTTTCCACATTTATCTATTGTTCTCTAAGTGCTTTGGTGGGTCACTAAAAATCGACGTGTTATTAATGCTAGGATGAAATAGAGTGGTTGAGTTACTAGAAAAAGAAAAAAAAAAGTGAACAAAAAAAAAAAAAAAAAAAAAAAAAAATATATATATATATATATATATATATATATATATGAAAAGAAAATAAAAAAAAAAGGACCGATCAATTAGACCAAAACGGAATAAAAAGACACTTGGGAATAGCAGATGTGTGTGAAACGTAGTCCCCGTCTCCGCCGCCTAAACAAGCGTGGAATGCGGGATCCAAGGCAACTATCATGTACTTGCCGACAAGAAGCATGCGCTTGATCCAAAAGATCTAATCATGCCGTCTAAAAAAAAAAAAAGAAATTGGATCCAGTTTGATCCAATCATAAAAAAAAAAAAAAAAGAAGAAATTATTATTGTGTTGAATAAAGTCACTCTTGGTTCCCTTGTATATGCCAATTGATTTGATGTAGCATTCAACACCGTAGCTCAATCAATAGGATTAGGTTCATCTTAGCAGATGACCTTCGATGGATATGGGAAACATCGAACACTTGTGAACATTAGCCAACATCTACATCTTTATCCATCTTCTTAATCTTTTCATTATGATTGTGGTTTGTTAGTTTCCGAGTATTGTGGCTTGTTCGACTATCTAATTAGAGTTTATTTACTAATATTTGAATTGAATTTGCAAGGTACCTCCTCCTGTAGTCATTTTGGATTCGTTCATTGATTTGTCACGAATAGACGGAGTTTGAAATATAGGTTTTGTAGGTATATCTCTAGTAAACCTTCACGAGACTATAACTCTTCCACTAGGGACACCTAGGGGTTTAAAGGCTTGTTATTTATGCTAAAATTAACCGTAGCCTCGACGTCACGGAGTTGTTGTATTTTATTGTTTTGTTTGATTTGCTCGAGGACTAGCAAAGTCTAAGTGTGGGGGAATCTGATAGGTGTCTAAAACACCTAATTTAATATCTAGTATTTATGCTTTCTTTGCGAATTTTCGTGTGAATTTTGTATCTTATGTGTGCTTTTGAGTTTATTAGGTGCAATGGAGTCATTTGGAGCAAAAAGACCAATTGGAACTCGTTCAATACAAGATTTCTACTTTTCATTGTGGAGAGGACGTTTTATTATCTCTTCTACTTTATTCTAGGGTTTAGAAAGATGAGACTTCTCTTTCTTCTTGTTATGAACTCCATGAATATGAGCTAGATTTTATTATTGGTTATGGAATAAGTTGGATTTCCACACATGGGTTTTTAATTCAATAAATTAGTTTTCTCTCATATTATCGTTTATGATTCACCATGAATATTGTTACATGATTTGAATGCTTGTTAGTCGAGTCGCGAGTCGATTGAGTTTGCTTTCATCTCTATTGCTAGATTAGGGTTATTATACGCAAAAGTGATAATTCCGGATTGCAAGTAGCATAAATATGATTATAGTTTGTAGTGATATATTCTTATGATCATATGTGAGTCTTAACCTTTGTTAAATCGGATTAGTGCGCTTTCCATGTTCGATTGCTTTGATTGGCCTGATTTCATAGAACCTAATGCATCTAGGGAATTAAACTTGATTAGTGCTTTTACACGTTAGGTTGTTCCTTTAGGTAGAATTCATATTCGCATCTTTTAATGTGTTTGTTGATGACATGAGGAGATTTGCGGGATATTCTTGCGATCAAGGTATTCTAGGGTCTTTGATAAAAGTTGAGATTAAAAATCAATTCTAGTTATTGTGAAAAGCATGTTAGTGAATGAAAACGAAATCCTTAACCAATAACTCTTCTATCTTATTTGTTTGCTTATTTTCTTTATTTGATTTTATTTTATTTTAGTTTATTATAATCACAAAACTACCGGTGTTATTTATAGGGAACCATAACAATTTGACAACCTAGACCTCTCTGTGGGATCGATCCTTTCTTGCCCTTGCTATATTTATATTTTGAGTAGTAAGAAAGTGTAAATTATTTTTGACGCTTACGACCGCGATCACAAATCAAGTTGTATTTCATCCCTAATAATTCGTAATGCAATCAAAGTACTCGGGGATTGTTATACTGCAACAAGAGTAATTTTGAAGTGTTATTAATACTTGGAGTGCTTTATATAATATATTTGTATTTCAATTAGTCAATAATATAATATTTTTATAAAATTAGTCGATATTTTACTTCACCTACAAGTATTATTCAGCCTCCAAGTGAGGAATTATTATTTAAAATAATTATATATTATTTGAGCTGGAGCACAGTTTGTTGCTAGGCTTCCGAGTTCCGACTAATTTCCTACCGGATGTTAGTCCTTTTGAGATGTAATTTTCTTTGCATATTATAAAATAATAGTTTATTATATTATCGATAATATAATATTTCTTTAAAATAATAATTTTTCTTGGTCCCAAGCCTATTATTTTATAGAAGTTATATTGTACTAGATTACTGCTTCAGCAGTGCTGGGAAGACCAAAATAGTGGGGCTTGTTTTTTGTGACGCAATTTGTAACAGCTTTTGTAACACTATCTGTAACAGTAGTTTTATAACATTTATAAGCGTTAACTGTGTAACACTTATATTGTAACATTTCTGTCACAGTTTTACATCTCATGGCTGAATTTTGTTGGCAGTCAACGATCAAGATTAAAATTAAAAGTTTAGGTGACGGTTTTTTGACCATTTTCATGCCGTATTAGCCGTCAATCGGGTCGACTTCCATTCGTTTTCATCGCTCCTAACCATAGTCGGGGACGATAACTTTTCGATTGTTGACTCAATTTCGAGAAAAAACAACTAATACCCCATCAATTGAATCGATTAAAAGCGAGAAAGAAAAAAAACGTTGCAAGCAATGCATTTTTAGACCCCATAGTGATTGTATAGAAGGGACTCCCTTCGGTCGTCCCGATTATTAGGAGATATGCATATTTCCTAATAGTCTCGTATATTAGATATATATAATACAATATAATTCTGGAGAGCGTCAAGGAATAATTTTATTTATCTCTAGTGGTAACACTATCTGGATACCTTTTTACTTTTATTCAAACAGAGGCTGAATAACCTTTGACTTAATGACTAATCATAGTAGAGCTCTGAGGCGATTGTCAAGGCGATTGGTCATGCGACGCTGACCAAGTCAATCTAGTGTTTTTCTTCATCTTCTTCCTTGAATCTCTTCATTTCGTCTAGGTTTTTCAGTAAATCGTTATGAATATCGAATTCCTTTAAACCCTTTGTACCTTTTGCCTCCTATTACAGATTCGGTAATAATTTTTAAAATCAATTTTATGTTAGACCTAATTTCTTGTTAGTCGTTTATTTCTATGTTTCTTGTTTATAGAAATTGGTCTTCATCTTATTCTAGGGTTTTTTTTTAATCATGATCTTAGGGTTTTTTTACTAGTTCGACAGATTTTTACTGATAAAATTTCCATCTTTCGGCTTTCTTACTAACCCTTGTTGTCTAGTCTTTTCGTGTTTTCTACAGGATTAGTCATGAACTGATGGAGGCTTCAACATAGGGTCACTAAGTATTCATCATGAGATTTGTTAACAAAGTAGATTTGGAAAGTGGTGGTTACTTCTAATATTGGGTATGGTTCATGTTCTTTATTCTTAGTTCTGGTATTGGGGGTCAGTGGTATCTTCAGAAGATAAGCAAAATGATATGCTTTTGCATGATGAGATCCTACTTACTGTAGGGATTATTTTACTTTTCATTTTATATATTATAATTTGGGAAGTTTTATCTCTGATTGGTGTTAATAAATCCATTTACTCTCCAAGATTTCTTTAATTGGGTCCTTAATTAAAACAGTTGAGACTGTTCTCTGGCTCTTCAGTTCTTCTCAAAAGCTGTGTGCTTGAGTTAATTATTTGATGTCTATTAGTTAGTCTAAGAAGCATATGGATTGAGATTTCATTTCCTAGCTAAGTGCTTGGTCTAATTATAATATTGGTTAATCTTTAATCTGAGAGATTTTATTATAATTTCCCAGTTAGTTATAAACACTTGGAAGATTTTACTCATGCAACCAATTATTTTTCTGATTATTCAATATTTTGATATTTAAATGGTAATTGTTAATCTTCCTAGAGTGCTAATGTTGTTCTGAAAGTTAATTACACTTGGCTGATTTATTGAATCTTGCATTCTCTGATGGAGTAAAGAGAATAATTGTTGTTGATACTTCTTATTCCTAATTCTTTATTATGAAAGGAATGTTCAGTCTCTCCAGTTTTTTATCATTTAGTGGTTAGTAATTATAACTTCTTCCTTGTGAGAGTGTTTCCTCTGTTTGGTTAAGTAGCCTAAGTCTTGATAGTTTCTCACAATTCTATTTACTATCCTTCTCTGAGAATTTCTAGTGTTGTGAACAATATGACTTTACCAGTTGATCAAGTGAGAGTTCTAGACCTGGATGAGGATGTTGAGGAATTTCCTTTCAGGTTTGTTGCTCTGATTTGTGACAAGTACCATAACTACCATAAAACCTCTGTCAAGCATATTCTTAATACGGTCTGGACAATAAATTCTCCAGACTTCAAGCTATATAAACCTTATGTTCAAGGTAATAATGTTCCAGGTAAAAATGGTTTTCTCAATATTTTTGTTGTCATGTTTAAAAAGCAACAAGATATGAATTTAGTTTTTACTTCTAGGCCCACTCTGTTGTTTGGGAAGTTATTTGTTGTTCAACACCTGGGAGATATAGAGTATGTATTTGATTTAGTCTGGGATATTACTTTGTTGCCTGTTCAAATTTCCATCCTTTCTGTTCTGGTTAACAAAGGTAAAGTGAGAGAGGTTTTGTAGTGGATTGGCACTATTGTTACTGTGGAGTCGGTTTTAGGAACTTTTTATGAAGCAAAAGTAATGGTTCCTATAAATAGTCCTTTAGCTAAAAAGGTAGTTATTAAACACAGTTGGAAAGACTTTTTATATGACTGCTTTCTACCCAAAGTTGCCTTTTCATACCTGCAAAATATGTTTTGTACTCTATCATGATGAAGCTAGATGCACAGAGATCCAGATGAGGATTTATATTAGGGCTCTTCCATCACCGTCTCCGAGAGACACTCATGTTGCAGTCAATACTGTGGTAGCAAAGGAAAAGGGGTAAAGTTCATTGAAAAGACGAGTGTACCCAAATATACCTCAATCTAAAACTTTTCCTACCTATAAGTCCTTTCTCCGAAAGTGATTGTCTATGGACAGAGTCGAGACAATGCAAAAAATCGGTTCACACTTCGTATGATCGTCTATGGATACGAGATCGAGACAATACAACAACGAAGTATGTTTACTTGATAAAAGGTTCGGACTTAACCAAACACATTAGGATTACTATCAAGTAAATAAGAATTAACGTTTGTGTAATTTACTTTAAATTATAATAACAAACAATTATAATTGCGGAAAATAAAAGTAAATGACACAACGAGATTTTGTTAACGAGGAAACCGCGGAAGCGGGGGTACAACAACCACACCCAATATTTCTCTTAGCAATCTGTATGGAAAAACTCCTATATACTTTCTAGAGAATCAACTAGACAGTCAGACTCAATCTAGACAAAAATTATATCAAAGAGTTTAAATCTCAATCTCTCGATTAGATATATACTCAAGCAAATAGAAATCTGCGAGTCTTTATCAAATACTAGAGAGATAACTTGGATGGTACCAAAGACCAATATCCAAGTGTTAATAAATTTAAATCAACAACCAAAAGGTCGGATATTCTAATTGATTGAACAACGCACAACCTGTGATATTTTAATTATATAAACAAATATAATGCGGAAATAGAAATAAAACAGACACCAGAATTTTGTTAACGAGGAAACCGCAAATGAAGAAAAACCCCGGGACCTAGTCCATATTGAACACACACTGTATTAAGACGCTACAGACACTAGCCTACTCCAAATTAACTTCGGTCTGGACTGTAGTTGAACCCCAACCAATCTCACACTGATCCAAGGTACAGTTATGCTCCTACGCCTCTGATCCCAGCAGGATGCTACGTACTTGATTCCCTTAGATGACCTCACCCACAACTAAGAGTTGCTACGACCCAAAATCGAAGACTTTAATAAACAAATCTGTATCACACATAAAAGTCTACGGTAATAGATAAATCCGTCTCCCACGAATATACCTACGAGTTTTGTTCCGTCTTTTGATAAATCAAGGCGAACATGAACCAATTGATAACCAAGACTTATATTCCCGAATAACAACCTAGTATTATCAATCACCTCACAATAATCTTAATCGACGCAGCGAAAAAAGATATTGCAGAATCACAAACGATGAGACGAAGTGTTTGTGATTTCTTTTCTATCTTGCCTATCGGAGATACAAATCTCAAGACAATTATTCCAATTGTACTCGTACGATAGAAATAGCAAGATCAGATCCAACAACTACAAGAAAAGTAGTCGGTCTGGCTTTACAATCCCAATGAAGTCTTTAAGTCCTCAACCTAGTTTAGAGAAGAAAACCCAAGGTTAAAGGAGAATCGACTCTAGCTTATGCAACTAGTATCACACGTAAGGTGTGGGGATTAGGTTTTCCAGTTGCTAGAGTTCTCCCTTATATAGTCTTTCAAATCAGGGTTTTCAATCAATGTTAGCTTGGTAACAAAGCATTCAATATTCACCGTTAGATGAAAACCTGATTAGATTCAAGCTAATATTTCTCAACCGTTGGATTGAAACCTTAGATTTTTACACAAAAATGAAATGTCCAATTTTGGGTTTATGTAACCGTTCCCAAACATTGACATTTGTTGGTTCAACAATAGTTAACCAAATGGTTATCCATATGAGCAATTTCATATCAACCATATTCTTCTTCACCATAACTAGTTTAAATGACTCAAATTAACTAGTTAGAGAGTTGTTCAATTGCTTAGATCTTATGTAACTACACAAGACACAATCGAAGCAAAAACGTTTTGATTCACTCGAATCGATTCATGAACTTTATAGCCACGGTTTGCAAAAGCATTCCTTAGTTTATATAAACATGAGTTCAAGAACAACCGATTTTAGATATAACCTACTCGAGTTCGCGTACTTAAGCTCACGGAAGGAGTTCACAAACTCCAACAGAAATTATCGGGTCGAGAACTTCCGCCAGTTCGCGGACTTGGCTCACGCCACATTCCGTTTCTCTTGATCAACAAAGTTCGCAAACTTTGGTTCAAGGAATAAGGACTTATACATATATGTGTTTCCACAACAATGCTTATATACTACCAAAGGTTATGTAATCTAAACTTTCATTTCAATCATTGAAACATTCTTAGATGACGTTATATACCCGTTATTCACAGACCATTTTTTGTAAGAGCAATTTTCAAAGTGATTGAAACATAACATGACATTCGTCACTAGGTAAAGATGAATTTGGCTAAAGCGAAAGCTTACCAACACATATTTCGAGAAATAGATAGGCGAGTTAAACTCGACTCGAAATAGCAAATGTGTATAATGAAAGTCTATATATCAAAACGACTTTTGTCTCAAGAATAGGAGATAGAGTAAATATACTTTTGAGTGCCAGATAAGTTCAAGTCTCCACTTACCTTTTAGTCGATGAAGTTCCACCAGTTCCTTGAGTAGTCCTTCGTCTTGTATGATATAATAGGCTGAAATCAAGACTTATAGTTTTGATCACTAACATTGACAAACATGCTTGAGATAGCAACGCATGCGAGTTCGACCGAGCAATGCTCTAACAATCTCCCCCTTTGTTAATTTTAGTGACAAAACTATTAATACATATGGAATACAAAAAATAAATAAATTAACTTTTGTATCTCCTATTCCACATGCCTAATCTTCAACATTACTCGAAATATTTGTCACTTCCAAGTACTCCAATGATCCCAAAGGTTGTAAGTTTAGCATCATCGTTGTTGAAAATCCGTAGCTATAACAATAAGAAAACAAGAGTTCTCAATCATTGTTATACAATATCATAGTATCATTACATAGCGTCAAAGTCCAATTGTATCACAACTTCAACAACAATACTATGGTGATATGTATCACTCCCCCTTTGTCAATACTCCATCCCACATGGAAACCACTCCCCCTTACATAATGATCCGAAAACCATATGTATTTGTAGTGTGAACTACATATTAATTCTCCCCCTTTTTGTCAATAAAATTGGCAAAGGTACAAGAACGGGGGTCCTAATGAAATTTCCGAAAGAGACATTTCATGACCAAAACAAAGAAACACATATCATCTTATTTAGATGCAATCATAAAGCCGAAGCTAAATGCATTCATCAAGGAGTTTGAAGATACATGACAACCCCTATAATATTCTACATCCGCACTCCCCACAAATATTTGGCAATTAAGCACAAGTTCAAAAAGAACTCTCCCCCATAATATGTCATTCCCGAAAGAACAACAAGATCGACCTTAATTTCGAAAGAAAATAAGGATTTATTTGGACATAACAAATCACATACAAGTATGAATTTGAATCCAAAATACGCAATTAAATTAACCACAAGAAGTTCATGATTAATTTAATCGATAATGCTCAACACAAGTGAACTTATGGAGACTCAAAAATACTCAGTTAGATTAATCACAAGAGAATTCATAATTAATCTAATCAAAATACACAACCAAACTAATCACAAAAGTAATCAATTTAATTGGCCATACTCGACATAAGAGAATCTATGGAGCAATAACTAAGTTAATCATAAGAAAACAATCAACCCAGTCAAAAGTGCTCAAACATAAGAAAACTTACGGATCCATAACTAAAATAACCAAACAAGATGATTAATTTAGTTGATTATGCTCGACATAAAGTATCTTACGGAACAATAACAAAGTTAATCATAAACTAATCAACTTGGTCGTTTAGTGCTCAACATAAGACATATTACGGAGCCTCACAATAATACATAAAATATGGATCAGGAAGATCAATTACTGCGGAATACAAAAGGATTCATTCTATTTTCCATCACTATTTGCATAACGACATACAATAGACATAATCCTTGTAAAAAAAATATTTTAACCTATCTTCCATCAAAAATTGACAATATAGGCTTAACTTTTGTATTTGTCAAAAGTCCATTCATTCTTTTATCAATACATGCATATCGACATACGAAAGAATTTACTTTTGAAAAGGTATGGGATAATCACAGTTAACAGACTTTACTCTTGAAGACCAATTGGTGAGAAGATAATTAAATGCTGTTTTAATCATTTATTAAAATAATGCTCGTTTAAGCCGTAGGTGATAAAACCTAATTATGAAGAGGTGAGGGACAGACCAAGGGATCATGAAACCGGCTCTGGTTGGTCACGGGATCGAACGACGGTGGTATCATGAAATCCACAGCCGTTTGGAAGAGCTTTGGACCCAATACGTGCAATTGCGCAAATTAGGTCAAATGATGAAAGTATGTAGGACCGGATTATTGCAAGCCAAAGAGTCAACCTTGGTCGGTCAAGGTAATATGCTCACGTCGTCAAAGTGTTCGCGTCTCAGTCCTGAGAATGTTGATATTTTCTGATGTGCGTTTGAGCAACATTTTGAGAAAATACGACGAAATCAGGGTTTTTGCTGAAACTAAGGAAGCTTCATAAGATGAAGGAAATAATAATAATGAATTAAAGAATCATGAAGTGTGGGATCGGCTATGGCCAAGGCATGGTCGTCCGGCCAATGAGCCCGGTCCCATGGCAGTTTTCCTAATTTTATATTATTTTCATGATTTTAAGGAAATATCATGAAATCAAGGAGTTTGTTGAAACTAAGGAGTTTTCCTTGAAGTGAAGGAGTTTCCATGAGATAAAGGAAACAATAATATTAATAATAATAAAATAAGGGGAGTCTGGGACCGGCTTGGGCATGGTCGGCCGGCCGGCTAGGGCCCGGCCCCGCAAGTTTTCCCTAATTTTATGTCTTTTCCTTGATGTGAAGGAAATATCATGAAATCAAGGAATTTCATGGGATCAAGGAAATAATAAGGAATGCAAGGTGTGGGACCGGCCACAACTAGGGCATGACCGGACGGCTAGTGAGCTTGGTCCCGTGACACCTTTCCTAAATTTTATTATTTCCTTGATGTGAAGGAAAACACCATGAAACTGAGGAGTTTCCTTGAAATGAAAGATATTTTTTCAAATGAGGGAATTTTCATGAGATCAAGGAAAATAGTAAAAATATGATAAAATATAGAATTGGGCGTGGGACTGGCCATGGCACGACTGGCCGGCAGTGGGCCCAGTCCCTCAGCGCCTTGATTAATGTTTTGCTATTTATTATTTTCTTCTATCTTGCATAGGTTCATCGTTCCTTCGTATTTTGAAATGCTCGTTCGTGCATTCAGGTGCTCGTTAGTGCATTATTGCTGAGTACACTTGCACCATTTTAGTCGGGACTTACTCGATAGTAGCTCAGATGCCCGTACGTTGAATATTTATTACTAACCCATGGAATTATGCTGGGAAGAACAATGAATTGAAGTAAAGAAATATTACGAATAATGTAGAATATTTTCCAGGGATTTAGTTAATGAATCTAATGATTTATAAATGATTGATAGCTGTATACTAGTACGATCGTCTGGAAGCATTAATTATCCAGGAATTGAGCGATATGATCTTGTTGAAGCGTCATATTTCTTTTATATAGTCAGGGAAAACATTGTTACATCCTAAAGACGTCACTGCTGTATACTAGCAGGCAAGCTGTCTAGGAGCCATCTAATATTTCGATTCTATATAGAAGTAATTACTGAAATTGCTCAGTATTCGTGAGATATGTCTTTGCCTCAGCTGAGAGACTAAACATCTACATATACACTGAGAGACAGTATTCTCAGTCAGAGATTCTTGTGGCATGAGCTTTCATGCTTCGATGAGAGACATGAGCCTCAATACTTGTCTGATTGCTAGATCAGGAGCATGTAAAATTATGGTTTTATAATTTTAGCCGTTGTCGAAAATCCACCATATACATTAAGTCCTCTGCTTAGTGAGGGACAGTAATGTTCCGCAGTCAGCACTGGATGGTGATTTTCCAGTTACAAACATAATAAGTAATTGAACATGTTAAGATAAGATGTTACCGGATTTTCGATGGCGCGAGCAGACCACGGCCTGAACGAAGATCCCAGTGGAATGGTTGAATGCCACCTAACGAGCATAAATTGGTGTAGAACCGCTGATTTGGTGATGGAACCTTGGTCGGTTTAGGATTCGCGGGTCCGGGCCCAGAAAGCAAATCCTTGTGAAATTAGGTTTTGGAAATAAAATTTGATATAAAAGGAATTAATCCCCCTTTTTTTTCACCTACACACGACCACCACCTTCTTGTCTTCATCACCTTCACGCCATCAGGGAGGAGAAAAAAAAATCGCCGGAATTTCCAGCCGGAGCAGCCACCTTCCGGCCAACACCGACAGGTACGTGAAATTTTTTTATTTATTTTTTTAAAGTTTGTTGTTTGTTCATGAGTTGTTCATCATAAAATAATATGTGTATATACATACTTTTGGATGTGAGTTTTATGAAAACCCTTGTTTTAGGAACGTGCGTTCATTCGATCGTTAGTTTAAGAAACTAATAATAATAATCCCTGATTTAAGAGAGATTTTTTTTTATACATAGACCTGTGTCCAGTGATAAAATTTTGTTTATAAGCTTTCATGGAAACCAAAACTTTATCTTAAGAAGTGTGAGCTTTCACAAAATCGAAATAAACCCTCGCTTCAAAGACGAACGATCGTGCGAAGGAAAAGAGATTTTTTTTTTTGTTGATAAAATCGTGGAATATCCACGAAAATTTTTCCTTATGCGAAACCGTGACATGTTCACGAGATTTTTTTTTTACGTGAGTTTTAATCACATTAAAATAATAAAGTGTATTATTTACGTGAATAATTCACGTTTTATATATGAATATATTTTTCTTGAAAAATCAAAGCCTGACTTTGAATAGTATTTAAAGGTAAACAATTATTTATGATGAAATATAGTTTAGTTTTCATGACTCATTGGTTAATGTTCACACAGTAGAAGTGTTCATGATTTTATGAAAATATGAGTTTTGCTCATTTTTTTGTAGATTTCGAAGAAACGAGCAAGTTTTGAAGTGTTAACTCTTGCATTACAATTACTACTGTTAGTGGAATCATAAAAAGGTAAGAGTTAAGAATTACCATTTCATTGTGAAATTGACATTGGCGCATCTATAATTCTGTATCTCTGTTTCCAGACAATGGTGTCTTCCAGCAGTGATTATTCTTCTAGCTCTTCTGAGGAGGATTCCAGGACTCCTACGGCCAAGATACGTGCCAATACGGATCATGCTAAGAAGGCGATAAATAGCATGCCCCTCGACAAGTTGAAAGCTGCTCGTGACGAGCTTTTGAAGAGTAAAGCCAAGGTGGAGGCAATTGTTGAGTATCGAGAGAAGAGACGTAGAATTCAGCGAAAAACACAAGAAGCCGAGGAGAGACTCCGATCCCGTCCTTATGGTGTAGCCTCAGACTCAGATGCTGAAGAAGACAAACCTGAATGGGAGCCAATGGAACGCAAAAGTAGGCCATATCCACCGCACAGGGAAATTGAGCGGCATGTTAAGGCTGATCTTCAAGCTGAATGTGATGAAGAAGACCACTGGAATGCAATAAATGGTGATCTCGTCGAGGAAGAATTCTCTAGTTCGGATAGTGATTCTGAAAAAGAGTCTGATGAATAATCTTCATAGGATGATGATGATGATGATGACGAATCGGATGACTCTGACGATTAGTCTTGCTCATGATCTTGTCTAAACATTCGATTTTTTGTTCTTAGTCTTCGTAGTAGACATCTATTTGATTATTTGAACAACTTCACTTCATAATTAGGATTTTCTTTTTGAATGAGAAACCCTTTTATTAATATTGATTCTTCCTGATTGAATTTAATGAAATGGACCAATGTTCATGCGCCAAAATCCATCATGATCCCTTTCGGCTCGCCATGGTGATTTCCACATATGAAAAATACTAGGATATGCCACATTATTTTCCTCCGCGTCTCCGGGATCTTGTTTGGAACTTAGAAGACGTGTGATGGAAAATGCACAAAAGCCATGTGGATACTTTATGACCATGTCCACCGATCCCGCGACCCATGGAAACGGTCAGAGCATATAAATACATTTTTCTCTCTCCCATTTCTCATCTCAGTTTCTCTTTCTCTTCTGTCTCTCTGTCTCCTCCTCCTCATGCGATCTTATCCATTTCTTCATCCTCACCAAAACCGAAACCGAAAAAAACCTCGGGAAATCCGTTGCTATTAAACCTAGCCCCTTTCCCCATCTTCTTCATCTCCTCCACAAAAATCGTCGAATTCTCCAAAAAACATTATTTTCAAAGAGGAAGAAATCTCCTTGAAACATCTTCGTCTCTTTTTGCGGTTAAGGAAGAAAAATCCTAGAAAGATTGATCTTGTTTGGAACTTAGGGTTTTTGATCCTACCGTTGTATGGCTTTCAACATCTCTCGGGTTTTTAAAACTAAATTTTTGATAACTACTTTGAATCGCAATTTTTAGATAAAGGGTTTTCGAATTAACCATTTGATTTCTTCTGGAGAGGATAAGTGTTCACCGATTTTGATCTTGTATATATCTCCAAGACTTAGGGTTTATCATTTACGCAAATATTTCCTCCATTCCTGAGTTAGTTTCATCGGGAATGCAGGGCTATTTTGTGTAGAAGTGGTGTGGTCACTACGAACCACAGTTCGACGAGGAAATTTTGATTATCATAAAAGCCTCTTGTAATGTTTTTTCCTTCCACACGACATGTCGATATGTTTGTGTAGGTAATTGCTTTACTCATTATACGTAGTAGTCTTCATCTCCTCATGTGTCTCCATTAAAGTCGGGAGGCAAGAAATCCGATTTGGTATGTGGTATTCCTTTTTCTGTTTCTTTCTTTGATGGAAACTTTATATTTGTTTAAAGACACCATGACATGGGTTAGCCTCAATTTGAACTAGATAGTTATAGGTAATTATCCAACAACTTTAACTAAAGAAAGTGTTTGTATATGCAATGTAAAGCAACAAAATGATTAGTTCCTACTATTGCGCGGACAACCTTTTTTGATGAACCAAGGCGACCAATGTTTCTTCTTCTTCCCCGCACAGATCAAGACCCAAACGTACAATAAAGATTCTTGCCCGCTTCAAACCTGCTTGCGCAGGTGCCGAAATATCTCTAAGTCCTGACAGAGAGCTTCTTGAATAATATTTATACAAATGTTTATTGAACTTGAATGTTGTATTTGCAGGTTAATATTCATGTTGTAGAGGAATGGAAGAAGAAGAAAAGACAACCGGTAGTAGCAGTAATTGATGATGATCATATTGATGACGACCCGATCAATATTGTAGACGCTGATGTTGGGGTTCTTCATGAGTACCCGACTGCTAGGCTTCCATTTGACATTCCCATGGAAAATACTTGCCCAGATAATCAACTTGTTGGCGGCTTCATCGTGCCCAAGTGTCATGCGCCTCTGTATACCAAAATCTGGAGAAAATACGGACATATTGCCACCACATAAGCATGGAGGGATTTCCCTCCAACTCTCTTGAACACGGTTGCTGGCATATTGCCTATTATTGACGAGATGGACAAGAAGAACTTGCAAGATGTCAAGCATAAAGAGCTTTATAGATGGAATGATATGATATCGAATTGTGAGATCTTGAAATTCAATGTAGGCTGGCTTCGTCGTCGCATCGAAATTATCAGTATTGATAGGGCTGTTATTGTTGCCCACATGATCTCCTCGTCGACTGCTATCATGGAGGAAGAGAGAGCACTCGCTTTGGAATCAGCGAGAGTTGATAAGGCAATTGAGGATCTGAGGAAAATGAATGAAAACTTGCGAACGAAGTTGAAGATGATGTCCAGTAAGAATTATTTGTTATTGGAAGGTGTGCTCTAGATGAGCATTTATGATTGTTGTTTTTCGAGTAGGTTCGGGCTTTTCTTTAGGTAGAATAATTGATCATGGCATGAAGGAATTTTGTTCATTTATGAGATGTTTAATGAACAAAGGAGCATTTTGCACGCTCTTTGGAGGAATATAAATTACATTTTGAAAATGCTTGAAATGATGAAAAGGTAATTGTCTTCTACAGATCAGGCATAATATGATTTGAGCCATTTATCGTTGATTATATTTCCTTCCACTCCTCCATCAATAGCTAATATCTTGTAATATCCACTAGATACTGCCTTGATGACTACATATGGTCCTTCCCATTTCGGAGAGAACTTAGGAGCAGACATATCTTTTCGAATGTGTTTTGCTGTCTTTAATACCAAATCTCCTACTTGGAATGTTCGGGGTGTTACCATTTTGTTGCAAGCTCTGGAGATCCTTTGTTTGTATGCTTCCACGTATTTTTCTACCTTAGCCCTCCTTGACTCAAGCATGTCTAGTTCAACAATTCTTGAGTTGGATACTTCGGCTTCGTCCATTGTACTCCACTAGCTGTTGCAATCCTTGCTGAAGGAATCTTGATTTCTGCTAGGAGTATAGCGTCGGCTCCATAGATGAGAGAGTATGGAGAAGTTCCGATCGAGATCCTTGGTGCGGTCTGAAAAGGCGAGGGTACAACAACCACACCCAATATTTCGCTTAGCAATCTGTATGGAAAAACTCCAATATACTTTCAAGAGAATCAACTAGACTCAATCTTAATAAAGTATATCAAAGTGTTCTAATATCTCGATCTCTCGATTTAATCCTTACTCAAGCAAATAAAAATCTGCGAGTCTGATTAAATATAAGAGAGATAACTTGGATGGTACCAAAGACCAATATCCAAGTGTCAATCAATTTAAATCAACAACCAAAAGGTCGGATATTCTAATTGATTGAACTAATGCACAACCTGTGATATTTCAATCATGTAACAAAATATAATGCGGAATATAAATAACACAGAAACCAGAATTTTGTTAACGAGGAAACCGCAAATGCAGAAAAACCCCGGGACCTAGTCCAGATTGAACATACATTGTATTAAGCCGCTACAGACACTAGCCTACTTCAAACTAACTTCAGTCTGGATTGTAGTTGAACCCCAATCAATCTCACACTGATCCAAGGTACAGTTATGCTCCTACGTCTCTGATCCCAGTAGGATGCTACGCACTTGATTCCTATAGATGATCTCACCCAAAACTAAGAGTTGCTACAACCCAAAGTCGAAGACTTTAATAAACAAATCTGTATCACACAGAAAAGTTAGATAAATCCGTCTCCCACGAATATACCTATGAGTTTTGTTCCGTCTTTTGATAAATCAAGGTGAACAGAAACCAATTGATAACCCGAACTTATATTCCAGAAGAACAGCCTAGTATTATCAATTACCTCACAATAATCTTAATCGACGCGGCGAAAGAAGATATTATGGAATCACAAACGATGAGACAAAGATGTTTATGATTACTTTTTATCTTGCCAATCGGAGATATCAATCTCAAACCAATCCTTACGATTATACTCGTACGATAGAAACAGCAAGATCAGATCACACAACTACGAGAAAGTAGTATCGGTCTGGCTTCACAATCCCAATGAAGTCTTTAAGTCGTTAACCTGGTTTAGAGAAGAAACCAAAGGTTAAAGGAGAATCGAATCTAGCATACACAACTAGTATCACACGTAGGGTGTGGGGATTAGGTTTCCCAGTTGCTAGAGTTCTCCCTTGTATAGTCTTTCAAATCACGGTTTGCAATCAATGTTAGCTTGGTAACAAAGCATTCAATATTCACCGTTAGATGAAAACCTGATTAGATTCAAGCTAATATATTTCAACTGTTGGATCGAAAGCTTAGCTTGTTACACACAAATGAAATGCACGTTTCTAGGTTTGTGTAATCGTACCCAAACATGTACATTTGTTGGTTCAACAATATTTAACAAAATGGTTAGCCATATGAGCAATTTCATATCAACCATATTCTTCTTCACCATAACTAGTTCAAATGAGTCAAATGAACTAGTTAGAGAGTTGTTCAATTTCTTAGATCTTATAGAAGTATACAAGACACAATCGAAGCAAAAACGATTTGATTCACTCGAATCGGTTCATGAACTTTATAGCCACGGTTTGCAAATGCATTCCTTAGTTTATATAAACATGAGTTCAAGAACAATCGTCTTTAGATATAACCAACTCAAGTTCGCTGACTTGGTTCGCGGACTTAAGTTCCCGGAAGGAGTTCACAAACTCCAGCATATTTTCTAGGGTCGAGAACTTCCGCCAGTTCGCGGACTGAGTTCACGGATCTTGTTCCGTATCTCTTGATCAACAAAGTTTGCAAACTTCGGTTTAAGGAATAAGGAGTTATACATATATGTGTTTCCAAAACAATACTTATATCCACCAACGGTTATATAATCAAAACTCTCATTTCAATCATTGAAACATTCTTAGAGGGCGTTATATAGTTGTTATTCACAAACCATTTCTCGTAAAAGCAATTTTCAAAGTAAAGATGAATTTCTTCACTAGGTAAAGATGAATTTGGCTAAAGGGAAAGCTTACCAACACATATTTCGAGAAATAGATAGGCGAGATAAACTCGGCTCCAAATATCAAATGTGTATAATCAAAGTCTATATAGCAAAACGACTTTTGTCTCAAGATAGGAGATAAATAGACTTTTGAGTGATAGATAAGTTCAAGTCTCCACATACCTTTTAGTCGATGAAGTTCCACCAGTTCCTTGAGTAGTTCTCTGTCTTGTATGATGATTGTCATGGAGTTTTTGAGCTCAACTACACTTTCCATCCTAGTCCGAGACTTAGCTATAGTAGACTAGAAATCAAGACTTATAGTTTTGATCACTAATATTGACAAACATGCTTGAGATAGCAATGCATGCGAGTTCGACCGAGAAATGCTCTAACAATCCCCCCCTTTGTCAATTTTGGTGACAAAACTATTAATACATATGGAATACAAAAAATATATAAATAAACTTTTGTAGATCCTATTCCACATGTCTAATCTTCAACATTACTCGAAATCTTCGTCACTTCCAAGTACTCCAATGATCCCAAAGGTTGTAAGTTCAGCATCATCGTTGTTGAAAATCCGTAGCTATAACAATGAGAAAACATAATTCTCGATCATTGTTATACAATGTCATATTATCATTACACAGTATCAAAGTTCAATTGTATCACAACTTTGACAACAATACTATGGTGATATGTATCACTCCCCCTTAGTCAATATTCCATCTCACATGGAAACCACTCCGCCTTACATAATGATCCGAAGACCATATGTGTTTGTAGTGTGAACTACATATTAATTCTCCCCCTTTTTTCAATCAAATTGGCAAAGGTACGAAAACGAGATCCTAATGAAATTTCCGAAAGAGACATTTCATGACCAAAAGAAAGCACATATCATCTTATTTAGATGCAATCATATAGCCGAAGCTAAATGCATTCATCAAGGATTTTAAAGGTACAAGATAACCCCTATAATATTCCACAACCACACTCCCCACAAAGATTTGGCAATTAAGAACAAGTTCAATTAAGAACTCTCCCCCATAATATGTCATTCCCGAAAGAACGACAAGAGCGACCTTAATTTCGAAAGAAAAAAGGATTTATTTGGACATAACAAATCACATTCAAATATGAATTTGAATCCAAAATACTCAATTAAATTAACCACAAGAGAACCCATGATAAATTTAATCGGAAATGCTCAACATAAGTGAACTTATGGAGACTCAAAGATACTCAATTAGATTAATCACAAGAGAACCCATAATTAACCTAATCGGAATACACAACCAAACTAATCACAAAAGTAATCAATTTAATTGGTCATGCTCGACATAAGAGAGCTAAGCCAAAACAATAACTCAGTCGATAGATCTCAACATAAGACACCTTATGGAACAACACAGTATATACACACAAATTGTGGATCGGAGATCGACCTAATACCGTGGAATAAGCAAGGACTCATTCTATTTTCCATCACCATTTGCATAATTACATACAATAGACATAATCCTTGAAAACAAAAGATTTTAACCTATCTTCCATCAATAATTGACATAATAGGCTTAACTTTTGTTATTCGTCAAAATTCCATTCATTCTTTTATCAATACATGCATATCGACTTACGAAAGACTTTACTTTTGACAAGGTATGGGACAATCATAGTTCACGGACGCAAACACACATATCCCATAACAATTGAAATATATAAAACCATAAAGACTAATACTGCAAAAATCATCTTCCAAGCAAATTTAGAGTTTAAACCAATAAATCTAAAAACATGAAGATGAAAACGTTGGACATAGCTATGTGTAATCACAATAATGGCTATTCCAAACTCTAGTTATTCTTCTAAATAAAACAAGAAAAGAAGATTTACTAGGCAAACAGAATCAACAAGCTAAGGAAAAAAAAAAAACCAGAATCCAGTGCCATGGCCGAACACGAACTAAGGTCATATAGACAGTTCAGGATCCTCACGAGTCTTGGGTTCTTTGAGCTTGTGATTTACATCATCCATTGCATCTTCAGAGAAGAGGTTCTCTTTGTGAATATCATTGATGTGAGATTTTATGAGACCAAGGTAAAAGGTAACCTTTTTCAACTCAGTTTTCAACACATCAAGACTTTCAGAGTATCAACGAGCTGCAGTTTTGCTTCCTCAAAATACTTAAGAAATTCATGAACCACTTCAGCAGAAACCATATCCTCATTTTCAACATCCTCATGAACATAGGCATAGTAGCACGAGGCATTGGGATGATCTTCATCTACAAGGGTTCTTTTCTTCCTCTTTTTTGATTTGAAACCTATACCTTTATCAAGAAATCGCCTTGCAAACCCACAGGAATGTAAAGATGGAGAGGAAGACATTCTTGACAAAAATAAAATTACACCCAGAGTATGCGTACAAGACTCTAGGGATTGGTATTTAAAGGTTAGGGAAGGAAGTTTTTAGGGTTTTCAAACAGTTGACTCGTATCGGAACACGGGTATCCATGCGAATACAACTTGACCCAAAAGTTTTAAAACCGAATACTCTTGCAACATGAAATAATCCATAAATGGCTCAATAAATTTCTAAACTTCAGAGAAGCAATTTAGAGCACAAGAGTATAAAACAAAGGAGATGCAAAGAGAAATGCATTAACAAAGAGAGTCGATATAAGACACAACCAATACTGTTTAGGCACCATTTTCTGTAGACAATAGCTTAACTATACATGATAAAAAGATAACTCAACTATGCAGACGAAAACTTTCCACAGTATACCTGATTATTGACACGTCTTGCTTAACAGGATTTTTATGGGCAAGTTCTTTAACCCTTGTGAATAATTAGCACAAGTATGAGCTATGAGCTCATTAAAAGAATTGTGTTTATGATCGAGTCTTTTTTTCCTTATGAATCTAAAGAGGGATCCCTTTTGATGTGATAAATTATCATAAAACTTACTGTCATCAAGATACGAGACATAGTTTGAGTTTTTACCAGAAGAATTTTGACTTGAGGAGGAAGACAACATGTTGACAATATCTTTATAGCCTTCAATTATCTCTTTCAGATTATTTCTCATGTCATCAATTTTGCTTCTTTCTCCTGGGATTTCGTTCACATCAAGGGTAACGTTATTTCCAGAGGAAACAACATGATCTTTCCTTAGACGACTTTTGTTAAGACATCTGTTCTACTTATGAGCATTTGAGTAACTCATCGAACTGACTTTTCTGGTAGCTTACACAGTGTAAGTACGAAAAACAGTTGGTTTAGTCATACGAATGTCAGTTACACCTTTGAGAATTAAGTCCAAGGTGTGTTGAAGTTGAACAATAGAATTTTTATTCAACCTAGAGTTTCTCTTTTGTTTAGAAGAACCTTTTTCTTTGCAAAAGAGGCATACTTTCTGATCACAAGAGTGATTAGACAATGTAGTCTTAACAACCTTGTTAGGAGATTTCTTCCTTCCATGTGATGTGGAACATCCTTGATTAATGGGGATTTCAGACATATTCTTCTTGAATGGAAGGGATTCCGGTTTTACTGGAGTTGTAACATTTTTCAGTCGTAGCAGAAGTACTTGGTATATTAGACTGCTTAGAGCATCCTTGAATAGAGAGTTTACTCAAGCGATGTTCAATTTCCAAAGTATCCTTTTTGAGGCTAGCCTCAAGAGTCATACGTGAAGAATGATCTTCAGTATTTTCTTTGAATTTGCAGTCTCTTATTACACCAAGAAGAATATTGACATGGTGTTTTAACCGATTAAACCTATCATCTTAGAATCTAACAAGATTTAGAATCAAATCACTCTATTCAGTTGTTTCCCGTTCATTTAGAGAGATAGACTCTTTTGAAGGGTAATCGTAATAACACATGTCAGAGCCTGTCTGTCTTGTTTGAACACAAGGTTCGTCTGTATTTGAGATTGAAGAATCTTTCTCTTTAATAGAAATAGACGAGACATGACTTTTTTTTTTCTGGTGGCGCGTTTATCAGAGATACTACTCTTGTCCATAGAGTCAGATCGCTACAAACACATACTTGTAAGGTCTTAAACGTGCTCGCCTGATCTGATACCAACTGAAAAAGCGGGGGTACAACAACCACACCCAATATTTCTCTTAAAAATCTGTATGGACAAACTCCAATATACTTTCAATAGAATCAACTAGACTCAATCTTAATAAAGTATATCAAAGAGTTCTAATATCTCGATCTCTCGATTTAATCCTTACTCAAGAAAATTGTAGTTGCAGGATTTCCCACACTACACCCCTCACTCAAATCTGTTTAATCAATCCATTTGAAGATGAACAATGATGTGTTTTATTAATTATTTTCTTGAAAGATTTACAAAGAAATATAGAACAAAACTAAAGAAATTACAATCTCTCTTTCCTTTCTCTCTCCTAATGACTTGTTTCACCATTCAAAAAGACCCCCAACAACATGACTTACTCGACCCTTTATATAGGGTATTACATAGTGGATGGCGGCTTTCACCTCCCTTATTTTCGGAAACGTCTCGCGAATGCTCATGAATGTAACTGTTTGCCTCGCGACACTCTTAAATCTCGCAAGTCTTCACACTTTCCTCATGTTCTGATTGTCGTCATCTATTACGTCATTTATTTACCTCCATGCGACTCCTTCGCAATGCAGTTGTTTATTGATCTCGTGAAGTATTGTTGTCGCGACATTCTGGTCCTACATCTTGCCTCTTTTTCCTTGATTATCGCTTGGAGAGCGATTTTTAAGGAAAAATTTGTTATTGTGGTGATCTTTGACATTTGTTGATGAAGGAACGACCGAAAGAATACTGGACTTGAAAAGTACGTGCCTCTATTCTTTTGCGAAGTTCCGAAGCTTTCTGCAAGTGAACAAGAAGTAATATATCTTCAACTTCCCACAGAAATTTGATTCCTTGAATCTTGGGATGACCGTTTACACGTGTCTAAAATTACTCTTTCTAATTGTATTTAATGTTATCCTAATCACCCTTTTTCTTCTATTTAAAGGAAAACTGCATGTGAAAAACATTCCTTCTCTCTTCTATATCTTATTCATTGTCTGCAGAATTATTTCCTCGCTATTCATCTTCATCCTCTTCTTTTTATTATCTTTACGTTATCGTTTTCATGGCATCCCGGGTTCGTTATTTTCATTGATTTTGATTATTCTCTTGATTGATCTTCCTTATTGAAATTACTTCATCTTGATGTTGTTCTTCTTTTGATATTTCTTTCGCCATTTTTGTTTCAGAAAAGAACAAACCCAAATCCTAAATATACCGTGATGAACCCTAACATCCCCACCGGTTCGCAACCAAAATCTTCTTCGCAATCAAGTCTCCGGCTTCCAAAAACAACCCAGAGTAGTAAGGTATTTTTAGAAATATTTACTCCTTCGATAGCAATTTTATTGCCTCTGTTTCTCAGTTGATTTATTATTTGCAGGATGATAAGAATGATGATAGATCTCCAAAAGGTCTCGCCATAATAAATTTGATGCCTCTGCCTGGCCATGCTCCAACTGCCTTTTAGGGATTCAAGCATTCTTCTTTCCCTACAATGTCTTCTGCAAGGCAAATCTCCCTCTACTGCAGCGATTTCCTTAGCAAGATAGTCCCATTTCTTCTTCTCAAGATAATGTACCATTCCCTACAATGTCATCGCAGGATAAATCAACCCCTGAATTTTCTCACAATGAAATTCTTCAGACATGCCTATTCCTACTTTTACTTTTACCTCGCCTCCACCTATTGATCAGTCTCTCCAATTGGCGGTCTTATAACTATGGGTGACTCAACTTTTCCTTCTTCCTCTACTATTTCTTCTCCCTCAAAATCTATCTCTCTTAGCAAAGAAAATTTAGAAGGGATGGATATAGCTTTTAAAATTTTATCGTAATCTTATGAATGATGTTAAAAAGCCTCCATTGATCCCACCAAATCTAGCGTTTTCTGAGTCTTTGGGTAAATTCTTTGGTTCCGATACGATATCAGAAAGCATCCTTGGAACAAGAAATTAAGACTTTGAAGAATAATCTTCATAATACTTTGTTGGATGTGATAACCTTCGCGAGGAAAATGAAGAATTAAAAGGTATCTCTCCTTCCCCTCCCCCTTTTTTTTTTTTTTTTTTTTAAAAAAACTTGGTTCGCCTCTCAAGTTTTGCACTTAAACGTAAGATGGAGATATATCAACCGGAATCTATTATGGAAGAGACTCGAACGGAAAGAGACTGGATGGAACAAAGATAATCGTTTAGATAATCTTCATACATTTTCTATGGATCAAATAAATAATCTTTCCCGAAAATATCTCGTAGTTCAAAACCAAGAATTATTAAGTAATGAAGTGTCGCGTCTCTCATATTCTTTGAATAAATCTAATTTGGAGTTGAAACCTTATCGGATGAAAACGGAACTTTATCTCTTGAGAGCGAGCTTTATTGGATAAGGTGGCAATATCCTCACAACAACTTGATGCTTGTAAAAATCATTGAATGAGCAAGAACAATCTATCCGCCATCTTGAAAAATAAACTTGAAGATACTACCACGAAAAGATAAACTTATTCGGAATAGAATAAATCTAAGTGTGAAAGCCAACCAACTCAAGGATGATTATACCAAGTTAAAAGAATCCCATTCTTCCTTGCGAATCAAAATAAGTTATTGATTTCTAACGAAAAGAGTTTGGGTCGCGGTTAAAAGGTCTTGTCGGTGATGGTTTTGATAATGCCATGGAAAACTTGGGGAATAATTGCTTGGCCTTACTCAATATCTTGTCTCATGAAGGAAGGTAGTCATAAGATTTGATTTGCCTTTTCCATTATTTTTCTTTTCTAATTTTTCTTTTCCATTATATACCATTTTTCATCTTATAATTTTAATGTCTTCCTTTACTCTTGCGAGAATAAGAAAAATCTTCACTCTTCTCTATCTACTTTGTAAGCGCGCATGCTAAAATTTGTAAGGAAAATGCAACGCTAGTTGCTTCTCTTGCCCAATCTCGCGACCGAGCCAGAAGGAGGTTTAACTACCTTAATCATCTTAAAGATATCCAGAGTAGAAATCACTTAAAAGCGCTTCTTCGCCAATTTCCTCCCAAAGCGAGAAGTTCTTGTGAATAATATTTTACTTTCTAAATCCCTTGATCCCGTCTATGTTGAACCATTGGAAGTTGAAGATGATGAAGTACCCAACTCTCCCGAGCAAAGGATTATGATTATGAAAGCTGCGAAGACCTCGCTAATAATGAAGTTCTCAATAAGGAACCTTGAAAGAATTTCTGATGAAAACCCTTCAACCGCGAGGTGAAGGCGATAAGATTGTTGAAGAATCTTTGCCATCTCCTTCAAACCGAGCAAGTTGATATAGAGAATTAAGTTTCTTTGTAACTTCGTTGAATTTTTCTTTGATTGCAAAATACTAAGTCCGGTTTTGGATGAATTAGTTTCTATTTCTTTCTTATTATAAGAATGTAGGGATCATA